>CM051458.1:30720807-30900681 GCA_028274465.1 Plantago ovata
TTTGAAAACATGCAATCAAGTACCTATGACCATAAGCCCGCTGTTGTTGCCTACTCAAAGTAACAATACTTTAAAAGGAAAACAGGTGTGAGAACAAACTGAAGAGAAGAAAAGAATCCCGTGAACGCATTCCGCAAAACAAGTTGCTGAAAAATGAAATCAAGTGTTCAACTAAAAGGCAAGAACATCAATTCTAAAAGTAATAGAAGTCCTTGCTGACAAACCTGAATCAAGGTAAGGTTGCTGAAGCTAAAGCTCAGCATTCTCCGAAAGAGTGGAACTAGTGTTTCAAAACCAAGCAAAGTCAAACTTTTCTTTCCTGAGTATAAGCACAGCTCCGCAAAGAGATACTTCAAAGAGAAGAAAAGAAAACCAAGCCTAAGAGTTCTGAAAAGACTCCCAATGCTAGGACTAGAGGAACCTGCTAGAAAAGAACTTACTGAAAAGTATGTTTCAGCAAAAGGTCAACAGAGCAAGACACCACATCAGAAAGTGGATTTGACCAGCACGAGTCAAAGTCTTTCAGCTCAAATCCTCCTAGTTCCTCAGCAAGTAGAACAAGTCAAGTTGAAAAACTTCAGACTGGGTTTCCACTGGACGCATTCTTGAACATGTTAATGGGACTCCATCATTGGATAATTAACTTGTTTGCTCTTGATTGTGCAGACTGCAGCCACGGAGACAAACGTGCAATCTGGCACTTTGATAGTGGTTGTGGAAAGCACATGACGGGCCAAGAATAACCTTATAAACTATAGACGGTGGTCTAAAGGTCCAACAATAAGGTTTGCTGGTGGAGGCTCCGATCTACAAAAGGCTATGTGATGTGAAGTTGGGATGCATAACCATTTACTGGAGTTCTTTATGTCAAAAATCTTAAGTTTAACCTTTCAGCATGAGCAATTTGCTGACAAAGGATACTTCATCGAAATTAAAGTGATGAATGTAAACTTTAGATTTGAGACAAAAAGGTTAAATGATTCAAGAAGATCAGGAGCTTGTAACACCGTTGATTGGTCTTCAGCAAACGTTGAAAAATGCCTTGTTCTCAGATCATGATTGCCTTGCTGAAAAGCATGGTTAGGCATAAACGAACAAGTCATCTAAACTTCAAGACGCTGAATAAGCTGTCTAAAATGGCACTTGTGTAGTTGGATTACCTAGGGTTACTTTTAAGAAGGATGGTGTTTGCAATGCATGCCAGCAGGAAAGCAAAACAAATCTTCGAATTTCAAGAACAAGGCAGTACCGTCAAACAACAACCTTTACAACTCTTACACAGGACTTGTTTGAATCTTCTTCAACAAAGCTATGCTGGTAAGAAGTAGGTCTAGTCGTGGTAGAGGACATTCAAGATTCACTTGGGTGTATGTTCATCAAGCACAAATCTGAAACCAAGACTGAAATACCTAACTTGCTGAATAAGCTTGAAGTCATGAAAAATAAGGACAAGGTAAAAGTCATAAGGACAGACCATGGTACTGAGTTTTGTAAACCGTACATAACTTAATATTGTACCGCAAAGGTATTCAAATCAGTATCCTCAGTAAGGACACCACAGCAAAACGGTGTTGCTGACGGAAGAATCGTACCCTGAAAGAAGCCGCAAGAACAATGCTTGCTGACACTGAAATAAGTGCTTAGGTTTGAATTCGATTTTGAAGCGATTAATACCCCTGCTATACTCAAATAGATGTTTGATTACTAAGGAATACAACAAACTCTCCTTGAATGTTTGTTGGAAGACCTCCTAACATCACTCATCTAAGAGTATTTGGTTGCAAGTGTTTCGTTCTTAACAATGGTAGAGAATACCTAAGAACATTTCAACCAAAGGCACACGACGAAGCGATATTTCTTGGCTACTCCTTGCATAGTAAAGCTTATAGAGTTACAACAAAAAGGCACCAAAGATTGAAGAATCTGTGCATGTTGTATTCTACGAAAAGTCACAGGTGTGCCTGCTGAGAAGAAATATCAGAATGTATGAAAAAGCTATCATCAACATGAGCAAGAACTGAATCTGATGCTAGGCAAATCAAGTCAATTGAACTAAATGATGATTCTGACAATGACTCTCTCCCCCGAGTCATGACAAGATAATTATAGTTCACGACAAAGATTTCCAGCAAAGATGCGGTTGCTCCGGAAGTAGTTGCTGAAATTACACAATCTCCAGTGCCTGCTGATGTGACCTCTCATCAGCAAAATGCTTGAAAAGCAGTTGCTGACGAACAAATCTCAGCAGACACAAATTCCATAGTACTGAACAAAGTACATACTGAAGAGTCACATGCTGATGAGCAACCTATCCTGATCCAACAAACAGGAAACCTGTTAATAAATGGGATTAGAGATCATCCCTCTACGGATATGATTGGCGATATTAATAAACGCCAAGTGACTAGATCCAAGCTATCAAGGACTTGCTGAAGAAGCAGCACTGTCGTAGAAGTAGCATCATTGTTCTCTTGCTTTGTTTCAGAAATTGAACCTAAAACCATAGAAGAAGCTTTGAAGCATTCTGAATGGATAAAGGCAATGCAAGAAGAAGAATGGATCAATTTGATTTGAAAGGACAAAGTCTGGAAACTTGTGCCACTTGCTGAGATAAGAAAGCTATTGGTACAAAGTGGGTGTTCAGAAACAAGCTGAGCGAGTCTGGTGAAGTAACAAGAAATAAAGCACGCTTAGTTGCTCAAGGTTACTGTCAGACTGAAGGATTGGACTATGATGAGTCTTACGCCTCCAGTTGCAAGATTGGATTGCAATTAGGCTTTCTTGGCCTTTGCTGCTCACAATGACTTCATTGTTTACCAAATGGATGTTAAAGTGCATTCTTAAAGGTGAACTTGCTGAAGAAGTCTACCTAGAACAACCCCCTGGCTTTGAACTTCCTCAGAAATCAAGATGGTATACAAGCTTCAGAAAGTTGTATATGGTCTAAAGCAAGCACCAAGAGCATGGTATGATACCTTGGCTAAGTTCTTGCTGGAAAATGGTTTCAAGAAAGGTGAAGTTGACAAAACCTTATTTACCATGAACCATGATGGTAAAATAATCTTAGTTCAAATTTATGTGGATGACATAATTTTGGATCTAGGACAAGCAACTTTGTGATGATTTTGCCAAACTCATGACAAATAAGTTGAATGAGTTGTATGATGGAAAATTGAATTATTTCCTAGGATTGCAAGTCAAGCAACTCAAAGATGGAATATTATAAATCAAGCAAAGTAAGCGAAAGAAATGCTCATAAAGTTTAGGATCAAAGAGGATGAGAAACCTGAAAAGATCCCTATGAGTGTTGGTACCAAATTGGGCTATACTAAAGAGGACAAAAGTGTTGAAGAACACAAGTATAGGAAGCTCATTGGTTCCTTGTTGTATTCTAACAGCAAGTAGACCTGACATTCAGTATGCTGTTTGTGTGTGTGCAAATTCAATCTGATCCAAGAGAATCACACTACAAAAAAGGCAATTAAAATACTGAAATATGTTAAAGGTACAGTCAATGTTGGATTATGGTTCCTAAAGATTCTGGACTTGAATTGGTTGGCTATTCTGATGCTGATCATGGTGGATCAACTCTTGATAGAAAAGTACCTCTGGAACTTGTCAGTTTTTGGGTACTAGATTAATATCATGGTTCAGCAAGAAGCAACTTGTGTCGCCCATTCATCTACTGAATCTGAATACATTGCGCTGGTTGTTGCACAGCTCAAATCCTATGGATTCAGCAACAATTAAGAGATTATGGTATTTCTGCAAAGAAAACACCAATCTTTTGTGATAATACAAGTGCTATTGCAATTACGCAAAATCCTAAGTTTCACTCTAGGACCAAGCACATTGATATTAGACATCATTTCATTAGAGATCATGTGGAAAAAGGTGATATTGAGGTTGTGAAAGTAGGCACTGAAGATCAGCTTGCTGACATCTTTACCAAGCCCCTACCGGATAATAGGTTCGCAATGCTAAGGTATAATCTTGGATTGATTGAACTACCTCAATAAAGGACACACTTGGCAGAATGTTGAAACAGGTATTCAGCAAACCAAAGTACTCATGTCTAAAAGACTCAGTCACTGATTTCTTCTAAGAAATGATAAGTCACTACCTGATTGCTAAAACAGGCACTCAGCAAGTAATTCCTTCAAAACGGGTATTTGTTAGGAAACTTGATCACTTGCTGAGACAGGCACTCAGTAAGAGAAAGAACTTAAGGATTGCTGAGACGGGTACTCAGACAATCAAAAGATACTGAAACAGGTATTCAAGTATCAAAGGAATTTTCTGAGACGGGAACTCAGAAAAAGAGCAAAGCTCATATCTTAGATTTTACCAAAGGATGTCTCAAGTGCAAAAGAATTTACTGATACGGAAAATCAGAAATATCTTTTAAACTTAAAGAAAATATGAGATATCTAAGTAAGGGGGAACTTTCAGCAAGTATCTAGATTGTTAATTCAAACTCGCTGAAAAGATTCTTGTCTATGTCAGCAAGCAATCTATCCCTTAATACTCGGTAAAATCAATTTGTGACGTTAAACTGGCACAGATAAACTCGCAATAATCATGACATGAAATTCAATCGTGGCCATTGATTAAAAGGAGTTACTTATCTAACGGCTAACAAAACAAAGAGAGAGAGTGCTCTGACGGTTTTAGTTAGTGGGCCACTACGCATTCAATGCAAAGGCTCCACTAACTCCAGTGTTTCTCTGTTTTACCCTTGCTGAGAGCTCAAATCGATTGAGTTTCTCACACACCAGAGACACTATATAAAGAAGGAGTTAGAGAAATGACAAAATTCTTTAACTCACATTTCCTTCTCTGCAAATTCTAGCCTGAATCTACTGTACCTCCGGTCAAAAAGCAAACTATCTCTTTTCGTACACTCTTTCTTGCTCTATATAAGAAATGGCTCCCAAGAGACAGTTATCTAAGTCCTCAAAGTCGTCAAAGGTTGATAGTGCTGAAACACGCACTGCTCCGGTGACTACTCCGGCCACAAACACAACGAAAGTTGTGTTGAAAAACGACCGAATCACAGAAAAACCTATGCCTCCGTCATATCTTGACACTACAAAGTGTGAGATGTTGATGCAATGGGGAGGGTTTGCAAAAGAAAAGTACATTAGGTACTTTTATGAACAAGAACTTGATGACCAAAATGAAGAGGCGCTTGAGTTTATCAAGCAGCAAGGCCTCATGAACTTTATCTCTGCTCGCACTAAGCAAGTGAGCATGATTGATACAATGGAATTCTACAACAATGCAGAAATCCAGTCCCATACAGACAGTAATGGAGTCACTGAAAAAGTGATCCTTACTTATGTTCAGAACACGCAAATCGTCCTGAAATTGACTGATTTAGCGGAGATATTTCAGATTCCAACCACTGGAACTGAAGATGACGTCACTGCTTCTGACGAAGAAATTGAAGCTTTCTACAGTGACGTCAGAAATGCAAAAAATGAAGAAAGGAGAGATAGCTCCCGTGACTTGGACAAAGCACTGTTAAGAGAAAGCATCTCTGTCCATTCACTTGATCTAGTAGCTCTGCTACTAATAAAAGTTCTTGACTCCCAAGTTGGAGGAATTGACCAAGTAGGCCTGAGAAGATGGCCGATGCTGATGCATATCTATGAAAATAAAACGGAACTTAACTGGGCTAAGTACATTTTCAACAGGCTTGTTGATTGTGTCACTAAGTTTAAGGTAAAGGTAGAAGACAACAAGGTCTCACCTTCCTTTCCAGTTATGTATGGAATCAAGATATGCTATATCCTTGAACATTTCAGGATTCAGCTAAGAAACCCATTGCCAATCAAGAATCTGTGTGCAATGTGGGAAGATCTTTCTACAAGCAGAATGTACCTAAGATTGCTGGAAAGAAAACTAAGGAGACAACAACTGCAAATGTTGTCAGCACAAGCCAGCAAGAAAGGTATACAACAGCTGCAGATGTTACCACTCAGCATCTTAGATATGAAACTGTTGTGGATGGTGGTAACACAAATGAAACTGCTGTAGAAACTCAACAAGGTACGTGTACACCACCTGTTGCTGAAAAGGCAACTATAGATGACTCTGGGAAACTGGAGAAATCTAAAAAGAAAAAGAGGAAAGCTGATGATGACACTCAGACTGCAGCGTCATCAGCAAACCCCGTACCTAAGAGGAAACGGACAACCAACAAAAGAAAGAAGACACTGGCTCGCCAGTCAGTCCCTGATGTCCAAGACTCCTTAGTCAATTCCCAGACAAATGCTGGAACGCATTTGCCAGTAGATGTTGCTGAAGTGATTACTGAAACCTATATCAGCAATGTTGAAGTGTTTGCGGAAGCCTTCAACAATCAACTCAACGTTGATAACTCTACTGAGAATAGATCACAAGGCAGTGGAAATGAAATTCCTGCCCAAGTCCCCGATATCTACATTGTAGATAATTTAGATGATCCAACTTTGGAACCAGCAAGTGGTATTGTTGCTGATCTGCAAAGAGCGGCACTTGCTGATTCTGCTGAAAAGATGGTTGCTGAACAAGCAACTCATCAAGTTGCTGAAACCCAGCCTGCTGAAGGACCAGTTGCTGAAATAGCAATGGTTCCAGTTCCTAAAGTTGCTGAAACTCAAGAAGCATTATTCAAAGACGCATCTCTTGATGCTGAGAATACTGGCCCAAGTTCACCCAAGACATCAATTGACAAAGTCCAGCTTGTACTGGAAGATTTAAGCAAACAAATGGAGTTGGAGATTGAAGAATCATCCAACAAGTCAATTGATCTCTTCATGACAAGCAGTGAGCTCAAAGGTCAAGATGCTTCTGCTCAACTTGTCATTTCAAAGACAAGGGAGATTGCTGAAACCGCACAACTTTCTCAGATAGAGCAAAATCAGAAGTCTGCTGAAGAAACAGTCCAAGAAGCTGAAGAAACTGTTAATGCTGAAAGGACTGAGCCACAACCTGTCCTTCCTCAACAGGTAGTTAATTCAACCATCAGTAAAACTTCAAATTCTGAAAATTGTTCTTTTGCTAAAATTATTCTTTCTCTACAGACTTCTCAAGATGCAAGTCAGATGGTTGCTGAAGCCTCTGCACCAGAACCAACACTCCCTGCTCAGCAGGTAGTTAATAATTTTGGTATAAAAACTAAGTTTGACAGCTTAGTACTTGTGTCTAACTTTAATTTATTTCAGGATGAACAAATGGAGGATGCTACTCAAGCTCCTCATGGAATGGAAATTGTACTACATGAGCTTGCTGACTCTCAGCAGGTAAATCATGTTTCAGATATAAACTCTAAAACAATTCTCCAAACCAGTCCTGATCTGAATAAAATTCTTTTTCAGGCTCAAAAGGAGACCACTGAAGTGGTACTCATCACTGAAGATCAGCAAGTAAGTTCTGAAGAACTATACTTGAACTTCAAGAGGACAACTTTGTCAAGAATTGCTAAGTTCGTCAGCAACTGGCAAAGGTACAGGAGAATGGATTTCTCAGATCTTCACCTTCATCTCTCAAACGAGAAAAAGAGATCTTCTCTGTTAAAGCTCAAAACATTTGTCCACTCCATCCTTCCTGAAGAAATGACATATTCTCAGCAAATGAGCTCCAATCTGATTGCTCAAATCAGAGAGAATATGAAGGCCAAATTTAAGAGTGCCTCTCCAGCTGAACAAGCTGTGATGCTCAAAGGTCTTTTTGTACCTGTGGTGGCTGATCCCCACAAATTAACTGAGGAAGAGGAAGTGACAAGTGTTGCTTTGTATAAGCACGTTGACCTAGTCATTCTGACAGATGATGAAGAAGAAGAAGAAGATGAGAACATTCCCACTGATCCTAGTGATGATGAAGGGAAAGATTCAAAGGACAAGAAAGACGACGATGATGACAATCAAGGTCCAAGTCCTGATGCTGGTGGATTAAAGTTAACAGTTGCTGAAAATACTCCATCTACCAATCAGCAAGCTGAACAACAACAATCTCAGCAAGAATCTCAACCTCCTCCTGCTGATGCTGAAAATCAAGCACCTGTGCAAGGTGGTGATACTGAAGAAGAATACGCCAGAAAAAGGGCTGCCTTGAAAAATGGCAAAAGTCCAGTTTCTAATGCCAAGGTTAATGAAGAAAACCTTGAAGATGAGGATGAAGAAGATGAAGATTACCAACGCGCTCTACAAAACAGTCTCGTAATCCATGCAAGGCATACGCAGGATCTAGAAATTGGTGAATCTTCAAGACAAAGACAAAAGGAAGTTCCATCCCTTCCATTTACTACTGGCGAAACTCTAGTAATTGAGCCACAAACTCAATTGATAAACTAACTACTGGCGAAACTCCAGTTATTGAGTCTCAAACGTTGCCTTCAGCAACTACTCAATTAAAACTAACTACAGGTGAAACTCCAGTTGTTGAGTCTGAAGCGTTGCCATCAGCAACCACTCAACAAAAAGGAAGTGAAGCTACTGACAAAGGCTCAAAAGTTGCTCAACTTGATGAATCTGAGGATGATGACGATTTGTCAGAAAATGAAGATGAACAATCCAAGCGAGACCCCAAAGTTGTTCAGATTCCTCCTCCTGATTACATCACTGATAAAGGTGATTCTTTAAGAGCAGAGCTGCTTTTACAAGATGATCAGTTTGCTTCCGAACTTAAGGTTCATTCCTTGACACCTCATTTAGTGCCGTTCCCAAGAGTTGAGGAGTTTACTCCCAGAATTCTAGCACTAAAGCAAGTCCATGATGCCTGCAAAGCTGAAGATGAGGCATTGCTTGCTGAGAGCCCACTTGACATTGGAAAGATATTGGCCACAGTGCTGAGACGCACTACAACTTTGACAATAGCTCAGAAAGACATCAGTCTTTATCACAAGAACTATGAAGAAGATGTAAGTCAAGCGCTCAGGCTTGCAAAGAATGCTCTCGTCAAGGCTCAGAATATTATGGATGAGAAGGCCGCAACAGAGAAAAGACATGAAGAGAACATGATGAATATTCAAAGAGAGTTGTCAACAATGAACTCTGACCAACAGCAAATCATCATGAAATATAACAGTTTAAACACTCTTGCTGAAAATTGCAATGAGTTTTATTCTCTGCACATCACTCCGATGTTGCAATCCATGTCTAAGGGGGAAAAGAAGAATACTAGAAAAAGAAACCAAACCCCTCCTGCTCCTGCTGTTGATGTGCCACTTCCAATAGAACCTCTTGTTGAAAAAGAGCAAAGTTCTAAAAGACAAGCAGAATCTGAGTTGAATTCAGCAAGTACCAAAAAGAGAAAAACCGCTGCTGAAACTCAAGATTTCTGTCATACTGAAAGTCATCACAATCTGAATGAAGATGATGAAGAAGATGATGACAATCAAACAATAGCTCAAGCCATAAGAGCTAGACCCTTAACAGCCGTGACTCTGTCTGGCCATTCAAAGCATTTCTCGTCTGACTCTTCAGCAAGAGATCAAGACAATGCTAAAACAAGAAGAAGAAGGCAAAGACAGAAAGAGAAAAGGCTGGCCAGCATTGCTATTGGCTCCGGCATTGAATATACAAAGACCAGTAATGAGGAAACGACTCAGAATGTAATCAGAAACATTTATGGTTGCTGGATTTTAAAGCTGGAAGACTTGCTGGTAAATGAGTTCTTTCCTACAGCCATTTTGAATCAAATGTTCAAATGGATTGAACTCAAGGTCCAAAGAAATCAAAGGGAAGAATCCCTCCCAAGACATGTTGCTGGGAAATGGTTCAATCTTGAGGTTTATGTAAGAAGAGTTGCCATTGGTAAGACATACAAGCAAGAACCAAATCTGATCAAACCACCTGGCATTGCTTACTACGGTGACCCGATAACAAAAGAAACCTAAGAAGAAACTTGGATTGATTCCTTATGAGTACTTCTATCTCACTGCTAAGGATCAAGAAGAAGATCTTCTCTGGCTAAGAAAGATTCATCCGAAAAGCATTTCAGATACACAGCTTCTCCATGCCAGCAATTGGGGCATGCATTTGTGGGTAATTAATTACATGGAAATGAATGCTGAAAAGCATCATCATACTGCCTGCAAAAACGCAAGAATTCTTCAACTACAAGTCCGTAGGCTTCTGGAAAACTACGAAAAGGATTGTGTTGAATTTACTGCACTTGCTTAGAAGAGTGTAAGAGAGATTTTGAGAAAATCCTCTGAAAGAGCTTAAGTCCCTACAATAGTTTTTGTTAAAGTTTTTGTTTGCTGATTCTGTTTATGTTATCTATGCTTTTTCATGTAAACTTCTGAATGATAACTATCAGCAATGAAATCTTTTGACTCTTATTGGTTTTTGATTATGCAATTTACTTATGCTTACTGTTTAATTATTCAAGTATGCTTGCATTAATCAACTGATTTATTCAACATCAGAAACCTCTAAAAGGGTAACAATTAATTTAGCCATGGATTGCTAACATCAAAAAGGGGGAAATTTGTTAGGGAACTTGTAATTTTGATGAGCAATTAACCATGCTAAATTAAGGAAAGTCCAGTAATTAGTACTCTTAAGGTCCATAGGAATTTAGAATTTTAAGGACATTGTAAAAGAGGAACGTTTGCTGATGACTTAGATTAGGTGCTAGATAGGTTGGTTTTTAAGCTTATGATGTATCTTGTTTTCTGAAAAGAAAATAACCTATTGAAGCATTTGTTGACGATGTACTTTGTTTTTACAAACAAACTATTGAAGCATTTAGAACCGCTCAGAATCTTGAAGAATTTTGAAGATCTGAAGACTAGAAGATTTCTGAAGACTGGTATCTACAAAGGCACATGTTGCTCAGAAAGTGGAAACTTCAGCAACATCATTGCATAAGTGAAAATCTGAAAGACAGAGTAGGTTGTGCTTGCTGAAACTGAGACTGACCACTTGCTGATGGAACATATGTGACCTCTTGCTGAAAGTACTTGTATTTGCCCTCCATTGTTACTGTTTGAATTCTATTCAAATAAGCATTAAATGCAAAGCATGCACGCGAAGGACATGAAGACTAGAAGACAAACAAGGACGCTGCTGAAAGTACAAAAGCAAGATAGTGACATCTTAAAGAACAAAAGCCTTGGAATTTAAAATTCAAACGGCTCCTTTGATTCACTATAAATAGAGGTCATCCGGCAAAGAGTTGAAGTGTGTCAACAACGTGATCAAACTCTCACTTGTGCTTAAACTCACAAACCCTTCAATACTCTATACTGCCATTGATCCGTTCCAAGATTTAAAGCTTGAAAAAGCTACTTGTGAAGAAGTAGAATTTACACGACTAAGAAATTAGTTAAGTTTTCTTTCTTTCTTTCGAACAAGAACAAGTCTTGACACCAGAAACAATCAAACTTGTTTACTGCAAAGTATTCAAAGTTTTGTTTCTTAGATTACTTGTTGTAACTGAATAAGTTATAATTAAGTTATCTCACCCCAAACCTCTATAACTGAAAATACACCCTTTCAGGCGTGATATTCAGGGGGAACTTAATCGAGCATAGTTTTGCTGATTAAAAGTACCAAGTTTGGTGGAGAACAAGGTTGCGTTCTCTAGATTAGGTTGGAGACGAAGCAAGTGTGCTTTGGTTTCTGTTTGAATCGCTCTAGATAGGTATTGTAAGGAACCTCAATCATATCTTAGTGGATTCAGTCGTAGAAAGGACAAAGTGGATTAGTTGAGAGATTACGCCGCTCTCAGATACCACTATAAAAGTGTTTGTGTGATTTACTTACTGTATTTAGTTTTCAGCAAATCATATATATCTGTACACAGTCACTCACATCACTTGCTGAAACCTTCATTTACTGAAAGAGCACTTATTGTATCAAAGACTTCCACTCTCTGATTTTAAGTATCAGCAAACCTAGTTACTGCAAAGTAACTTACGCTTGCTGAGAAAGTTAAGTATCAGCAAACTCATTAATGAAAAGTAATAAGCCCTTGCTGAGAAAGGTGTAAACGACGAAAGTTTGAAAAGACTATTCACCCCCCCCTCTCGTCTTTTCTTGTTGTTTAAAGGGACCAACAGTGAGTCATGTTGAGTTTGTTTTTATTCTTTCTTGTGAGTTTGTGCTCCAACCTATTCTTTCGAATAGGTTTGGGGAGGTCGCTGTAGTGTCGTTGTTATTTACTTTCTTTGTACTTTCATTGTGCTACTGCTGGCTATATACAAAAAAAAAAAAAAAAAAACGGAAAAAATTCCAGAATCTTGAAAAGAAAACAAAAGAAAAAAAGAAGAAAAAAGAAAAAGACCCAAAAAAAGAAAAAAAAGAAAAAAAGAAGAAAAAGAATAAGACCCAAAAAAAGCAAAAGAAGGGTCCAAGCAAGCCAAAAGCAATTTTAGCAAGTGTTGCATTATTTTTCAGCTTTTGTAATGTTCGTAATCGAGTTGTATATTCTATCATTTGTTTTGTGTCTTATGTTCTAGACCACCCTCGTCCTGCCATTCAGGAAGTGGTGAATAGACTTTGCTTTGAGTTGGGTAGAATAGGGGAGTGTTGTCTATTAGGGAACCCTCCTTCGTTTGATGAGAGCCAGTATTGGTTCGACCTCTCTTGAGGGAAAGTCTCAACTTGGTGAACAGTAATAAGCCCTAGGTTTCATAGGCACGGGGCAACCATTTGTATTCTAACATGTTTCATTGTGTCGTCACTGACCAGGTCCAGCTAGAGAATGTTACGACAGACTCTCTTGTTTAACAAAGTGCATATGTGAATATGTATAGGTTCAATCGAGACATTCTTCAACCTACTTCAATGTTATGCTTTGTATGGTCTTTGTTCATGAGTACTTGGTAGATACAGTCGATTATTTCTTCTTGTTTGGCATGGGACTCCTCTTTGTGTTGCATGTAGGTTGCATAGAGTCTAGCTAGTTGCTTGAGGATAAGCAAAGGTTCGGTTTGGGGAGTTTGATGACAGTGTTTTTTACACTATCATTCGAGTCTTTTTTCACCAATTTAGCTATCCTATTCTATGCATTTTAGTGCATTTTGTTAGAATAGTGTCACGTTTCCATTTCTTTTGTTCTTTTCAGGTTTTAGGTGGAAGTCGCGTTTTTGGATGTAATTCATGGCGAAACAATGATGTTTTGGTGCAACGAGATCACCCGTGGTGTGTCAAGGAGTAGAGACGAGTTTCAAGGCCAAGAGATCAAGTTCGGAGCTCAAAACCGTGCAAGTAGCTGAATTCGAGGATCCAAAGGAAAAATTCCGCACGGGCCGCGTTCGGCCCGTGCGGGGCGCACCTGATAGTGTATATGTCCTAGAGACAGTCCTTATTAAGGGCATGCAGCCCTTATAGAGGGCATATATGTACTATTACACAGGTCAACGTAATATAATATATGTTTGTTGTTTGACTATTGAGTATCGCTTTCATATTTATATTACACAAGGCATGCAGCATGTCATATCTCTATTTCTGTCTGTATTGATATTAAACATGTCCCCTCGGATAGATGACCGATCACACAGATAGTGGGAGCTATGTGAGTTATCATCTATCCCAAACTCTCCCTAGTCGAGGTTCATCTCGGATGTAGGAGTCTGAATGAACCAGCTGAGACTAGTATGCGTGGAGGTTATACTTGTTGGAGCAAGTGTGAGCCGATCCCACGACCACGGAACGGATTGTTGGACAATCAAGAAACGTTCCCATAACTGCGCATAGTTGTTCGAAGGATGATTACCGAACAATGGAAGTACCCACCGGACACTCCCATCGATGTATACTCTACACTGAAGTGTCTATGGGAACCGGTAAGTTGTCGAGTGATGCCAGTCGTCCTTTGGACTTACAGGACTTTATCATCACATTTGTTGCCCCATATCCTTGGTGGACCCGTCGATGTCATCTCTGAATAAGCAGTTGACCTAAGACACGATCTAGGATTATGGCTACATACAAATGGGGATGATAAGTATTTGTGTGAAGGATTCATCTCTCATGTGTAGCACAGGAGAGTACTGCTCATAGTCGTCATAGTTGTGTTGGTAAAGTCACTGGCCAGTGCATCGATATATTATGATAATCATAAGTTTATCTTCGTAACCAAGCAACTCCCTGAGACGCCCGTAGATGTATTATTGGGATAGACACATTATCGATCCTAGATGCATTCGAGTCAGTCCGATGAAGGGATGTTACCATCGCCGCATTGACCGCAACAGACTTCGCAACGAAAGGGTTTGCTTTGAGAAACCTCGCAAACATCCTCATGTATTAATATTGCAAATAGAACCGTCTAGGAATTCCATTTTGCCTAGTCTAGGGCTTTCTTAATACAATGAGGCCCTAGGGGTCACACTATGTGGTGATTCAGCTTATCAGAATATCCTTGAAGATGGAATCGCAATTGATTTGGAATTAATTGTGATTGATGGATTATAATTGATTTGGAATTCATTATAATATTTAGTGGCTCAATTAATGATTTGGAAATATTAATTGAATTGGCTAATTAATTGTATTTTATGTAAATACAATTAAATATTAAATTTTAGAAATATAATAGAGGTTTGATTTGAAAGGATATGTTAATTTAGAATTAACATATGCACATGGGCAAAATCTACTTGGAGTTTGAATTGCCTTAGAACTATAAGTGGGTCCCAAAATCGGGACCCACCTATCTCCCTTGGGACACGCGCGCGCGTGCGCGAGATGGAGTAGGGGAAGGAGCTCGACTCCTTCCTCTATAAGAAGTCCAAGGGATAAGTTAGATTTTCCTGATTGAGTTTTGATTTGATTGGGAATGAATCTAGACTTGAAATTTGTTTCCTAGTGCGATAATAATTAGATTCTTATTCCTTTACGAAGTCTAATTGCTTATGCTTTAGGCTTCTATTGACTACTATATATAGTCGACTATTAGAGAGCTTTTATACACAGCTGAATAGACTTTCATAGAGTTATTCTACCAGTTTTCTTAGAGAAAATAAAAGCTCTCCCCTTCCTCTATAAGCCACGCGCGCCGCCACCTACCGGAGGAAAACCGCCACCCCATCTTCTTGGTCACACAAAGAATATCCTAGCATTCTTTCCGATAGGCTGTTCATCCGTGGATACCAAGGTTGAGATTCTAGGAGATGGAAACTGACTTTTATTGTCGATAATCAAAGTATTGCAGATATCTTCGACTTCGACGAAGGAGAAGATTCATCGGATTATTACGAAGACTTGGAAGTTGTGCTTGCTTTTGGAGTACGATTAGTCTTCTAATTGACGTGTTTAAATATATACGGAATATACATAATCAATTAACCTGTATGTTAAGAAAATTTTTAAATTCCGCTGCGTACCCTAGGGGTAACTCTGACCGTATTTTCTTACAGTGGTATGAGAGCCAAGTTAATTGATTACGTATATACGTATATATGTTGTATGATTTTGTAGTTTATGTGGATGCAATTGATTCTATGATTGATTCGATTTTCAAAAGTTTGTTTTTATATAAATTTAGAATTTATATTTTTTCAAAAAAAAAAAATTAATATATATATATATATATATACCGACCGGGCCGCCTGCGTGCCGCAGGCGCACGGTAGGGGACGGGGCTTGGTCCCGTCCCGTATTTTTATATATATATATATATTTCCGGGTAGGACTCAAAATCGAATTTTTGAAAATTTTGAGGATTGAATTTTATATTTGGAATATAAATATGATTTAATTGTAATTGTTTTTAACTAGGTGTTAAATTTAATTAGTATAAAGTGAAAGGGCTTATTTGTAATTTATCAATTTATTATTTATTGCAAATTAGTCCTTCTACTTTTGAATTTTAGATTTAACACCTCCAAGGTTTCGAAAATTACAATTAAGTCCTTCGGGTTTTCGAAAATTGCTACCTGGTCAATAGAATTTTCGATTTTCAATCTAGTCTAAATTTTCAATTATTTCACAGAAATTATAAGTATGGGATTATAATTTTCATAATGAAATTATGAAGTCATTTGGCATCCACATAGGCTACTACTTGTTTGTTTGCTCGATATGCTATTGTTTGACAATGCATGTTTAAATACCACGTATTTTACTTTCCGTTCGACCGCTATGCATGCGAGGGTAGGCGGCGCCCTCTTATTTGTCGGACCGCATATTTTATGTATGGGTAGGCGGCACCCATTATGTGCTTGACCGCGTTTAGAACTAGAATGGATAGGCGACATCCATTACGTGTAGACCGCTCATGCATGATGGGTAGGCGGCGCCCTTATTTGTTTGTAGATGACTGATAACAACCCTCAAACTACAAGCCCCAACCAATATAAGTGCAGAAATATATATATGTATGTATTTCTGAGATGCTTTCCGTAGGGTGCTTTAATTTTGAACTTTCATTGCGTTTTCCTGTATTGGCGACCTCGTCTTACAGACTCGCAGTGATCGTCAGATTAGAGTAAGCCTATGGTTATAACTTACTGCATATATGTAGAGCATCGAGTTAAATTAGATTTAACACCCAAGAGTTGCGTGACGCAATTGGATAGTCCTACCGGTCATATTATGCTATGCGACCAGCCCCCGTTGGAGTATAGCATAGTATGGATTTGGATCTTGGCCACTACGGTAACTTGTTGGACATTACCCGTATGTTTGTTTTGGGGGCAAGCATATGTGAAAATAGTGGGAGCTAAACAGCTAAAGGACCTTGTTGTTTAGTTATGTTGACTGTGTATTTAGAAGTAATATTTCAATAGTTGATTTATTATTTTCGTTCTATATTATTTCTCCTTAGAAAATTAGAAATGGCGAGTATCTCGCTCCGTGCTGTCTTAGAGAAGCAAATTTTGACCGGACCAAACTTCCTAGATTGAATCAGGAATATACGTTTGGTGCTGAGGTACGAAAAGATTGAGTACGTCTTGGACGAGGTCATTCCCGTGTGCCCCTAAAATCAGACTGCCGATCAGGTTGCTGCTTGGAATCAAGCCAACAAGGCAAATTCCGCGCAGTGTATTATGCTGGCGGCAATGAGCAATGAGCAATGAGCTGCAGAGGCAACATGAAAGCATGTTGCCGTATGAGATGCTGAAGCATCTTGAGTCGCTCTTTAAGACGACAGCTAGAAGTGTTGAATTTGATTTGATCAAAGAGATACACAGATGCAAGCTCAATGAAGGAGGGAACATGTCTGAACATGTTCTCAAAATGATTGGTCTCTTTGAAAAGCTTGCCGATGCCGGTGTTAAGCTAGAGAACAAGATCATGGTGATCTTTGTCCTTCAATCATTGCCGAGTTCGTATTCACATTTCATCATTAACTACACGATGAATACGAAGGACGTAACACTGCCCGAACTCCATAATCTACTGAAGACATATGATCAAACTCTTCCTAAGAAGGAAACGTCGATCATGTTTGTTGGGCAACCGTCTAACCCAAACCCGAGAAACAAAGATGCTAAGGGTAAGGGAAAGTTGGGAGCCAAGGCTAACACTTCGAGTGATAAGCCTAAGCGTATGAACCAGAAAAGGAAGTTCAAGAGAAGCGGAACGGTACGCACAGATGAATGTCTTTTCTGTAAGCAGAAAGGACATTGGAAGAAAGATTGCACTAAGCTGAGGGCAGATCAAGCTAAGAAGCCACTGATGAACGTATTTTTGACGCGTTTATCTTGTCTTTTTTACCTTCTTTTGCTATCTTCTAGCCTTGTTTTTTGGTTAGTTTTGTAGAATAATGTCACGTTTTGTGTTTTCTGCATTTTCAGGCACTTAGGTACGAAACGGCGTTTTTGGAGCTAAAAACGAGCCTTTTTGATGGAAAAGATGGCCCCGTTGAAGTTCCCCAATATCCGTGGCTTGTTCGTGAGTGTTTGAGCATCAATAAGCATTGAGAAGGATGAGTCCAAGGCACCCGAGGACCGTACGAGGGCAAAAAGATTGAGTTTGAAGACAAAGATCTGCCCAGGAGCCAAGCTAAGTGCCTGGAATAGTGAAGCGCTCCGCTTCATTTTCCAGGAGCTTTGGCACAGCAGCCAAGCGAAGCGCTTGGAGGGCCAAAGCGCTTCGCTTGCCAAGCGCTCCGCTTGGACTCTCCAAGCGGTCCGCTTGGCAGCGGTTACGTTTTCGGATTTTCCTTCTTAGATCTGATCTTCTGTTACTTTTTGGATACTTTTGAACACTAGCTTCGTTTTGGAGAGCTCCTAAGCCCCAAAACTCAGAGAAAACTCAGATACATTGTATTTTAGATTGGATTAAAGGTTTTGGCATAGGATTGCATCCGTTGTTTCATCTACGGAGAGGTTTTCATCAATACCCACCGATTAGTGACAGCTTGGTGGTAACATTGTATCATTATCTCTTGTCTAGCAGTTTGATCTGATGTATTCTATTTACAATTCATATGATTTGATGTCTATGTTGATGAATATGAGTAGCTAAATCCTTTGTGTTGGTGGTAGAATGTAGAATATGCATGCTATGGGTTATGTTTATGCTTACATGAGATTGTGATTCAATCTTGCTGCAAATTCCTTCATATGATTCTTAGTTGCCTATAAAATATATTCGAATTGAGTATAGTGACAAACTCTTGGTCAATGAAAGCTATAGGATTGTATGTTAGAGATTTGCAGCATGCTAGATAAATGGTGTTAGTGACAAGCACCTCTAAAGTATTGATAGTGGTCTTTTATGATGTGTGTCTTGAAAGTTACCTAGACGAGTTGCTTAGCAGACTTGATCGAAGGTTTTACGCACTGAACTTGTGAGCATATTCGTAACCCATGCATGTGTATTTGATTTCTACCACCAACCGTTTTCCAAACTTGATTACAACAATCTGATTTCTCGTTGCTTTGTTCTAAGAAAGCGATTCTACAAACACTTGAACTCGTTGTCTGAAATAACTAGCAAAAACCACAAACAAAGCCACGTTAGGTCCCGAGAGAACGACACTCGGGGACAACTTGCGATTGCACTCTAGTTTGTGTAGTGATAAGTGTTCTTTGGCTTTTTAAACAAATTTAATTGGTCAAAAACGACATCATCAATTTGGCGCCGTTGCCGGGGACTTAACTCCTTTGGTTGGTGTTTTTGTTTTGGTTTTTCAGCCAACATCACTTTCTCACCTCATTTCTTTCCCCCTATCTTTTTCAGAAAATTTATCTAATCTGCTCTTGGTTACCTTGCGTGCTTGTGCTCTTTGTATATATTATTAGATTAGAGGTTTTTTTCCTTGCAAGTTTTTTTTTTTTTTGTTCTTTTGTGGATTCTGCTCCTTGGTTTCTTGTTTCCTCATGTGCAGAAACTAGTTCCTTGTAAGGATGAGTATGCGAGCTTCTTTGACAAGGTATGTGAAACCTCGAGGGCCTTGCATAACATTGGACGAAGATTGCAAGGATTATGACTTTGATCCTTCGTACTACTCCATTGTTTCCACGTTTTCGAGTGGTGATGATCCAAGAGGGTTCTTAGACACGTTCGAGGAAGGTGTGTTGAGGATACCTCGTGAGAATGTGGAGGGGGTTATTTTATCACATGAGAAGCTTTGTATAAGGGGATTTATGGGAGCCTTGAGAGGGAGCGCTCGTGAATGGCTCAGAATCCCGCCGGAAAGATCATTGCACACTTGGGATGAAATAACCAACAAGTTTCTGGAACATTGGGATTGGGACTCACCTCCCGGTTCAAAGACATGGACGTCTCGCTTTGCTAGTCCGCCACCAGAAATCGACATAGCCAATGTAGAGGAATGTTGTGAAGAATCTATTGATGAAGCCTCTTCAGTGCTTAGCTTGGATTCCACGTCCTTAACTGAGGATGTCAAGAATGTTGGTAAAGAAGAAGTCGTGGAGGAGGTGATGACTGAATCCATTACTTCACCTGAGTCGGACAGTGTTGTCTTGAGTTGTGTTGAGATCGAGGAGTTACTCTCTGAAGATTTTGGTGTCTCTGAATCGACATGTTTGGATTCTATTGCTACAGACACTCTTGATCTTGACTCATATGTTCTGGTCCATGCACCCACCTATGAGCTTCAAGCGAGTTTTGATCCATTTTTTTCTTTTTATTTTCCCTCTGATTCTTTAGTTATTTCTTAGATTTTGATTTTGTTAATTTACTTGATTTTTATTTTCAGGGAATCATGGATTTGCTTGAGGACTTGAGGAGAGGAGCCAAAGATGGTTCCCAAGATGCAAGGAGTAATGAAACGAATGCACGAGATTCGTTCCCATTTGATAATGGATAACCTTTGTGGTATTTCTTTGCATGTAGTTTAGTTTTTCCTCTTTATTTGCTTTTGTAGTTGTGGCATGTGAGCCTTTTGTCGTGATTAGTATAGTCTAGTTTTTGCCTTGGTGCCTTAGGTGATTAAGATAGGAAAAAACAGCGAAAATCGGGAAACAGAGCCAAGCGAAGCGCTTGGCAAGCCCAAGCGGTCCGCTTGGAATTCCAGTTTGAATTTCATTCTTACTGGAATTTCAAGCGGAGCGCCTGGAGCCTCCCAAGCGCTCCGCTTGACAAGCGGACCTCTTGGCTCCCGCCAAGTGGTCCGCCTGGACCCTGTACCCAGATTTTCCTCGTTTTTTTCCATTCTTCTCACCTTTGCGCACCCGTTTTCACTTGTTTCTTGAGTCTTTTCAGGTACTACTCTTCTATAGGAGTTGGACACGAACCTTATTCAGGGAAGTGTACTCTCAATCCAATTTTTTCTTTCTAAATCAACTTTTCTTTGCTCGAGGACGAGCAAAAGTTTAGGTTTGGGGAGGGGGTATTGGATTTTCAGTACTATATGCTTGTGTGGTTCGTGCATGCCTGATTTTACTCAAGTTCATGTGATTTGTCGTGTTTTTTTCAGTTTTTGCATGCATATCATCCATAGATTAGTTGTTGCACGTTGTTGTGTGGAGTCTATTGCCAAGTTTTTTCGAACTTTTCTATTGTGTAGACTAAGTGCTTATGACCATTATCATATGTTTCATCACTTTGCAAGTAGTTTGAGGCTTGTCTCGCTTGGTTTGTCACATTCACTTGTGCACTAGTTAAGCTTAGTAGTCTCGACATCACCTCGAGTGGAGTTTCTTCTACTGCGGTTCACGATGGCCATATAAAATGATGCATGATAGAATCTATGGTTGTAACCCGTGTAATTATGTACGTAAGAGGCGACAAGTTCTTCACCTCGATTAGAGATTGCCAAATGCCTAGGAAGGAGGTAGTGTGAGGTGTGCGATTCCTTGTATTAAACCTATTCTACCGAATAGGTTTGGGGAGGGGGTTGCTTCGTTATACTTGTCTTTCGTCTTTGAGTCGTTGTAAAGTTTTCTTTTTCTTTTTTTTTGTTTAGTGTCCCAACCTATTCTTTCGAATAGGTTTGGGGAGGTGTCTTTGTAAAAGAGTCTTTCCTTTTTCTTTTTCGTCTTTGTGCTCAAACCTATTCTTTCGAATAAGTTTGGGGAGGTGTTTTTGACACTTAGTACAGCTGCTTGCCCCTATATAAAAAATAAAAAAAAAAGAAAGAGAAAAAGAAAAGAAGAAGAAAAGAAAAAGAAATATAAAAAAAAGAATAGAAAAGAAAAAAAAAAAGAAAGAAAATAAAGAATAAGACCCAAAAGCAAAAGAAGGGTCGTTGCAAGCCAAAAGCAGTCTCGTAGTGTCAAGTGTCATGTAAATATTTTGTCCTTGTGAAGTATCGAGTTGTAAATTCTACAAACACTTGAACTCGTTGTCTGAAATAACTAGCAAAAACCACAAACAAAGCCACGTTAGGTCCCGAGAGAACGACACTCGGGGACAACTTGCCAATGCACTCTAGTTTGTGTAGTGATAAGTGTTCTTTGGCTTTTTAAACAAATTTAATTGGTGAAAAACGACATCATCAGCCACCGGCTTCTAGCTCAGGTATGTTTGTTATTGAAATGAACATGACTATTTTTGACTCCAATGGTTGGGTATTAGATACATCTTGTGGCTCACACATTTGTAATAATGTGCAAGGGCTAATTGATCACAGGCTAGTCAAGCAAGGTGAAATCGACTTGCATGTTGGGAACGACAATCCAGTTGAAGCCAAACGCGTTGGACGCTGCAAGATAGATTTACCTTCGGGACAATGTTTAGAACTTGATAACGTTTATTTTGTTCCATCCATTGTCAGAAATATTATTTCCATTCCATTGTTAGACAATATGGGTTTTTCCTTTCGATTTGTGAATAATACTTGTTATTTTTCATTGAATGACCAGTATTATGGAAAAGCTTCCTTAGTGAATGGTTTATATATTTTGCAAAGTAGTCTACCTTTATTTTAAATACATAACAAACAACCGTCTTCAAGTAGGAAGAATAATCCATCTTATCTATGGCATTGTCGGCTAGGCCATACCAATGAAACACGGATTCAAAGACTAAGGAAGTTTGACTACTTAGAACCATTTGATTTTGAATCATATGGTACATGCGAATCATGTGTTAAGGGTAAGATGACGAACAAACCTTTTGTTGGACAAGGTGTTCGTGCCACTCGCTGCTTAGAGCTCATACATACCGATGTATGTGGACCTTTTAAAGTCCATGTGCGTGGGGGTTATCCTTACTTCGTTACCTTTACTGACGATTTCTCAAGGTATGGATATATTTATCTTATGAAGAATAAATCCGAGACCTTTGGGAAATTCAAGGAGTTTAGGAATGAGGTCGAGAATGAATTGAACCTAAGGATAGTCACTCTTCGATCAGATCGAGGAGGTGAATACCTTAGTGAAGAATTTATCGACTACTTGAAGGAAAATGGAATTCAATCGCAATGGACTCCTCCTGGAACACCACAGTTAAATGGTGTGTCTGAGAGAAGGAATCGAACCCTGTTAGACATGGTGAGATCAATGATTGGATTCTCAACTCTTCCAAAATATCTGTGGGGATATGCACTACAAACTGCAATCTACATTCTGAACCGTGTACCATCTAAATCAGTCGAGGAAACTCCTTATGAGTTATGGAAAGGAAAGAAGCCCTCACTAGGCTATCTTAGACCTTGGGGCTGTCCTGCGATAGTCAAACTGATGCTCACTGATAAGTTAGATGCCAAGGGTGTCAAAGTATATTTCATAGGCTATCCTCGTCAGACGAGAGGCTATGAATTCTATCATGCTGAAGATCACAAGGTGATAGTATCTAGAAACGTCAAGTTTTTAGAAGCAGAATACCTCGAAGAAGAGAGGTTAGATGACATGATAGAACTTGAAGACATCCAAGACTTTGGCATGCGCGAACATGAGTTCTCTAAATCTTCTGATTTGGACTCAAGTTCGGTGGGAGCTTTCGAAGCAGACAAGGGTAATGATATGACACTTGCTAGGCATGTCATAGTCAGTGGGAGTCATGTGATTAGATCAAAGTTGAAACCACACCAATAGAACCCGTTGTCAACCAACCTGTGCAACAAGTTGCACAGAAGCAGCTTCCCGCTAGGGAACAGGGTCGCGAGGCGTGACCAGCTGCATCAGTGCCCACTGATAATGTTCGTGTTACACGAAGTCAGAAAAGAAAAGCACCAGAACCAGTCGAGCTCCGTAGGTCGGAGAGGATCCTAAAAGGACCTCAGAAGCAAAGCCTTGTGATAGAAGACATCAGTGAACTTGATATCGGCTTATCAGATCGGGAAGATCCCGAGACCTACAAAGAGGCAATAATTGATATTGACTCAGACAAATGGCAAGAGGCCATGGAACTGGAAATGGACTCCATGTACCTGAACCAAGTTTGGAACTTGGTAGACTTGCCCCAAGGGGTTAGACCTATTGGGTGCAAATGGGTCTTTAAACGAAAGACAGATGCCGAAGGCAAGGTACAAACGCACAAGGCTAGACTTGTGGCGAAAGGCTACACGCAAAGGTGTGGCATCGATTACGATGAAACTTTTTCACCGGTAGCAAAATTGAAGTCTATTCGAATTCTACTTGCAATAGCTGCCTACTATGATTATGAGATCTGACAGATGGATGTAAAGACTGCCTTCCTCAATGGAAACCTTGAGGAAGAGGTCTATATGGTACAGCCGGAAGGTTTTATTAGTAAAACCAGGCCAACTGATGTATGCAAATTACAAAGATCCATCTATGGGCTAAAGCAAGCGTCTAGGAGCTGGAATATCCGCTTTGATGAAGCTGTCAAATCTTTTGACTTCGTCGGAAGGAAGGAAGATCCCTGTGTCTACACTAGGCACAGCGACAAGGGAGTCGTTTTCATGATCATCTATGTTGATGACATTTTGATCATGGGAAACAATGTCTCTATGCTAGAACAGACTAAAGTTTGGTTATCAAGTACTTTTTCAATGAAGGACTTGGGTGAAGCGAACTACATCCTAGGGATCAAGATCTATAGATATAGATCCAAGAGGATGTTAGGATTGACACAGTCCACCTACATCGACAAAATACTGAAGCGTTATAAGATGGACGACTCAAAGAGAGGCTTTCTCCCATCTAGGCATGGGATTGTCTTATCAGTTAAGGATGGTCCTAAAACTGATGAAGAAAGAAATGCAATGAGTCGTGTGCCCTATGCTTCGGCAGTAGGGTCTATAATGTATGCAATGAATTGCACAAGGCTCGATGTGGCATATGCGCTTAGTGTCACTTGTCGACACCAACAGAATCCAGGAGTACCTCACTGGACTGCTGTAAAGAACATTCTTAAGTACCTTCGACGGACTAAAGAGATGTTCTTGGTGTTTGGTGGAGAACCAGAATTAAAGATGTCTGGTTATGTCGACGCTGGATTTGAATCAGATCATGATGACTTTAAGTCACAGACAGGATACGTATTCAAATTGAACGGAGGAGCTATTTGTTGGAAGAGTTCTAACCAAGCCACGGTTGCTGACTCATCCACAGAAGCCGAGTACATTGCTGCATCAGAAGCATCGAAAGAAGCTGTCTGGATTTCAAAGTTCTTGAAGGAATTGAGGGTTGTTCCTGCTCCTAGTCCAATAACGATTTATTGTGACAATACCGGCTCCGTCGCTCAAGCTAAGGAGCCTAGATCTACAAACAAGAACAAACATGTACTTAGAAAGTATCACGTTATACGTGAGATTATTGATAGAGGAGAAGTTAGTATAGAACGTGTCTCTACCACGGACAACGTGGCAGATCCTTTCACCAAGGTCTTATCAGTGGAAGTCCACTTAAGACATTATGCTAATCTGGGTATTAAGCATAAAGGTGTCTGTCTCTAGTCCAAGTGAGAGATTGATAGTGTATATGTCCTAGAGACAGTCCTTATTAAGGGTATGCAGCCCTTATAGAGGGCATATATGTACTATTACACAGGTCAACGTAATATAATATATGTTTGTTGTTTGACTATTGAGTATCGCTTTCATATTTATATTACACCAGGCATGCAGCATGTCATATCTCTATTTCTGTCTGTATTGATATTAAACATGTCCCCTCGGATAGATGACCGATCACACAGATAGTGGGAGCTATGTGAGTTATCATCTATCCCAAACTCTCCCTAGTCGAGGTTCATCTCGGATGTAGGAGTCTGAATGAACCAGCTGAGACTAGTATGCGTGGAGGTTATACTTGTTGGAGCAAGTGTGAGCCGATCCCACGACCACGGAATGGATTGTTGGCAATCAAGAAACGTTCCCATAACTGCGCATAGTTGTTCGAAGGATGAAAACCGAACAATGAAAGTACCCACCGGACACTCCCATCGATGTATACTCTACACTGAAGTGTCTATGGGAACCGGTAAGTTGTCGAAGTGATGCCAGTCGTCCTTTGAACTTACAGGACTTTATCATCACATTTGTTGCCCCCATATCCTTGGTGGACCCGTCGATGGCAGCTCTGAATAAGCAGTTGACCTAAGACACGATCCAGGATTATGGCTACATACAAATGGGGATGATAAGTGTTTCTGTGAAGGATTCATCTCTCATGTGTAGCACAGGAGAGTACTGCTCATAGTCGTCATAGTTGTGTTGGTAAAGTCACTGGCCAGTGCATCGATATATTATGATAGTCATAAGTATATCTTCGTAACCAAGCAACTCCCTGACACGCCCGTGGATGTATTATTGGGATAGACACATCATCGATCCTAGATGCATTCGAGTCAGTCAGATGAAGGTACGTTACCATCGCCGCGTTGAGCGCAACAGACTTCGCAACGAAAGGGTTTACTTTGAGAAACCTCTCAAACGTCCTCATGTATTAATATTGCAAATGGAACCGTCTAGGAATTCCATTTTGCCTAGTCTAGGACTTGCTTAATACAATGAGGCCCTATGGGTCACACTATGTGGTGATTCAGCTTATCAGAATATCCTTGAAGATGGAATCGCAATTGATTTGGAATTAATTGTGATCGATGGATTATAATTGATTTGGAATTAATTATAATATTTAGTGGCTCAATTAATGATTTGGAATTATTAATTGAATTGACGAATTAATTGTATTTTATGTAAATACAATTAAAGATTATATTTTAGAAATATAATAGAGGTTTGATTTGAAAGGATATGTTAATTTAGAATTAACATATGCACATGGGCAAAATCTACTTGGAGTTTGAATTGCCTTATAGAACTATAAGTGGGTCCCAAAATCGGGACCCACCTACGCGTGCGCGCGCGAGATGGAGAAGGGGAAGGAGTTCGACTCCTTCCTCTATTAGAAGTCCAAGGGATAAGTTAGATTTTCCTGATTGAGTTTTGATTTGATTGGGAATGAATCTAGACTTGAAATTGGTTTCCTAGTGCGATAAGAATTAGATTCTTATTCCTTTACGAAGTCTAATTGCTTATGCTATAGGATTCTATTGACTACTATATATAGTAGACTATTAGAGAGCTTTTATACACAGTTGAATAGACTTTCATAGAGTTATTCTACCAGTTTTCTTAGAGAAAATAAAAGCTCTCCCCTTCCTCTATAAGCCACGCGTGCCGCCACCTACCGGAGGAAAACCGCCGCCCCATCTTCTTAGTCACACAAAGAATATCCTAGCATTCTTTCCGATAGGTTGTTCATCCGTGGATACCAAGGTTGAGGTTCTAGGAGCTGGAAACTGACTTTTATTGTCTTGCAGATAATCAAAGTATTGTAGATATCTTCGACTTCGACGAAGGAGAAGATTCACCGGATTATTATGAAGACTTGGAAGTTGTGCTTGCTTTTGGAGTACGGTTAGTCTTCTAATTGACGCGTTTAAATATATACGGAATATACATAATCAATTAACCTGTATGTTAAGAAAATTTTTTAAATTCCGCTGCGTACCCTAGGGGTAACTCCAATTAACCTATACGGAATATACATAATCAATTACCGTATTTTCTTACAGGGCGGTGCGCCGCGGAGCCTTCCGTTAGCTCTCTATATATATCTCAAAATCTGCGATTTTATATATCTCTTTCATATTTTTCCAGACATAAACCCTAGAGCTTGTTCTGGGGATATTTTCTCTTAGATTCTTTGTAACTTAGCGATTTTGGAGCTAGAGGAGAGATTTGGACACCGTTTAATCTCACCTTGCTAGATCTTTGTGAGTTTTAGCCATTCACCGGAGATTGACAACCTTTGGTGGTAACCTTGTATCTCACAATTCTGCTATTTATCTTTCAATTAAACATGTTTTCTTTCATTATTGCGTCGATTATGATTGTTTATCGTGTTATTGATATGTGTAGCTAAGCATCTAGTTGGTGATAGTATGTGAATTCGTAGCTAGGGTTCGTATTATGCATGATTGAGTTTCTGAATCTTTTACTTGTTTAATTATCTTAATTCGATTCTTTGACCGACTAAGCCATATATCTTCGTAGAAAGGTGTTAGAAACACTCGGACAATTCAAGATCATCGATTCAATTATATATAATTTGCAAGTACTTCTTGAACTAAGTATTCGTATAGATAGGAAGCTTTCAAAATACACGTCTACAAACCTGTCTTTGGTATATGTGAATCGAATTACTTTTAAGACAGCACGCGTTGCACTTTCATGCATAATTAGAACTTGATGCTTAGAACGAGCATACTATCACCAGCTTTCTCCATATCTTGTTAAGTAGAGTTAATATAAATTTGTTTTCTGAAATTATATATAGTTAATTAGTTAAAGATAGTTTAGTCCCTAGAGATCAACACTCGAGGTCATCTTACCTCTGCACTACGTGTTTTGTGTAGTTGTGAGTTCCCTTTGGGTAAAAACAAATTTATTTGATTGTTCGAGTCTGGCAATCTCGTTCATCAGACGAGAGGTTATGAATTCTATCGTACTGAAGATCATAGAGTGATCATATCTAGGAACGCTAAGTTTTTAGAGGAAGAATATCTTCAAGAAGAGAGACTTGAAGATACGATAGAACTTGAAGAAATTCAAGAAGATAGCACTGAGGAATATAGCTTAATGTTATGGACTCAAGTTCAGTGGGAGCTTTTGAAGCTAATGATGGCAATGAGATGACACTTGCCAGGCATGTCATAGCCAGTGGGAGTCCTGTGAATCGTGCTACAGTTCAGACCACTCCGACAGAACCAACTGTCGATCAACCTGTGCAACAAGAGGCACAAGCACAACCTCCTATAAGGGAACCGAGGCGCCGAATGCTGGCTGTGCAAATACCCACTGAAAATGTTCGAGTTACACGAAGTTGATGAACGAGATTGTCAGACTCGAACAATCAAATAAATTTGTTTTAGCCAAAGGGAAACTCACAACTACACAAAACACATAGTGCAGAGGTAAGATGACCTCGAGTGTCGATCTCTAGGGACTTAACTAGCTTTAACTACAATAACCATTATATAAATTCAGAAAAAAAATTCAACTTAGCTTGACTTAACAATATATAACGAGAGCTGGTGATAGTATGCTCATTCTAAGAATCGGGTCCTAATTATGCATGAAAGTGCAACACGTACTGCTTTAAAAGTAATTCGAATTAACAAACACCAAAAGACAGATTTGTAGACAGAGTTTTTTAAAAGCTTCCTATCTATACTAATACTTGGCTAAGGTTGTCAAGCTTAGTTCAAGCAGTACTTGATAATTATAAATATTGAATCGATGATCTTGAATTGTCCTAGTGTTTCTAACACTTTTATACGAAGATATTTGGCTTAGTCGGATCAAAGAATCGAATAAAACAATTATACAAGTAAAACACTCAGAAACTCAATCATGCACAATATGAACCCTAGCTATGAATTTACATACTATCACCAACTAGAAATTTAGCTACTCATATCAAAATCAAGATCAACAATAACAATCATAGATGAAAACATAATTGAATTGAAAGATAGAGTATCAAAAAGGTGAGATACAAAGTTACCACCGAGGGTTGTCAATCTCCGGTGAATTGCTAAACTCACAAGTTTCTAGCAAGGTGAGATCAAAAGATGTCCAAATCTCTACCTTGGTGCTCCAAATTGCTAAGATAAAGTAGTTCTAAGAGAAATAAAACCCAGAACAAGCTCTAGGGTTTATGTCTGCAAAATTATGATCTAAGATATGAAAATTCGCAACTTTGCAAAATATATATAGCAGCTGTCGGAACCTACCAGGCGGACCGCCCGGCACTAGGCGGACCGCCTGGGGTGCCAGGCGGTGCGCTTGGCACGGGCAGAGAATTGCCCGTGCTTTTTCTTCCTCCAAGTCTTCGATATTGGCCTTGGGCACGATTTTGAGCTCCGAAACTTGGTCTTTTAGCCTGGAAACTCGTCCCGGTACTCCTTGACACACCACGGGTGATCTTGTTGCACCAAAACTTCAATGTTTCGCCATGATTCATATCCAAAAGTGCGATTTTCATCTAAATCCTGAAAATGTCAAAGAAAATGGAAACGTGACACTATTCTAACAAAATGCACTAAAATGCACACTAGAGGATAGTTAAATTGGTGAAAAAGAACGAATGATAGTGGCAAAAACACTGTCATCAAACTCCCAAAACCGAACATTTGCTTGTCCTCAAGCAACTAGCTAGACTCTATGCAAACTACATGCAACACAAAGAGGAGTCTCATGCCAAACAAGAAGAACTAATCTATTGTATCTACCAAATGCTTATGAACAAAGACCATACAAATCATAACATGGAAGTAGGTTGAAGAATGCCTTGATTGAACCTATACACATTCACACATGCACTTTGTTAAACAAGGGAGTCTCTCGTAACATTCTCTACCTGGACCTAGTCAATGACGACGTAATGATGCATATTAAAATACAAATTGTTGCCCCGTGCCTACGAAACTGAGGGCTTACTACTGTTCACCAAGTGAGACTTTTCCTCAAGAGAGGTCGAACCAATACTGGCTCTCATCAAACGAAGGAGGGTTCCCAAATAAACAACACTCCTCTATTCTACCCGACTCTTAAAGCAAAAACTCTTCACCACTTCCTGAATGGCAGGACGAGGGTGGTCTAGAACAGGCCTTGGACTAGGCGACACGAAAAACACAAGGAAGAATTTACAACTCGATTACGAACTACTACAAAAGTTGAAAAATAATGCAATGCTTTGCTAAAACTGCTTTTTGGCTTGCTTGGACCCTTCTTTTGTTTTTTTTTGGGCCTTATTCCTTTTTTTTCTTTTTCCAGATTTCTGGAATTTTCGATTTTTTTCTTTTTTTTTTCTTTTCTCGTTTTTTTTTTTTTTTTTTTTTTTTTTTGTATATAGCCAGCAGTAGCACAATGAAAGGAAATAACAACAACTCTACATCGACCTCCCCAAACCTATTCGAAAGAATAGGTTGGAGCACAAACTCACAAAGAAGAAGAAAAAACAAACTCAACATGACTCAACTATACGAAAAACAAGTCATACAACTGATAACCCCATCCCCAAACCTATTCGTTAGAATAGGTTTCAAACAAAGGATCACACACCTCACTCTACCTCCTTCCTAGGCATTTACCAATATCAAAAGCAAGGTGAAGACTTGTTGTCTCTTAGGTACATAATTACACGAGAATACAATCAAACACTCTAACATGCAACATTTTATAAGGCCTTCGTGAACCGCAGTAGAGAAAACACCACATAGTGATGTCGAGACTACCAAGTTTAACTAGTGCACATACGAATATGACAAGTCAAGCGAGACAAACCTCAAACTAATCCATAGAAATGCAATGCATGGTCAATGCTCAAAACACTTAGTCTATACGATAAAAAAGTTCAAAAAATTTGGAAATAAACTCCACACAACATCATGCAAAACTAGACTAAGGATGAATGCATGCGAACAAACTAAATCCTAAGAAAGTGGTAAACGTGCAAACAAAGGTATAAGATACAATACTCAACGACACAAGTCATACAAAACTAACATCATAATTCACATAACACCCCCCCCCCCACATGAAGCTCAAGCTGGTCCCCAGCAAAAGAGAGAATGAGAAATGTAAAGTGATACTAGATGTTACCGAATGTGTGGCCTCCATCGGCTGAGTATACCAGAATGGACATGTGAAAAGACTAGTAATCCGGGTCATAATCCCCGTAATAGTCGTTCCACATGTCAGAGACAAGATCCTGGGACTGCTGTAGGGTCTCCTGCTGACGGTCCAAGAGCATCTGCTGCTGCAACATGAGCTGCCTCTCGTTCCGGCGATGCTCCTCCGCGAGTTCCCAATCACGGTTGCGCTGGGCAACATAACCATCAAGAGTATGCTGCAACCCCTGTACAATGGTGGTCAGAGTTGCAATATTCTCATCGAACCCACGGAACCTGTCATCAAGGTAGGTCCTGAGCTCAGTAAAATCAAACCATCGGGAACCACGTGCTACCCGCGGTGGCTGCTGTGACCCACTAGGAGCGGCGGTGTCTGGAATACGATCTCGATCGTCGGTCTCCATGTCATCGCCATCACTCGCAGGGGATGAGGGAGGTGGTGCATCATCGACGGCGGCAGCTGAAGGTACATTCTAACGGAATCTATGTTCCTGCTCAGTGGAGTCAAGGCCGAGGTGACGGATCCCGACTCATCAATACCCTCAACTCCGTGGTACTTGCAGTAGGCAGTGATCAAGCAAGGGAAAACAAATGGCTTCTTCTTTTTGTTCCAATGCCTATGGTACTCCTCATAGATAATGCTGCCAATGTCGATACGGTGCCTACCCAATAGACAGTAGATGAGCTCTGCATACCAAGGCTGAATCGAAGTATCATTGGTCCGAGGAGTGAGATTGGCCATAATGAACTTCATAGCCGTCCTAGCCTCAAGATTGAGGTCCTTCCTCTCTAGTCTCTTCGGTCTATCACCATATGGGTACACATAATCCCTGTGTCAAATCACCTCTGTGACGCTGTCGTCAATCACCCGGCCCCCTCTCGAGTACTTATACTCGTGCGCGCTCCCGGTGAACTCTCGTTCCCCGAAGTGGATAAAGTCGGAAATCGACTGAGGGGTCCATGGCACTAGAGTGTTTCACACTGGAATGCCCCCCATGTCTACACGGTCTGTGTATCGTACATAGAACTCTTGGAGTAGCGATACATCGTACCCATTGAACCGGTTGGAGGTGTACCACTTCCAGTTCCTTTTGCCCTCCAAGCAATAAAGCATTCGGTAGGCCGGTGTATTAGCATAACTTGCTGGGATTTGGATTTTTCGGTCACGGACTATCGAGCGGGGCTTAATGGCAACTTCCTCCTCAAGATCCAGTCGAATGGAGACTGCTTGGAGTGATGGTTCATAAGCTTCGTTGGCTTGGGAGCTCGAGGCTGCTCCCTTTCCCTTCTTGCTCTTAGATGTCCCTGCTTTCTTCTTGTCACGACCCATGGTACCTGAAACGCAGCAATTAGTATCTTCTACTAAAAAAAACGATATGCTAATGCAAATACAATGTGTGCAAATAATCGAGTGTCAACTTTGATTAATTCTACTCCCTTAACCCATGTTCTAGTCTAGCTAACCTATGTTAAGAACAATCATGCAATACTTCACAATAAAAGCTCATGCTAGACAACGAATAACCTCAAATTCATTAAGGCAACATACATATCATAGGGTCGAAAATCACAAGAAAACTCACATTCTATCCAATCAAGTGTTCTGCCAAGTAATCTATAATCATCATATCAATTTGCTCGAATTTAATAAGGAATGGAAGAATAAAAACAATGCAATCAAGACTTAGAAATTCTAATTGAGCAAAGCCCCCAATTCAACAATCCCAACAAAATTAAGCATGCAATTGATAGATAAATAAGTTAATAAACACACAAACAAGCAACCCATACAACATATAAACTCAATTGAAGCAAAAATCAAGAAATCCCCAAATTTCGAAAATTAGGGTTCTTGAGAGGTTACCTCAGATCTGGAAATTGGATGAAGTATGAAGAGATTTGTTCGGATGAAGATGAAGAGCACGTAATGGGCTTCGATTCAAGCTAAAGCATACAAGATTTGGTAGAGAATTGGAAGAATTATGGAAGAGTGAAGAATTTTGGTGAATTTTCGAGTTTGGAGTAAAGAGGAAGAAGGGGAATGAAGAATGGAGGAGAAAAGGGATGAATCCCGCTTTTGATATGTCTGGAGCTGTGGGGCGGACCGCCCCATTGGAGAGGCGGTCCGCCTCTCACCACCCGAGAGTTTAAACTCTCGGGTGTTGAGGGGCGGTTCGCCCCATGTACTCACAGAAAGCCCCCGACTTTCTGCGAGTGGGGGGGCGCACCGCCCTCCATGGGCAGCGGTCCGCCTCTCACACCCAGAGAGTCACCAACTCTCTGGGAGTGTGGGGCGGACCGCCCCCCATGGGAGGCGGTGCGCCTCCCACTTACAGAGGCTGGGGCGATGAAAATTTGACCCTTCTCACTAAATTTTCACTCCAAAACATTTTCCTCACTGAAACACTCGAGAAACTTCACTCAAACACATACAAAAAGCACAAAACATTACACAAACTACCAAAAACTTATCAAAAAAACAAATTGTTCGATATATGCATGCAATGCAAGAAAGCAATAAAAATCTGGGTTGCCTCCCAGAAACTGCCATTGTTTATTAGTCTCTGACTCGACTTCTTCTTGGTCATCAGTTCCTTTCCAGATGGGTACTAGCCTTCCCCTTCATGGATCTCTTTCTCATACCTAGTACCTGAGAAAGAGAATGAACAAACGCAGCAAGACCAAAAAAGCTTATGGGGTGAGAATCAATGGAATGTACTTGATGATCAGAAATGGCTTGCAACGTATGTTGCCTGCCATCCACCTCAATAGTGCAAGATCCTCTGTAGGTGTCGATCACCGAGCGCACCTTGGTCAAGAAAGCTCTTCCTAAAAGAACCACATCATTCATCCCACACTGCGATGCCGGCATCACCACGAAATTGGTGTAAACAGAAGTGCCACCAATCCTCATTAGCACATTTCGAACAATATCTTCCGGCCTCACAAAGGATCCTTCCGCCAATTGCACAATGGCCTTGTGCTTCTCTAGCTCTCCTAGACCACTTTTCTCAAACAGATTCATTGGGAGCACATTAGAGAATGCTCCCGTATCTAGTGTAGCACGGACATCATCGAGACCACCTATCCCAACCTTAACATCAAATCTATCACGGATTGATTCGGGATCTTCATTCTCCTCATCACTCACATCGAATCCCAGGCCCTTATCTTCCTCCTTGGCCAATGGAGGCTCACCTTGTGCACAACACTTGCACTCAGCAACCTTCTTTATGTTAATCTCCACAGGAAGGTCTCCTACCAAGGTTATCGACATCGACTTCTCCGTGTTACTGGGCAACTTCCCTTGCTCCCTACTTGCTCCACGGTCGATCAGCTGTTGCATCTTTTGATGAGCAAGCCTAGTACCTTGCCTCCAATTGATCAAGCCTACCCCTCGTCTTCTCTGAGTCTTCCTCATACCTCTTCATAAACCCTTGGGTATTATCAACCATCTTCTGCAAATTTTCCAAGAGAGCAGCTGACTTGGACTTAGGTGCTTCGGTTGTAGGAGTAGGGTTTTCACAATGATCATTACCGTAGTTGAGATTACTACAGTCTTGGTTAGGTCCATAGGTTTGGTTAGGGGGTGCATAACCTTGGTTGCTTCGGAACCCCTTCTTCCAATATCCACCACGCGGATTCCTACCATCTTGCCCATAGCTTGCCTCCCCAAATTCTGCTGCAAACATCTCTTCTTCTCCTGCTTCTACCCAACAAACACCATCGTTTGCTAGTTCAGACCTACACATATGAGCCCCATGCCCATAGTTCTTGCATACCCTGCAAACTTCATTGGGAAGAGCCTGTCCCATCGAACTCTTAAGAGCCTGCCTCATCTCATGGGCGAAGCCATCAAACCTATCCCCATTCACACCACTCAACTGCACCTCGGGTTTTGCTGGAACTTCAGTTCCACGCCTCGTGTTCATGCCCCTTGGATCCTTGAACTGAGACCCCTTCGCAAGCCTTTCAAAACACGCCCACACATCTTCGGCGGTCTCCTCCCAAATATTTCCACGACACTGGAAATCCACCACCTGTTGGCTCTCATATGTGAGCCCATTGTAGAAGTGCTGGACAAGATCAGAAAGTTTCATCCCATGGTGTGGGCACTTGTTCATGAGGTCTTTGAACCTCTCGAGAGCAGTGTAGATGGTTTCATCATAGTCTTGCTTGAAACCACTGATTTGCGCCTTTAGTGCGGTAGTCAAAGTATGGGGAAAATATTTCTCCATAAAAGCAGAAAATACCTTATCCCAGGTGTCGAGTGAACCAGCCTCCAAAGAGCCTAACCATGCTTTTGCTTTATCACCAAGCCCCATAGCAAAAACCTTCATCCTTAGCTCATCATCCGTGATCCCTGCTCCAGGCCTTGGGAGATTGTTAATGAAATCCTCAATGTCATTCAAGAGTCCCATAACATCCTCCCTAGCCAACCCATAGAACTTTGGGAGCTGTTGGAACATGTAATTCTTAATCTCCAAATCACAAGTTGCAGCAAAAAGGACAATAGCCGGACCTCTCATTTGTTCCTGGTTGGGTTGAACCCATGATTTCAGAAGTGGGCGAGCCATTACAAAACCTTCCCAAGAATTAGATTGCTTAATAATCTCCTGCAGAGAATCAGAAAAATCTTCCTCCACTACTTCAGCTCTAGCACTATCTCGCTTCCTTTGATGATATACCCTATCAATCTCCGCAATAGGTTCAACAAGAGGAATTCCACTAGATCTCGTGCTCCGTATAAACTACCTGAAACGAATCAAGTGAGTATCAAGGGAAAACAAACTAAACTACTAATTTCTAGAAATTGAATGCTGAAGATATAAAAAAGCTAAAGAGTAAAAAGGAGTTAAAGTCCCCGGCAACGGCGCCAATTTGATGAACGAGATTGTCAGACTCGAACAATCAAATAAATTTGTTTTAGCCAAAGGGCAATTCACAACTACACAAAACACGTAGTGCAGAGGTAAGTTGACCTCGAGTGTCGATCTCTAGGGACTTAACTAGCTTTAACTACAATAACTACTATATAAATTCAGAAAAAAAATTCAACTTAGCTTGACTTAACAATATATAACGAGAGTTGGTGATAGTATGCTCATTCTAAGCATCGGGTTTTAATTATGCATGAAAGTGTAACACGTACTGCTTTAAAAGTAATTCGAATTAACAAACACCAAAAGACAGATTTGTAGACAGTGTTTTTTGAAAGCTTCCTATATATACTAATACTTGGCTAAGGTTGTCAGGCTTAGTTCAAGCAGTACTTGATAATTATAAATATTGAATCGATGATCTTGAATTGTCCTAGTGTTTCTAGCACTTTTATACGAAGATATTTGGGTTAGTCGGATCAAAGAATCGAATAAAACAATTATACAAGTAAAAGACTCAGAAACTCAATCATGCACAATATGAACCCTAGCTATGAATTTACATACTATCACCAACTAGAAATTTAGCTACTCATATCAAAATCAAGATCAACAATAGCAATCATAGATGAAAACATAATTCAATTGAAAGATAGAGTATGAAAAAGGTGAGATACAATGTTACCACCGAGGGTTGTCAATCTCCGGTGAATTGCTAAACTCACATGTTTCTAGCAAGGTGAGATCAAAAGATGTCCAAATCTCTACTTTGGTGCTCCAAATTGCTAAGATAAAGTAGTTCTAAGAGAAAGAAAACCCAGAACAAGCTCTAGGGTTTATGTCTGCAAAATTATGATCTAAGATATGAAAATTCGCAACTTTACAAAATATATATAGCAGCTGTCGGAACCTCCCAGGCAGACCATCGGACACCAGGCGGACCGCCCGGGGTGCCAGGCGGTGCGCCTGGCACGGGCAGAGAATTGTCCGTGCTTTTTCTTCCTCCAAGTCTTCGATTTTGGCCTTGGGCACGGTTTTGAGCTCCGAAACTTGGTCTTTTTGCCTGGAAACTCGCCCCGGTACTCCTTGACACACCACGGGTGGTCTTGTTTCACCAAAACTTCAATGTTTCGCCATGATTCATATCCAAAAGTGCGATTTTCACCTAAATCCTGAAAATAACAAAGAAAATGGAAACGTGACACTATTCTAACAAAATTCACTAAAATGCACACTAGAGGATAGCTAAATTGGTGAAAAAGAACCGAGTGATAGTGTAAAAAACACTGTCATCAGAAGTAAGACAAGTAGAGCACCGGAGACCCCAACAAAAAATGAGGTCGAACTCTGTAGGTGGAGGAGGTTGAAGCTTCCTCCAGTGACAAACTTCGTAATAGATGACATTAGTGAACTTGATGTTGGTTTATTAGAAAGGGAAGACCCTACGTGTAACGACCCGACCAATCCATTCGGCGTGGTTACTCCTGGACGGACCCACACGTCCCAACACTATGATATTGTCCGCTTTGGGCCTGAGCCCGCACGAATTTGCTTTTGGAATCACCCAAAAGGCCTCATACCATGTGAGAGTGGTGGTCTAACATATATACCATTTATTCCACTCACTCTTAAGCGATGTAGGATGTGGGGCATTACAAACTAACCCCCTTAAAGCCTCGATGTCCTCGTCGAGCGCCTTTAGTGGTGGGGGTGACAAACTGACAATAACCTTTACCAATCTTCCACCTGGTGCGGGCTTTGGGTTGATCTAGGCTCAGATACCATTTGTAACAACCCGACCAATCCGGACGCCGTGGTTACTCTTGGACGGACCCACACACGTCCCAACATTATGATATTTTCCGCTTTGGGTCTAAGCCCGCACGGATTTGCTTTTGGAATCACCCAAAAGGCCTCATACCATGTGAGAGTGGTGGTCTAACATATATACCCTTTATTCCACTCACTCTTAAGCGATGTGGAATGTGGGGCATTACACTACGACTTACGCTTAGGCAATGCAAGACATTGACTCAGAGAGATGGCAAGAAGCCATGAAATTGGAAATAGACTCCATGTACCAAATCAAGTCTGGAACTTGGTTGATTTACCCCAAGGTGTAAAGCCAATTGGGTGAAAATGGGTCTTTAAGTGAAAGACCGATGTTGAAGGCAAGGTACAAACGCACAAGGAAAGGCTTGTGGCTAAGGGTTATACCCAAAGGTATGGCATCGATTGTGATGAAACCTTTTCTCCAGTGGCGAAGTTGAAGTCTATTCGAATTCTGCTTGCAATAGCTGCATACTATGATTATGAGATCTGGCAGATGGATGTGAAGACTGCTTTCCTCAATGGCAATCTTGAGGAAGAAGTCTATATGGCACAACCAGAAGGTTTTAAGTCTAAAACTAAACCATCTGCTGTTTGCAAGCTACATAGATCCATATATGGATTAACGCAAGCCTCTAGAAGCTGGAATATCCGCTTTGATGAAGATGTCAAATCATTTGACTTCATCTGAAGTGCGGAAGATCCCTGTGTTTATAGTAGACACATCGACACTGGGGTAGTTTTCATGATTATGTATGTAGACGACATTTTAATCATGGGAAACAATGTCTCTATGTTAGAAGAGACAAAAGTTTGGTTATCAAGTTCCTTTTCGATGAAGGGCTTGGGCGAAGAAACTTACATCCTCGAAATTAAGATCTATAGGGATAGATCATAAAGGATGTTATGATTGACACAATCCACATATATCGACAAAGTACATAAGCCATTTTCGATGGATGGTTCTAAGAGAGGCTTTCTCCTAGCTAGACATGGTATTACGCTGTCAACTAAGGATGCTCCTAAAACTGAAGAAGAGAGAAAGGCCATGAATCGAATTCCCTACGCCTCCACGGTAGGATCCATCATGTATGCAATGAATTGCACAAGGCCAGATGTGGCGTATGCGCTTAGTGTTACTTGTCGACACCAACAGAATCCAGGTATGCCGCACTGGACAGCTGTAAAGAACATACTTAAGTATCTTAGAAGGAGAAAAGATATGTTCTTGGTGTTTTTGTTTGGTGGAAAACCAGAGTTGAGAATGACTGGTTATGTCGATGCCGGCTTCGAGTCAGATCCTGATGACTGATGAACGTATTTTTGACGCGTTCAACTTGTCTTTTTTACCTTCTTTTGCTATCTTCTAGCCTTGTTTTTTGGTTAGTTTTGTAGAATAGTGTCACGTTTTGTGTTTTCTGCATTCTCAAGCACTTAGGTACGAAACTGCGTTTTTGGAGCTAAAAACGAGCCTTTTTGATGGAAAAGATGGCCCCGTTGAAGTTCCCCAATCTCCGTGGCTTGTTCGTGAGTTTCTGAGCCTCAATAAGCATTGAGAAGGATGAGTCCAAGGAACCCGAGGGCCGTACGAGGGCAAAAAGATTGAGTTTGAAGACAAAAATCTGCCCAGGAGCCAAGCTAAGCGCCTGGAATAGTGAAGCGCTCCGCTTCATTTTCCAGGAGCTTTGGCACAGCAGCCAAGCGAAGCTCTTGGAGGGCCCAAGCGCTCCGCTTGGCCTCTCCAAGCGGTCCGCTTGGCAGCGGTTACGTTTTTGGATTTTCCTTCTTAGATCTGATCTTCAGTTACTTTTTTGGAGACTTTTGAACACTAGCTTCGTTTTGGGAGAGCTCCTAAGCCCCAAAACTCAGAGAAAACTCAGATTACATTGTATTTTAGATTGGATTAAAGGTTTTGGCATAGGATTGCATCCGTTGTTTCATCTACGGAGAGGTTTTCATCAATACCCACCGATTAGTGACAGCTTGGTGGTAACATTGTATCATTATCTCTTGTCTAGTAGTTTGATTTGATGTATTCTATTTACAATTCATATAATTTGATGTCTATGTTGATGAATATGAGTAGCTAAATCCTTTGTGTTGGTGGTAGAATGTAGAATATGCATGCTATGGGTTATGTTTATGCTTACATGAGTATGTGATTCAATCTTGCTGCAAATTCCTTCATATGACTTAGTTGCCTATAAAATATATTCGAATTGAGTATAGTGACAAACTCTTGGTCAATGAAAGCTATAGGATTTTATGTTAGAGATTTGCAGCATGCTAGATAAATGGTGTTAGTGCCAAGCACCTCTAAAGTATTGATAGTGGTCTTTTATGATGTGTGTCTTGAAAGTTAACTAGACGAGTTGCTTAGCAGACTTGATCGAAGGTTTTACGCACTGAACTTGTGAGCATATTCGTAACCCATGCATGTGTATTTGATTTCTAACACCAACCGTTTTCCAAACTTGATTACAACAATCTGATTTCTCGTTGCTTTGTTCAAAGAAAACAATTCTAGAAACACTTGAACGCGTTGACTGAAATAACTAGCAAAAACCACAAACAAAGCCACGTTAGGTCCCGAGAGAACGACACTCGGGGACAACTTGCCATTGCACTCTAGTTTGTGTAGTGATAAGTGTTCTTTGGCTTTTTAAACAAATTTAATTGGTGAAAAACGACATCATCAATTTGGCGCCGTTGCCGGGGACTTAAATCCTTTGGTTGGTGTTTTTGTTTTGGTTTTTTCAGCCAACATCTCTTCTTTGCCTTATTTCTGTCTTTTGTTTCTTTTTGACTTGGAAACTCACTACTCTTCATTTCAGGTGAGTGCATGCCTAGAACCCGAACGGGTGGACCTATTATTGAACCTTTTGTAGACGAGATCGATCGTTTGTTTCAAAGGAGAAGGAGGAATTTGAATCTCGAGTTTGAAGAAGTAGCATCTAGAGCTTCCACTTCTGGTATTCGGGAAGAGTCTCATTCTTATCTTTTGGAGCCAATTTTTGAATTTGTTTACTTGGAAGGTGAAATGGTGGAGCGGCCTAAACGTACACTTACTAAGCCTATGGTTGGGGCTAGAGGACCAGCAATTGTCCTCAATGATGCCACAAGGAACTTGGAGATCAAGAATCACATGTTCCAACAACTTCCCAAATTCTATGGGATGGCTAATGAGGACGTGATTGGGTTCTTGAATGAGCTCGAGAATTTTGTTCTCCATCTTGGGCGACCAGGAGCTGGTGTTACGGATGATGATCTTCGTTTGAAGGTCTTTTCTATGGGGCTAAGTGATCGTGCAAAGGCTTGGCTTAATACTTTGGAGGCCGGGTCTTTGACAACATGGGATCTTTGTTTTGATAAGTTCATGGAGCGTTACTACCCCGCTTCCAAGACGATGGCTATGAAGAGCCAAATTAGCTCCTTCGAGCAGAGGTATGATGAGCCTTTCCACGAGGCCTATGATCGTTTCATGGGGTTGCATCATCGATGCCCACATCACGGGTATGATAAAGGTCAGCTTCTCCAATTCTTCTACAATGGTTTACATCCCGAGATTCAATCTCAAGTGGATAGTATTTGTGGAGGTAGTATGGGGGAGTTGCTTCCTTCCCAAGCTCAAGTGAAGCTGGACATGATGTACCGGAATTCCCAAAACCGGAATGTGAGGGCTCGTGTGCTCCAAAAGGAGCAAAGAGGTGAGGCCAAGGTAGTGGTAGAACAAGATGCCTTCGATGGGTTCGCCCATGAAGTGAAGCAAGATTTGAGGCAAAGCGTTCCTTCTCCTTCTACGGAAGTTTGTGGTGTATGCAAGAACTATGGGCACCCGGCCTATTTATGCCGTTCCGAATTTGCTAGAGAGCAATATATCACGAACGATGTCCGTCAAGAAGTGTATGCTGCTGAGGGAGAGCAAGTAGTTGAAGATGTGAACTACGGGCAAGGATATGGCAATATGAGGCCACAAAACCGTGGGCCCCGAGGTGGGTACCAGAATCAAGGCAACCGTGGTTATCTTCATAACCCGGATCAAAATGCCTATGGGCCTAATCAAGATAGAAGTCGTCTCAACTATGGGAACAATTGGTATGAAGGAGCACCGCCTTCTAATCCTACACCTCCACCTCAGGTTGCTAGTTCGGGACCACAAGGTGGAGGGGTGCTTCCTTCACCTCTTGTCTCTTCTCTCAACGATCTTGTGTTGAAGACAAATAAGTTTATGGAGCATTACTATCGTAATGAAGCTACTAACAATCAGCGGTTTGAGAAGCTTGAGGCTAGTAGTAGCAACCTCCATAATAAGTTGCAAGAGTTGATAGATCGGGGGGCAAGTAGAGAGCAAGGGAAGTTTCCCGGGAACACGGAGAAGGCTATGGCCATAACCGTGGTGACTGATTTGCCCGTGGAGATCACGGTTGTGAGAGACAATGCACTAGTTGAGGTGCCAAGTTGCAAGATAACTGAAACTTGCAAGGTGAGTGAGGAGGTCGAGACTCCTAAGGTGGTTATGGAAGAGGAAGTTGTCGCACAATCTGATGCGATAGTTGAAGAGGTGAAAGAAAACTCATCGTTTGAGGATGAGATGGTGGATATGGTGAAGTGCCCACCAAGAGAGCTTCGATGTTGAAATCGGCTTGGGGAAGAAGGACGGAATAGTGGCAACTCTAGACACGGGAGCGGGTGTGAATGTTATACCTGAAGATGTCGTTTTTCACCAATTAAATTTGTTTAAAAAGCCAAAGAACACTTATCACTACACAAACTAGAGTGCAATGGCAAGTTGTCCCCGAGTGTCGTTCTCTCGGGACCTAACGTGGCTTTGTTTGTGGTTTTTGCTAGTTATTTCAGTCAACGCGTTCAAGTGTTTATAGAATTGTTTTCTTTGAACAAAGCAACGAGAAATCAGATTGTTGTAATCAAGTTTGGAAAACGGTTGGTGGTAGAAATCAAATACACATGCATGGGTTACGAATATGCTCACAAGCTCAGTGCGTAAAACCTTCGATCAAGTCTGCTAAGCAACTCGTCTAGGTAGCTTTCAAGACACACATCATAAAAGATCACTATCAATACTTTAGAGGTGCTTGTCACTAACACCATTTATCTAGCATGCTGCAAATCTCTAACATACAATCCTATAACTTTCATTGACCAAGAGTTTGTCACTATACTCAATTCGAATATATTTTATAGGCAACTAAGAATCATATGAAGGAATTTGCAGCAAGATTGACTCACAATCTCATGTAAGCATAAACATAACCCATAGCATGCATATTCTACATTCTACCACCAACACAAAGGATTTAGCTACTCATATTCATCAACATAGACATCAAATAATATGAATTGTAAATAGAATACATCAAATCAAACTACTAGACAAGAGATAATGATACAATGTTACCACCAAGCTGTCACTAATCGGTGGGTATTGATGAAAACCTCTCCGTAGATGAAACAACGGATGCAATCCTATGCCAAAACCTTTAATTCAATCTAAAATACAATGTAATCTGAGTTTTCTCTGAGTTTTTTCTGAGTTTTGGGGCTTAGGAGCTCTCCAAAACGAAGCTAAAGTTCAAAAGTATAAAAAGTAACAGAAGATCAGATCTAAGAAGGAAAATCCGAAAACGTAACCGCTGCCAAGCGGACCGCTTGGAGAGTCCAAGCGGAGCGCTTGGCAAGCGAAGCGCTTTGGCCCTCCAAGCGCTTCGCTTGGCTGCTGTGCCAAAGCTCCTGGAAAATGAAGCGGAGTGCTTCACTATTCCAGGCGCTTAGCTTGGCTCCTGGGCAGATTTTTGTCTTCAAACTCAATCTTTTTGCCCTCGTACGGCCCTCGGGTGCCCTGGACTCATCCTTCTCAATGCTTATTGATGCTCAAACACTCACGAACAAGCCACGGAGATTGGGGAACTTCAACGGGGCCATCTTTTTCATCAAAAAGGCTCGTTTTTAGCTCCAAAAACGCCGTTTCGTACCAAAGTGCCTGAAAATGCAGAAAACACAAAACGTGACACTATTCTACAAAACTAACCAAAAAACAAGGCTAGAAGATAGCAAAAGAAGGTAAAAAAGACAAGATGAACGCGTCAAAAATACATTCATCAAACTCCCCAAACCAAACCTTTGCTTGTCCTCAAGCAACAAACTATCCTAAATGCAACACAAAAGGAGTCTCATGCCAAGTAAAGTGAACTAATCTATTGAATCTACCAAATGCTTATGAACAAAACCAAATGAGCATGACATGCAAGTAGGTTGAAGAATGCCTCGATTGCGAATATACACATTCTCATGTGCACTTGGTTAAGCAAAGGAGTCTCTCGTAACATCTTCTACCTGGACCTGGTCTGTGACGACACAATGATGCATGTTATCATACTACAATTGCCCCGTGCCTATGAAACCGAGGACTTACAACTGTTCACCAAGCGAGACTTTTCCTCAAGAGACGGCGAACCAATACTGGCTCTCATCAAACGAAGGAGGGTTCCCTTAGAAAGATAACACTCCCCTATTCTACCCAGACTCTCAAGAATGAGCCTCTTTCAACCACTTCTTGAATAGCAAGACGAGGGCGGTCAAGAACATGCCTTGGACAAAGGCGACACGAAACGAAAGATAGAATTTACAACTCGATACTTCACAAGGACAAAATATTTACATGACACTTGACACTACGAGACTGCTTTTGGCTTGCAACGACCCTTCTTTTGCTTTTGGGTCTTATTCTTTATTTTCTTTCCCGTTTTTTTTTTTCTTCTTTTCTCTTTTTTTTTTGTTTTCTTTTTTTTATATTTCTTTTTCTTTTTTTCTTCTTTTCTTTTTCTCTTTCTTTTTTTTTTTTTATATAGGGGCAAGCAGCAGTACTAAGTGTCAAAAACACCTCCCCAAACCTATTCGAAAGAATAGGTTTGAGCACAAAGACGAAAAAGAAAAAGGAAAGACTCTCTTACAAAGACACCTCCCCAAACCTATTCGAAAGAATAGGTTGGGACACAAAACAAAAATAAAAAGAAAAAGAAAACTTTACAACGACTCAAAGACGAAAGACAAGTATAATGAAGCAACCCCCTCCCCAAACCTATTCGATAGAATAGGTTTAATACAAGGAATCGCACACCTCACACTACCTCCTTCCTAGGCATTTGGCAATCTCTAATCGAGGTGAAGAACTTGTCGCCTCTTACGTACATAATTACACGGGTTACAACCATAGACTCTAACATGCATCATTTTAATAGGCCATCGTCAACCGCAGCAGAAGAAACACCACTCAAGGTGATGTCGAGACTACTAAGCTTAACTAGTGCACATGCGAATGTGACAAACCAAGCGAGACAAGCCTCAAACTACTTGCAAAGTGATGCAACATATGATCAATGGTCATAAACATTTAGTCTACTCAATAAAAAAGTTCAAAAGACTTGGCAATAAACTCCACACACAACAACGTGCAACAACTAATCTAGGGGTGATATGCATGCAAAAATTTGAAAAAACACGACAAATCACATGAACTTGAGTAAAATCAGGCATTTACGAACCACACAAGCATATAGTACTGAAAATCCAATACCCCCTCCCCAAACCTAAACTTTTGCTCGTCCTCGAGCAAAGAAAAGTTGAATGAAAAGGAAAAATTGGATTGAAAGTACACTTCACTGAGATAAAGGTTCGTGGCCAATCTCCTATATATGAGTAGTACCTGAAAGGACTCAAGAAACATGTGAAAACGGGTGCGCAAAGGTGAGAAGAATGGAAAAAACGAGGAAAATCTGGGTACAGGGTCCAGGCGGACCGCTTGGCTCCCGCCAAGCGGTTCGCTTGTCAAGCGGAGCGCTTGGGAGGCTCCAGGCGCTCCGCTTGAAATTCCAGTAAACCGTTTGATTTACTGAAGATTCAAGCGGACCGCTTGGCCCTTCCAAGCGCTTCGCTTGGCTCTGTTTCCAGATTTTCGATGTTTTTTCCTATCTTAATCACCTAAGGCACCAAGACAAACACTAGACTAAACAAATCACGACAAAAGGCACACAGGCCACAACTACAAAAGCAAACTAAGAGTACAAGAGTCATAAGTCACAACATCATACAACCAAATCGAAATGAAAAGAGTTTCAACCAACAATAGTAAACAAGCCAAAATAACGATAATATAAAAATACCACCGATAAATGTGGCCTCTGTCGGCTGGTGTCTCTAGGAGAAGGGGTCGTAGGGGGTGTTAGGAAAAGCACTCCAACTACTACCGGTCTGATCATAGAAAGTATACCCCGGAATTCGGCGAGCTAAGGCATCATGGCGGTTCATCATCTCCTCTTGGTGGGCTCTCCAACGCCTAGTGTCCTCTACTCGAGCGGCTTCCCAACGCTGATCTACACGCCCTTGGAAATCATCCCAACGCTGCTCCTCCATCACACGGAAGTCCTCCCACCTCTTGACTTCGCGCTCCTCAAATCCCCGGAATTGCTCGGTAATCTGGGTCGACTGAGCCTCCAACATGGTGGTTTGGAAGTTTTGGAAGTTCCCAAACTGATCGAACAAGATCCGGTTGAACTCCGAGAAGCCGAAGCTTCCTTGTCCGGCCGTAGGTGGAGGTGGAGGAGGTGTCACATGGCGCGTAACTCTTGGTTGCATGGGTTCTCCTTGCTGAGTGCACCAAGTCCCGTACATCTCATTGTACGTATCAATGTTGATGGATTTCTTTGGCTTCTTGTCCAGTACGAGGTCGGGAACTCCGGCCTCCTTGCACATGCCCGTGATCAAGTTACCAAAGGCAAGCTTCCGGTTTGCATTACGGCGGCGCTTGAATTCCTCGAAGATGACGATGCCAGGAGTGAGAGGCAAATCATGCAAGAGAGCATGGACTAAGACTCCGTAATAGGACTGAACCTCGGAATCATGTGTGCTAGGAATCAGATTGGCTTGAACGAACTTCAACATCATCCTTGCCTCGAATGTGAGATCGTTGTGGCGCAAAATCCGGAGTGGTTCATCAGGCAATTCAAAATCTTCCACGGTAATGCCATTCAGTATCTCCATGGGGTAATGATCAGACTCCCGGTCGTAGACATAGAGCTCCGCGAGATCAAATCTCTCGTTGGATGCAGGCTGGCAGTTTGGATCCCGCGCCAGCGGCCTATCCGATCGCATAATGAAGCTAGTGATGCTCAAAGGAGTAAACTCGACCCCAACACCGCGGACGGGAACCTCACCGGTCTGTTCATTGTAGTCCGTGAAGGCAATGTAGAAGTCTTCCACTACTGCTTGGTCCCAATTTGGCATGACCTCGCCATAGTACTTCCACCCTCGCTCAGTAATGAGCTTGTTGAGCTCTCTGGCACCATCCAACTCGCTCTCACCAGTCGTGAAGCGAATGCTCCTCTCAGAAATGTACGTGTGCTTGTGGGCATGGAAACTCGCTTCGAATTGCCTTGCCCTTCCTGATTGGCGATACTCGCTGGGTGTGGCCGTTTGTTGGGCACTCGAGGTCCCTTCTCCCCTTGATCTCTTGGTTCTTCTCGATGCCATTGTACCTAGAATAATCTTATTAGATAACTTCAAGAGACAATGAGAATTAGACTTGACTCCTAGACTGCAATACTCACTCAAGTAATCTCATGGTGAGTTTGAGGGCTTGCTAAAGTTCATATGAACAAATCGAGAAGCTTTAACACTCCGTTACGATAAATCCATACGAATCTAAACCAAGCAAACAAACTCTCCAATTGAATTACCCAAAAAATCCAACACATTCTCATGCAATCACAACATCACCATAATCATAACATAACTCAAATTCAAGGCTAACAATCATCAAACAATTATATAGCAAAAATTTGAGCAATAGAATTCATCATAAATCAAGAGGAGCAAAATTCGAATTTAGACATCACATCTAGTAAGAAACATGCTCAACAATCGTCATCAAACTCTAATTCACCAATGCATAACACAATTGAAGCTGATTAAGATAAAATCTCAAATTCAAGAAAGTTAGGGTTCATGAGAGATACATTTGATGCCTTGTTATGGACGCTTCAAACGTGAAATTTGATCGGTTTAGATGATAGAGGGGGTGATGGGCTTTGTAAAATGCACAAGATTGCAAGAATTGGTGGAGAATTGAGAGAGATTGAGATTTTTGGGGTGTTAAATCGGCAATGGAGGAAAAAAACGAAGTGGGGAGCTTTGATACACAAGTGCTCCTCTTAGCTTTCTTAACGAAAGCCAAGCGAAGCGCTTGGCAAGCGGTCCGCTTGGGACCTGCCAAGCGCTCCGCTTGGATTTCCAGTAAGAATGAAATTCTTACTGGAAATCCAAGCGGACCGCTTGGGCTTGCCAAGCGGTTCGCTTGGGACCTGAAGCTCCCAAATCCATTTTTTTCGACTTTTGCTAAATTTTCACCCCAAAAACCTTGTCTAATCAACGAAATAAAATTTTAAACGTGCTCCTAATCTATATGCAAGTACCTACAACCTCGGGTTGCCTCCCGAGAAGCGCCTTCGTTTAAAAGTCGTTGGCTCGACTCTTCACAACTCATGCGGAATTGATTTCGCCTCGGGTACTAGACTTCCCCCTCCAATTGCCTCTCAAAGCATCAATTCCCTGCACATCTTGACGAACATAAAGTGGACGAAAAAATCCTACAAGTTCGTTAGTATCAACATAAGCACATGAATCAACAATGGCTCGCAACGTATGTTGCTTGCCATTTACCTCAAAGTGACATGTTCGGCGATACATGTCTATGACCATATGCACTTTGTTGATGAAGGCTCTACCCAAGAGAACCACATCTTTGAGCTTAGCAGAAGATGTAGGCATAACGATGAAATTAGTCTTCACCTCTAAACCGGCAACCCTCACCGCCAAGTTCTCAATCACACCCAATGGCTTTTTCATGGACCCATCCGCTAATTGCACCATGCGTTTCATAGGTCTCAAGCCAGACAAACCCGACTCTTCATACACGTTCAAGGGTATAACATTCACACCCGCTCCCGTGTCTAGAGTTGCCACTATTCCGTCCTTCTTCCCCAAGCCGATTTCAACATCGAAGCTCTCTTGGATGGGTACTTCACCATATCCACCATCTCATCCTCAGACGATGAGTTTTCTTTCACCTCTTCAACTATCGCATCAGATTGTGCGACAACTTCCTCTTCCATAACCACCTTAGGAGTCTCGACCTCCTCACTCACCTTGCAAGTTTCAGTTATCTTGCAACTTGGCACCTCAACTAGTGCATTGTCTCTCACAACCGTGATCTCCACGGGCAAATCAGTCACCACGGTTATGGCCATAGCCTTCTCCGTGTTCCCGGGAAACTTCCCTTGCTCTCTACTAGCCCCCCGATCTATCAACTCTTGCAACTTATTATGGAGGTTGCTACTACTAGCCTCAAGCTTCTCAAACCTCTGATTGTTAGTAGCTTCATTACGATAGTAATGCTCCATAAACTTATTTGTCTTCAACACAAGATCGTTGAGAGAAGAGACAAGAGGTGAAGGAAGCACCCCTCCACCTTGTGGTCCCGAACTAGCAACCTGAGGTGGAGGTGTAGGATTAGAAGGCGGTGCTCCTTCATACCAATTGTTCCCATAGCTGAGACGACTTCTATCTTGATTAGGCCCATAGGCATTTTGATCCGGGTTATGAAGATAACCACGGTTGCCTTGATTCTGGTACCCACCTCGGGGCCCACGGTTTTGTGGCCTCATATTGCCATATCCTTGCCCGTAGTTCACATCTTCAACTACTTGCTCTCCCTCAGCAGCATACACTTCTTGACGGACATCGTTCGTGATATATTGCTCTCTAGCAAATTCGGAACGGCATAAATAGGCCGGGTGCCCATAGTTCTTGCATACACCACAAACTTCCGTAGAAGGAGAAGGAACGCTTTGCCTCAAAGCTTGCTTCACTTCATGGGCGAACCCATCGAAGGCATCTTGTTCTACCACTACCTTGGCCTCACCTCTTTGCTCCTTTTGGAGCACACGAGCCCTCACATTCCGGTTTTGGGAATTCCGGTACATCATGTCCAGCTTCACTTGAGCTTGGGAAGGAAGCAACTCCCCCATACTACCTCCACAAATACTATCCACTTGAGATTGAATCTCGGGATGTAAACCATTGTAGAAGAATTGGAGAAGCTGACCTTTATCATACCCGTGATGTGGGCATCGATGATGCAACCCCATGAATCGATCATAGGCCTCGTGGAAAGGCTCATCATACCTCTGCTCGAAGGAGCTAATTTGGCTCTTCATAGCCATCGTCTTGGAAGCGGGGTAGTAACGCTCCATGAACTTATCAAAACAAAGATCCCATGTTGTCAAAGACCCGACCTCCAAAGTATTAAGCCAAGCCTTTGCACGATCACCTAGCCCCATAGAAAAGACCTTCAAGCAGAGATCATCATCCGTAACACCAGCTCCTGGTCGCCCAAGATGGAGAACAAAATTCTCGAGCTCATTCAAGAACCCAATCACGTCCTCATTAGCCATCCCATAGAATTTGGGAAGTTGTTGGAACATGTGATTCTTGATCTCCAAGTTCCTTGTGGCATCATTGAGGACAATTGCTGGTCCTCTAGCCCCAACCGTAGGCTTAGTAAGTGTACGTATAGGCCGCTCCGCCATTTCACCTTCCAAATAAACAGATTCAAGAATTGGCTCCAAAAGATAAGAAGAAGACTCTTCCCGAATACCAGAAGTGGAAGCTCTAGATGCTACTTCTTCAAACTCGAGATTCAAATTCCTCCTTCTCCTTTGAAACAAACGATCGATCTCGTCTACAAAAGGCTCAATAATAGGTCCACCCGTTCGGGTTCTAGGCATGCACTCACCTGAAATACAAGATAGTGAGTATCTCAAGCAAAAAGAAACAAAAACAGAAATGAGACAAAGAAGAGATGTTGGCTGAAAAAAACCAAAACAAAAACACCAACCAAAGGAGTTAAGTCCCCGGCAACGGCGCGAAATTGATGATGTCGTTTTTCACCAATTAAATTTGTTTAAAAAGCCAAAGAACACTTATCACTACACAAACTAGAGTGCAATGGCAAGTTGTCCCCGAGTGTCGTTCTCTCGGGACCTAACGTGGCTTTGTTTGTGGTTTTTGCTAGTTATTTCAGTCAACGCGTTCAAGTGTTTATAGAATTGTTTTCTTTGAACAAAGCAACGAGAAATCAGATTGTTGTAATCAAGTTTGGAAACGGTTGGTGGTAGAAATCAAATACACATGCATGGGTTACGAATATGCTCACAAGTTCAGTGCGTAAAACCTTCGATCAAGTCTGCTAAGCAACTCGTCTAGGTAACTTTCAAGACACACATCATAAAAGATCCCTATCAATACTTTAGAGGTGCTTGTCACTAACACCATTTATCTAGCATGTTGCAAATCTCTAACATACAATCCTATAGCTTTCATTGACCAAGAGTTTGTCATTATACTAAATTCGAATATATTTTATAGGCAACTAAGAATCATATGAAGGAATTTGCAGCAAGATTGACTCACAATCTCATGTAAGCATAAACATAACCCATAGCATGCATATTCTACATTCTACCACCAACACAAAGGATTTAGCTACTCATATTCATCAACAAAGACATCAAATCATATGAATTGTGAATAGAATACATCAAATCAAACTACTAGACAAGATATAATGATACAATGTTACCACCAAGCTGTCACTAATCGGTGGGTATTGATGAAAACCTCTCCGTAGATGAAACAACGGATGCAATCCTATGCCAAAACCTTTAATCCAATCTAAAATACAATGTAATCTGAGTTTTCTCTGAGTTTTTTCTGAGTTTTGGGGCTTAGGATCTCTCCAATACGAAGCTAAAGTTCAAAAGTATAAAAAGTAACAGAAGATCAGATCTAAGAAGGAAAATCTGAAATCGTAACCGCTGCCAAGCGGACCGCTTGGAGGGTCCAAGCGGAGCGCTTGGCAAGCGAAGCGCTTCGCTTGGCTGCTGTGCCAAAGCTCCTGGAAAATGAAGCGGAGCGCTTCACTATTCCAGGCGCTTAGCTTGGCTCCTGGGCAAATTTTTGTCTTCAAACTCAATCTTTTTGCCCTCGTACGGCCCTCGGGTGCCTTGGACTCATCCTTCTCAATGATTATTGATGCTCAAACACTCACGAACAAGCCACGGAGATTGGGGAACTTCAACGGGGCCATCTTTTCTATCAAAAAGGCTCGTTTTTAGCTCCAAAAACGCCGTTTCGTACCTAAGTGCCTGAAAATGCAGAAAACACAAAACGTGACACTATTCTACAAAACTAACCAAAAAACAAGGCTAGAACATAGCAAAAGAAGGTAAAAAAGACAAGATGAACGCGTCAAAAAATGCGTTCATCAATACCCTTGAACGTGTATGAAGAGTCGGGTTTGTCTGGCTTGAGACCTATGAAATGCATGGTGCAATTAGCGGATGGGTCCATGAAAAAGCCGTTGGGTGTGATTGAGAACTTGGCGGTGAGGGTTGCCGGTGTAGAGGTGAAGACTAATTTCATCGTTATGCCTACATCTTCTGCTAAACTCAAAGATGTGGTTCTCTTGGGTAGAGCCTTCATCAACAAAGTGCATGGTCATAGACATGTATCGCCGAACATGTCAGTTTGAGGTAAATGGCAAGCAACACACATTGCGAGCCATTGTTGATTCATGTGCTTATGTTGATACTAACGAACTTGTAGGATTTTTTGGTCCACTTTATGTTCGTCAAGATGTGCAGGGAATTGATGCTTTGAGAGGCAATTGGAGGGGAAGTCTAGTACCCGAGGTGAAATCAATTCCGCATGAGTTGTGAAGAGTCGAGCCAACGACTTTTAAACGAAGGCGCTTCTCGGGAGGCAACCCGAGGTTGTAGATACTTGCATATAGATTAGGAGCACGTTTAAAATTTTGTTTTGTTGATTAGACAAGGTTTTTGGGGTGAAAATTGAGCAAAAGTCGAAAAAAATGGATTTGGGAGCTCCAGGTCCCAAGCGAACCGCTTGGCAGGTCCAAGCGGAGCGCTTGGCAGGTCCCAAGCGGACCGCTTGCCAAGCGCTTCGCTTGGGACGGCCCAAGCGCTTCGCTTGGCTTTCCTTAAGAAAGCCAAGCGGAGCACTTGTGCATCAAAACTCCCCACTTCGTTTTTTTTTTCCTCCATTGCCGATTTAACACCCCAAAAATCTCAATCTCTCTCAATTCTCCACCAATTCTTGCAATCTTGTGCATTCTACAAAGCCCATCACCCCCTCTATCATCTAAACCGATCAAATTTCACGTTTGAAGCATCCATAACAAGGAATCAAAGGTACCTCTCATGAACCCTAACTTTCTTGAATTTGGGATTTTATCTTAATTAGCTTCAATTGTGTTATGCATTGGTGAATTAGAGTTTGATGATGATTGTTGAGCATGTTTCTTACTAGATGTGATGTCTAAATTCGAATTTTGCTCCTCTTGATTTATGATGAATTCTATTGCTCGAATTTTTTTCTATATAATTGTTTGATGATTGTTAGCCTTGAATTTGAGTTATGTTATGATTATGGTGATGTTGTGATTGCATGAGAATGTGTTGGATTGGTTGGGTAATTCAATTGGAGAGTTTGTTTGCTTGCTTTAGATTCGTATGGATTTATCGTAACGAAGTGTTAAAGCTTCTCGATTTGTTCATATGAACTTTAGCAAGCCCTCAAACTCACTATGAGATTACTTGAGTGAGTATTGGAGTTGATGAACGTGTCAGATTCAATCAAATAAATTTGTTATTTAGCCAAAGGCAATCCACAACTACAACGAAAACCGTAGTGTAGTAGTAGAATGACTCGAGTGTCGTTCTCTCAGGACTATACTAGCTTTATCAAATCTAATTAAGAATATAAAACAACAAATAGAAAGCAATAGGGGTTTTCAAGCACATAATGGAGATTGGTGATAGTATGGTCCTTCTTAACATAATGGGTCGATAATCATGCATAAATTCCTCGGTCTTGCATAGAGATCTTTGAATCAATCTTGTGTCCTGTTGCAAGTATTAAGCACTACGAAGATAATAAGGGTCTGACTCATCAACAACTAACGTCCTAATGTGTTCCGTAATTATTCAACACTACGAAGATAATTGGTCTGATTGGTTGACAAGTGTCCAAGTGTGCATAATAATCAATACAACATACGAGAATTTTGGTTGCAACTGATCAACGAAATAAAGCAATGACACGGAGTATAATGCGCGATATAGCCATTAGCATGATTATCTTCCCTCGCTAAGAATTCACATACTACCACCAACGATAAATTTAGCTACTCATAATAGGCACGCAATCAATAGCAATCATAGAAGAAAATATATTGAAAGAATATAAAATAAGTAGATAAAAACTGTAAGATACAAAGTTACCGAAGGTTGTCAATCTCCGGATGATTGCAATCCTACGCGCTCCAATCTGCTATGAAAAAGTATCCCCTAAGCTACGGAACTCCCAGGACAGGCCCTGGGAAGTTCCTACCTAAAACTATAGAGAGAGGTGAGAAAGTAGGCTTGGAAAGATATGATTTTCGGAGAAAACCTGAGCACTATATATAGGCCCCGAAAATACACGGGGCGGTTCGCCCCAGCCTGCGGCGGTTCGCCCCCGGGTAATTCTCGCGGAATTCCGCGTTCTCGACGCGGTTTTGGATTTCTTCACCTTTTCGGACTCGGTTTCTGACTTCTAACCTCCAGATTCGACCCCTAGACTCCAAATCCTATCCGGAAACCTTCAGATACTCCAAATAGGCTTCTGGAACACCAATTCCTTGTCAACTTCAATATAATTGCCCAGAAATCTTTGAATTTCAACCAAAACCTGTAAAATAAAATCTAAACGGAAACGTGACACTATTATAATAAAATGTACTAAAATATAGCTAAATTAACATAGAGGATAGCTAAAATAGGTGAAAAAGACTCGAATGAAAGTGTAAAATACACATTCATCAAACTCCCCAAACCGAACCTTTGCTTGTCCTCAAGCAACTAAGCTAGACTCTAATACAAAAACATGCAAGACATAAAATGGAGTTTCATGCCAAATAAAATGAACTATTCTACTGAATCTATCAAATAACATATGAACAAAAACCATATAAATCAAAGCATGAATATAGGTTGAAGAATACCTCGATTGACTTATACACATGCACATAAGCACTTATGTCAAGACAAGATAGTCTCTCGTAACATTCTCTACCTGGACCTAGTCAGTGACGACGTAATGATGCATGCTAAGATACGAATGGTTGCCCCGTGCCTATGAAACTGAGGACTTACTGCTATTCCACCATGTTAAGACTTTCCCTCAAAAGAGGTCGAACCAGTACTGGCTCTCATCAAACGAAGGAGGGTTCCCTATAAAAGATAACTCTCCCCTATTCTACCCATCTCTCAAGTAAAGTCTTAAGCTATTCACCACTTCCTGAATGGCAGGACGAGGGTGGTCTAGAACAGATGACACTCAAGACAAAAAAGATAAAAGATAAAAACACGATTACGAACATTACAAAAAATGGAAAAGACTCAACACTTTGCTAAACTGCTATTTGGCTTTCCTTTTTTGACCCTTCTTTGCTTTTTTGGGTCTTTTCTTTTTCTTTTTTCTTTCCAGATTCTTTTTTTTTTTTTTTTCTTTTTCTTTCTTCCTGGAAATTTTCTTTCTTTTTTTTTACGATTTTTTCTAGCCAGCAGTAGCATAACAAAGAGAGAAACAAAAAGACTTACACGACTTCCCCAAACCTATTCGAAAGAATAGGTTGGAGTACAAAATTTACGGAAAAAGGAAAATAAACTCACGATACGAGAATGAAAAACAGAAACAAGTCTAACGATGGTGTAAACCCCTCCCCAAACCTATTCGGAAGAATAGGTTATAAACAAAGGATCACACAACCTCACACTACCTCCTTCCTAGGCATTTAGCAATCTCAAAGCATGGTGAAGACTTGTTGCCTCTTAGGTACATAATTACTCGGGAAAACAACCATAAGACCCTAACATGCATCATCCTATTATAAAGGCCTTCGTGAACCGCAGTAGAGAAAACACCACTAAGTGATGTCGAGACTACCTAGCTCAACTAAGTGCAATACATAAATGTGACAAGCCAAGCGAGAAAACCTCAAACAAATTCATAGAGATGAAGCATACGATTAATGGCATAGCTAGTTGATCTACCCAATAAAAAATTTCAAAATTCGGCAATAAACTCCATATAAAACATGCAAGACTATCCTAGGATGAATGCAACCTAAAAATCTAAGAAAGCAGTAAACGTGCAAATGCAAACAAAGAACAAGATAAAACATGCGAGGTACTATACTCATCCTACCAATTCCAAGCTCCAAACTAACAACATCAGATCACTTAAATCCCATCCCCCTCATGAAATTAACGCTAGTCCCTAGCAGTAAGAAAATGAGGAAATAAGATATGATACTAGATGTTACCCCATGGTTTGGCCTCGGTCGGCTGAGTATGCTGCTTGTGATTTATTGGGCCTCCTCTGTGAGCTTCATATATGATCATCGGGATTTGTGGTTGTGGCAGTAGTTCCATCAAAAGTCAGATAGGACAAATTCAACCATCGGTATCATCATCGTCCCTCTTGTCTTCATTGTCACTACTGTCACGCACATCCTCACTAGTAGAGTTGTAGTGGCAGGTTGAATTCTCAAGATTAACCGCCGCTGTTATGGAATTCTCCATCCTGTAGCCCTCCAATAGGATGTGAACTGTTGAAGGGGAAAGGGCAGTGGTATCAGGACCTCCCCCTCCAACGGTTTACTCCACGAGAAGGTTTCAGTTAGCTGTTCGGATACTCAGAAGTCTTCTACCTTTTTCTCCAATTTTGTCCACATTCTCTACAGTTGATGCTCCCAATATCAATGTTATGCTCCTTTTAGAGGCAGGCAAGGGGCACCCCAACAAGGTGCTGGGTACCCATGTCATTACGTTTTGGAACCAAGCTAGCGCTTCGGAACCTTCGAGCAACTTCGGACTCAAGATCGAATCCGTCGCGGCAAGACTGTCCCGGTGCCTTCCTATTCACTTGAACTCTATAGTCCTCGTGATGGAGTGCTGACATAATAGTGGTTTCTGACCCTTCGGTGCATGAATAGGCATAGGAGTCCTTACTCCATGTGTATTCTAACTCCTCCTCTCGGATAATCCACGACTTTGTTGCCAAACCCCTTGGCTCGAACGCACATCTAGCGAGATCACCTTCCTTGACATGGTTCTTCACAGCAATCATACGGGAATACTCCCTTCCCTTAGTATGGTACCTACAAACTGCGATTAGCACCTCGTACGACTCAAAACAGACTCAAATATATGCTAGTGTAAAAGCGAGACACACAAGTGATAAATTCAACAATCGAACTCCCCAAACCGCAATGTCTAGCCTAGCTACTTCATCATGCAACATATCAACGTAACTACTACATGCAATACATCACATCATGCTCTTACTAGACAACCAATATCTTTGATAACAAGGCTCAATTTAAACCATAGCAGCGCAAAAATTCTACCAGCATAAATCTTCATTCTCAACTAATAAGCATTCTATCGTCAAATCCACCAACATTAAACGAATAATCATATCCATATACTAGAAATCAAAGATAAAGACATAATGCATAACGAGATATATCATCTAATAGCAAAATACCCAAATCAACAATTCAAGCAAAATTGAACATGCAATTGATAGTAAATAACATGTCTAATCACATAAACAACATACCCATGCATCAAACAAGCATAATTGAAGCTCAAATTAGAAAACCCCCAAATTCGAAAATTAGGGTTCTTAAAGATGATACCTCAGATCTGCAAATCTAACGAATTAGGATGAAATCTGTTCGGATAGGATGATAGATCATGTAATAGGCTCCGAATTAAGCTAAAGAACACTCAATTTGGTCAAGAAACGAAGAAGTTATGAAGATTTAGAAGCAAAATCGCACTTTTCGGGTTTTTTGGGAGTATGGATGAAGAAGAATGAAGAAAATAATGATTTGGGGTTGAAATCCGTGTTTTTTAAGATCTGGGACTGTGGGGCGGTTCGCCCCACGTGTGGGGCGGTTCCCCACCACGGGGCGGTTCGCCCCCCAAGTGGGGCGGTTCGCCCCGTGCTCCCCAATGCGGGGAGACGGGTCCCGATGTCAGAAAATGCGGTTTTAATCCCGAAACTAATTTTTTCAAAAAACCACTCGAAAAATCTCACTCGAACAAAAGCATATACGACACACACATGAACAATTTCGCATATGAGAAGCAAATAATTCATGAATGAATGCATGCAGAAATGCAATAAAGAAAGCGATAAAAAATTTCGGGTTGCCTCCCGGATAGCGTCATTGTTTTAAGTCTTTGACTCGACTCCTGTCTGTGCCTATCTCTTCTTTTTGCAGGTACTAGGCTTCCCCTTCATTGATCTCCTTTCCATGCCACGAACCTGTGAATAAGAAAGAATATAGGCTGCAAGACCACAATAGTGAGTAGTAATATCAGGCGGTTCAGGTGGATCAGGTATGGCTTGCAATACATGTTGCTTGCCATTTACTTCGATGGTGCAAGTTCTTTGGTAGATATCCATCACCGAGCGTAGCTTGGTCAAGAGTATGACATCCCCCGTTCCAGGTGCAGACGCCGGCATAACTACGAAATTGGTGTATATAGATGCTTCACCAATCTTGACCAACACATTTTTCACAACTCCTTCGGGTCTCATAAATGATCCATCCGCCAGTCGCACAATAGCCCTTTCCTCAGATAGTTTTCCAAGGTTACTCTTTTCAAACACATTCAAAGGAATTATGTTTGAGTAGGATCATGTGTCTAGTGTGGCACGGACATCTTCAAGCTCACCAATCCCCAGCTTAACATCGAAACTTTTAGGGAGTGGTTCGGGATCCTCTTGCTCCTCATCACTTGCGTCAGAACCAAGGTCCTCCTCTTCTTCCTCAGCCTGTAGAAGTTCTTCCTTCATGCAACACTCGCACCTAACGACCTTCTTAGTGTTGCCTTGTTCCTTACTTGCTCTTCGGTCGATCAACTCTTGCATCTTTTGATGGGCAAGCCTAGTGCTCTCTTCCAACTTATCAAGCCTTGCCCTAGTCTTCTCAGAATCTTCCTCATAACGTTTGAGAAAAATTTGTGTGTGATCAACCATCTTTTGCAAGTTCTCCATCAGTAGAGCCGACTTCGACTTAGGTGGCTCTTTCGGAGCGGGGTTTTCGCAGTGATCATTACCATAGTTAAGCCTACTACGGTCTTGGTTAGGTCCATAAGTTTGGTTAGCCGGTGCATATCCTTGATTGTTACGGTATCCTATTCTCCAAAATCCACCTCGAGGATTCCTACCGTCTTGTCCGTAGCTAACTTCTTGAGTGCCAAACTCCGTAGCAAAGGCTTCTTCTTCGCCTCCTCGAGCCCAGTTGCCATCATCGTATGCCAGCTCCGATCTACACATATGAGCCCCATGCCCATAGTTCTTGCATATTCGGCATACTTCGTTCGAAACAGTTGTTCCGGTGGCGCTCTTGAGGACTTGCTTCAATTCGTTGGTAAAGCACTCGAATTGATCCCCATTCCCCATGTACATAGGGGCTTCTTGAGTCGGTGGAGCTTCAGGTCCACGTCTCCTAACCATTGCTCTTGGGTCCTTGAACTGCGAACCCTTAGCAAGCCTTTCGAAAACTGCCCAGACGGCTTCTGCGGGTTCCTCCCAAATATTTCCTCGGCATTGGAAATCCACCACTTGTTGGTTCTCGAAGGTTAGTCCATTGTAGAAGTGTTGGACTAAGTCGGAAAGTTCAAAACCATGGTGAGGGCACTTGTTCGTGAGATCTTGGAACCTCTCGAATGCGGTGTAGATGGTCTCATCATAGTCCTGCTTGAATCCAGTGATTTTCGCCTTTAGCGCGGTAGTCAGAGTGTGTGGGAAGTATTTCTCCATGAAAGCTGAAAAAACCTTTTCCCAAGTGTCCAGCGAGCCGGCTGGTAGAGAACTCAGCCATGACTTGGCTCTGTCGCCAAGTCCCATAGAAAAAACCTTCATCCTCAACTCATCCGTTGTTATGTCAGCTCCGGGTCGTGGGAGTTGGTTGACGAAATCATCGATATCGTTCAAGTACCCCATCACATCTTCCCTTGATAAGCCATAGAACCTCGGAAGTTGTTGGAATGCGTGGTTCTTGATTTCCAGATCTCGGGTTGTGGGCGAAAGAACAATCGCCGGTCCCCTCATATATGGTGGGTTGTACCCATGCCTTCAGTGGTCTAGCTTCTGCCATTCCGTCGATTTCCTTGAAAAGACTAATTAGAGATTCAGAGAAATCGGTTTCCTCTATTTCCTCTAGTGCGCGCCTTTCAAGTAGTCGCCTTCTCTGGTGGTAGACTCTATCGATCTCAGCAATTGAATCAGCAAGCGGTGTTCCTGCAGAACGTGTATGCGGCATACACAATCTGTGACAGACTAGGAAAGGTGATTAGAAATAGACTAGGAAAGCAGTATCAGAGAGAAATTAAAAAGAAAAAACTAAATCTAGTAGAATTAGGAATCTAAAGCTGTAAATAAAAACAAATTAAATAGAAAAAAGGAGTATAGTCCCCGGCAGCGGCGCCAATTTGATGAACGTGTCAGATTCAATCAAATAAATTTGTTATTTAGCCAAAGGCAATCCACAACTACAACGAAAACCGTAGTGTAGTAGTAGAATGACTCGAGTGTCGTTCTCTCAGGACTATACTAGCTTTATCAAATCTAATTAAAAATATAAAACAGCAAATAGAAAGCAATAGGGGTTTTCAAGCAGATAATGGAGATTGGTGATAGTATGGTCCTTCTTATCATAATGGGTCGATAATCATGCATAAATTCCTCGGTCTTGCATAGAGATCTTTGAATCAATCTTGTGTCCTGTTGCAAGTATTAAGCACTACGAAGATAATAAGGGTCTGACTCATCAACAACCAACGTCCTAATGTGTTCCGTAATTATTCAACACTACGAAGATAATTGGTCTGATTGGTTGACAAGTGTCCAAGTGTGCATAATAATCAATACAACATACGAGAATTTTGGTTGCAACTGATCAACGAAATAAAGCAATGACACGGAGTATAATGCGCGATATAGCCATTAGCATGATTATCTTCCCTCGCTAAGAATTCACATACTACCACCAACGATAAATTTAGCTACTCATAATAGGCATGCAATCAATAGCAATCATAGAAGAAAACATATTGAAAGAATATAAAATAAGTAGATAAAAACTGTAAGATACAAAGTTACCGAAGGTTGTCAATCTCCGGATGATTGCGATCCTACGCGCTCCAATCTGCTATGAAAAAGTATCCCCTAAGCTACGGAACTCCCAGGACAGGCCCTGGGAAGTTCCTACCTAAAACTATAGAGAGAGGTGAGAAAGTAGGCTTGGAAAGATATGATTTTCGGAGAAAAACTGAGCACTATATATAGGCCCCGAAAATACACGGGCGGTTCGCCCCAGCCTGCGGCGGTTCGCCCCCGGGTAATTCTCGCGGAATTCCGCGTTTTCGACGCGTTTTTGGATTTCTTCACCTTTTCGGACTCGGTTTCTGACTTCTAGTAGCCTTCTAACCTCCAGATTCGGCCCCTAGACTTTAAATCCTATCCGGAAACCTTCAGATACTCCAAATAGGCTTTTGGAACACCAATTCCTTGTCAACTTCAATATAATTGCCCAGAAATCTTCGAATTTCAACCAAAACCTGTAAAATAAAATCTAAAGGAAAACGTGACACTATTCTAATAAAATGTACTAAAATATAGCTAAATTAACATAGAGGATAGCTAAAATAGGTGAAAAAGACTCGAATGAAAGTGTAAAATACACATTTATCAGGAGTCTAGGAGTCAAGTCTAATTCTCATTGTCTCTTGAAGTTATCTAATAAGATTATTCTAGGTACAATGGCATCGAGAAGAACCAAGAGATCAAGGGGAGTAGGGACCTCGAGAGCCCAACAAACGGCCACACCCGGCGAGTATCGCCAATCGGGGAGGGTAAGGCAATTCGAAGCGAATTTCCATGCCCACAAGCACACGTACATTTCTGAGAGGAGCATTCGCTTCACGGCTGGTGAGAGCGAGTTGGATGGTGCCAGAGAGCTCAACAAGCTCATTACTGAGCGAGGGTGGAAGTACTATGGCGAGGTCATGCCAAATTGGGACCAAGCAGTAGTGGAGGACTTCTACATTGCCTTCACGGACTACAATGAACGGACCGGTGAGGTTCCCGTCCGCGGTGTTGGGGTCGAGTTTACTCCTTTGAGCATCACTAGCTTCATTATGCGATTGGATAGGCCACTGGCGCGGGATCCAAACCGCCAGCCTACATCCGACGAGAGATTTGATCCCGTGGAGCTCTATGTCTACGACCGGGAGTCTGATTATTACCCCATGGAGATACTGAATGGCATTACCGTGGAAGATTTTGAATTGCCTGATGAACCACCCCGGATTTTGCGCCACAACGATCTCTCTTTCGAGGCAAGGATGATGTTGAAGTTCGTTCAAGCCAGTCTGATTCCTAACACACATGATTCCGAGGTTCAGTCCTATTACGGAGTCTTAGTTCACGCTCTCTTGCATGATTTGCCTCTCACTCCTGGCATCGTCATCTTCGAGGAATTCAAGCGTTGCCGTAATGCAAACCGGAAGCTTGCCTTTGGTAACTTGATCACGGGCCTGTGCAAGGAGGCCGGAGTTCCCGACCTCGTACTGGACAAGAAGCCAAAGAAATCCATCAACATTGATACGTACAATGAGATGTTCGGGACTTGGTGCACTCAGCAAGGAGAACCCATGCAACCAAGAGTTACGCGCCATGTGACACCTCCTCCACCTCCACCTACGGCCGGACAAGGAAGCTTCGACTTCTCGGAGTTCAACCAGATCTTGGTCGATCAGTTTGGGAACTTCCAAACCACCATGTTGGAGGCTCAGTCGACCCAGCTTACCGAGCAATTCCGGGGATTTGAGGAGCGCGAACTCAAGAGGTGGGAGGACTTCCGTGTGATGGAGGAGCAGCGTTGGGATGATTTCCAAGGGCGTGTAGATCAGCGTTGGGAAGCCGCTCGAGTAGAGGACACTAGGCGTTGGAGAGCCCACCAGGAGGAGATGATGAACCGCCATGATGCCTTAGCTCGCCGAATTCCGGGGTATACTTTCTATGATCAGACCGGTGGTAGTGGGAGTGCTTTTCCTAACACCCCCTACGACCCCTTCTCCTAGAGACACCAGCCGACAGAGGCCACATTTATCGGTAGTATTTTTATATTATCGTTATTTTGGCTTGTTTACTATTGTTGGTTGAAACTCTTTTCAGTTCGATTTGGTTGTATGATGTTGTGACTTATGACTCTTGTACTCTTAGTTTGCTTTTGTAGTTGTGGCCTGTGTGCCTTTTGTCGTGATTCGTTAGTCTAGTGTTTGTCTTGGTGCCTTAGGTGATTAAGATAGGAAAAAACATCGAAAACCTGGAAACAGAGCCAAGCGAAGCGCTTGGAAGGGCCAAGCGGTCTGCTTGAATCTTCAGTAAATCAAAAAAAAAATTTACTGGAATCTCAAGCGGAGCGCCTGGAGCCTCCCAAGCGCTCCGCTTGACAAGCGGACCGCTTAGCTCCCGCCAACCGGTCCGCCTGGACCCTGTACCCAGATTTTCCTCGTTTTTTCCATTCTTCTCACCTTTGCGCACACGTTTTCACTTGTTTCTTGAGTCTTTTCAGGTACTACTCTTTTATAGGAGTTGGACACGAACCTTTATCTCAGGGAAGTGTACTTTCTATCCAATTTTTCCTTTTCATTCAACTTTTCTTTGCTCGAGGACGAGGAAAAGTTTAGGTTTGGGGAGGGGGTATTGGATTTTCAGTACTATATGCTTGTGTGGTTCGTACATGCCTGATTTTACTCAAGTTCATGTGATTTGTCGTGTTTTTTCAAATTTTTGCATGCATATCATCCATAGATTAGTTGTTGCACGTTGTTGGTGTGGAGTCTATTGCCAAGTTTTTTCGAACTTTTCTATTGTGTAGACTAAGTGCTTATGACCATTATCATATGTTGCATCACTTTGCAAGTAGTTTGAGGCTTGTCTCGCTTGGTTTGTCACATTCACTTGTGCACTAGTTAAGCTTAGTAGTCTCGACATCACCTCGAGTGGTGTTTCTTCTACTGCGGTTCACGATGGCCATATAAAATGATGCATGTTAGAATCTATGGTTGTAACCCGTGTAATTATGTACGTAAGAGGCGACAAGTTCTTCACCTCGATTAGAGATTGCCAAATGCCTAGGAAGGAGGTAGTGTGAGGTGTGCGATTCCTTGTATTAAACCTATTCTATCGAATAGGTTTGGGGAGGGGGTTGCTTCGTTATACTTGTCTTTCGTCTTTGAGTCGTTGTAAAGTTTTCTTTTTCTTTTTCTTTTTGTTTTGTGTCCCAACCTATTCTTTCGAATAGGTTTGGGGAGGTGTCTTTGTAAAAGAGTCTTTCCTTTTTCTCTTTCGTCTTTGTGCTCAAACCTATTCTTTCGAATAGGTTTGGGGAGGTGTTTTTGACACTTAGTACTGCTGCTTGCCCCTATATATAAAAAAAAAAAAGAGAGAAAAAGAAAAGAAGAAGAAAATAAAAAGAAATATATAATAAAAAAAAAGAGAAAAGAAAAAAAAAAAAAAAAGAAAATAAAGAATAAGACCCAAAAGCAAAAGAAGGGTCGTTGCAAGTCAAAAGCAGTCTCGTAGTGTCAAGTGTCATGTAAATATTTTGTCCTTGTGAAGTATCGAGTTGTAAATTCTATCTTTCGTTTCGTGTCGCCTTTGTCCAAGGCCTGTTCCTGACCACCCTCGTCTTGCTATTCAAGAACTGGTTGAAAGAGGCTCATTCTTGAGAGTCTGGGTAGAATAGGGGAGTGTTATCTTTCTAAGGGAACCCTCCTTCGTTTGATGAGAGCCAGTATTGGTTCGCCCTCTCTTGAGGAAAAGTCTCGCTTGGTGAACAGTTGTAAGCCCTCGGTTTCATAGGCACGGGGCAATTGTAGTATGATAACATGCATCATTGTGTCGTCACTGACCAGGTCCAGGTAGAAGATGTTACGAGAGACTCCTTTGCTTAACCAAGTGCACATGAGAATGTGTATATTCGCAATCGAGGTATTCTTCAACCTACTTGCATGTCATGCTCATTTGGTTTTGTTCATAAGCATTTGGTAGATTCAATAGATTAGTTCACTTTACTAGGCATGAGACTCCTTTATGTTGCATTTAGGATAGTTTGTTGCTTGAGGACAAGCAAAGGTTTGGTTTGGGGAGTTTGATGAACATATTTTTGACGCGTTCATCTTGTCTTTTTTACCTTATTTTGCTATCTTCTAGCCTTGTTTTTTGGTTAGTATTGTAGAATAGTGTCACGTTTTGTGTTTTCTGCATTTTCAGGCACTTAGGTACGAAACGGCGTTTTTGGAGCTAAAAACGAGCCTTTTTGATGGAAAAGATGGCCCCGTTGAAGTTCCCCAATCTCCGTGGCTTGTTCGTGAGTGACTGAGCCTCAATAAGCATTGAGAAGGATGAGTCCAAGGCACCCGAGGGCCGTACGAGGGCAAAAAGATTGAGTTTGAAGACAAAAATCTGCCCAGGAGCCAAGCTAAGCGCCTGGAATAGTGAAGCGCTCCGCTTCATTTTCTAGGAGCTTTGGCACAGCAGCCAAGCGAAGCGCTTGGAGGGCCCAAGCGCTTCGCTTGCCAAGCGCTCCGCTTGGCCTCTCCAAGCGGTCCGCTTGGCAGCGGTTACGTTTTCGGATTTTCCTTCTTAGATCTGATCTTCAGTTACTTTTTTGGAGACTTTTGAACACTAGCTTCGTTTTGGGAGAGCTCCTAAGCCCCAAAACTCAGAGAAAACTCAGATTACATTGTATTTTAGATTGGATTAAAGGTTTTGGCATAGGATTGCATCCGTTGTTTCATCTACGGAGAGGTTTTCATCAATACCCACCGATTAGTGACAGCTTGGTGGTAACATTGTATCATTATCTCTTGTCTAGTAGTTTGATTTGATGTATTCTATTTACAATTCATATAATTTGATGTCTATGTTGATGAATATGAGTAGCTAAATCCTTTGTGTTGGTGGTAGAATGTAGAATATGCATGCTATGGGTTATGTTTATGCTTACATGAGATTGTGATTCAATCTTGCTGCAAATTCCTTCATATGATTCTTAGTTGCCTATAAAATATATTCGAATTGAGTATAGTGACAAACTCTTGGTCGATGAAATCTATAGGATTGTATGTTAGAGATTTGCAGCATGCTAGATAAATGGTGTTAGTGACAAGCACCTCTAAAGTATTGATAGTGGTCTTTTATGATGTGTGTCTTGAAAGTTACCTAGACGAGTTGCTTAGCAGACTTGATCGAAGGTTTTACGCACTGAAGTTGTGAGCATATTCGTAACCCATGCATGTGTATTTGATTTCTACCACCAACCGTTTTCCAAACTTGATTACAACAATCTGATTTCTCGTTGCTTTGTTCTAAGAAAGCAATTCTATAAACACTTGAACTCGTTGTCTAAAATAACTAGCAAAAACCACAAACAAAGCCACGTAGGTCCCGAGAGAACGACACTCGGGGACAACTTGCCATTGCACTCTAGTTTGTGTAGTGATAAGTGTTCTTTGGCTTTTTAAACAAATTTAATTGGTGAAAAACGACATCATCAATGACTTCAAGTCACAAACAGGATATGTGTTTACACTGAATGGAGGAGTTGTCTGCTGCAAGAGTCCGAAGCAAGCCACGATTGCTAACTCAGCCACAAAAGTCGAGTACATTGCTGCATCCGAAACATCGAAATAAGTTGTTTGGATTTCAAAGTTCTTGAAGGAATTGAGGGTTGTTCCTGCTCCTAGTCCAATAACGATTTATTGTGACAATACGGGCGCCGTCGCGCAAGCCAAGGAGCCTAGATCAATAAACAAGAACAAACATGTACTTAGAAAATATCACGTGATTCGTGAGATTATTGATAGAGGAGAAGTTAGTATAGAACGTGTCTCTACCACGGACAACGTGGCAGATCCTTTAACCAAAGTCTTACCCGTGGAGGTTCATTTAAGATATTATGCTAATCTAGGAGTTAGACATAAAGGTGATTGGCTCTAGTCCAAGTGGGAGATTGATAGTATGTATATCCTAGAGATAACCTTTATTAAGGATAAATGTGCTATCACACAGTCAACGTAATATATTATATGTTTGTTTATTCATGTTTATGTTTACATATGTATTTATATATTACACAAGGCATACAACATGTCATATCTTTATCTGGTTGTTTTGTATAGATATCAAACATGTCCCCGGTGGATAGATGACTGATCACATAATAGTGGGAACTATGTGAATTATCATCTATCCCAAATTCTCCCTAGTCGAAGCTCATCTCAGATGTAGGGGTCTGGATGAGGCAATTGAGACTAGTATGCGGGGAAGTTATACTTGTTAGAGCAAGTGTGAGTCGATCCCACGGCCACAGAACAGATCGTTAGAGCGAGTCCATGATGTTCCCATAACTGCGCATAGTTGTTTGAGGAGGATACCGAACAATAGAAGTACTCACCGGATACTCCCATCGATGTACATTCTACACTGAAGTGTCTATGGGAACCGGAGTTGTCGAAGTGATGCCATTCGTCCTTTGACTCTCAGAACTTTACCATCATTTGTTGCCCCATAATCTTTGGTTGGAATTCAAAGCTTACGCCCTGAATAAGAGGTAGATACGGCCCTTCTGGGATTATGGCTAGATTACAAATGTGGATGATAAGTGTTCTTGAGAGGATTCATCTCTCATGTGTAGCATTGGAGAGTACTGCTCAAGTCATTCATAGTTGTGTTGGTAAAACAGCTAGCCAGCGTATGAATATATTTATGAATGGTCATAAGATATATTGCATCAACCAAGCAACTAACTGAAGACACATTGGGTGTATTATTGTGATAGACACTTCATCGATCCTAGATTCATTCGAGTCAGCCAGATGAAAGGACCATACCATCGCCGCATTGAGTGCAACAAGCTTCAACAACGAAAGGTAGGTTTGAGATTCGTCTCAAATGTCCTCATGTATTAATATTGCAAATGGGATTGTTCAGGAATTCCATAATGCCTAGTAATGGTACTAGCTTAATACACTGAGGCCCTATGGGTCACATTATGTGGTGAACCAGCTAATCCGCATGACTATAGGAAAGGGATTATAATTAATTGAGTTAATTATAATTAGTTATGGGCAATTAATATTATGAGAATATTAACTGAATTAATTGTATTTATGAAAAATACAATTAAAGATTATATTTTAGAGGTTGAAATTAAAAGGATATATTAATTAGATTAATATATGCACATGGGCAAAATCTAATTAGAATTAGAATTTCTATAGACTTGTATAAGTGGGACCCACTTCCCTCCTAGTGGCATCGGCCGATTGGGGTAAGGAGGAAGGACTCCTTCCTCCAATCAAACTTATGGGGCATGTTTTTCTAATTGAGTTATGATTTAATTAGGGAGTGAACCTGGACATAAATGTTTACTTGTGCAATAAGAATTAGAGTTCTTATTCCTTTTAGGAGTCTAATAAAATGTTCTTTAGGCTTCTATTGACTACTATATAAGTAGATGGTTAGGAGATATTTATTCATTTACTTTCTCATTCACTTTTCTATTCTCTCTAGAAAAATAAAGCTCTCCTCCCTCCTTCCTCTCGCCGCCGCCGCACCCCTGTTCTAAGTCAACTGAGTTTGACTCGAGAATATCCTAACTTCTCTCGATAAGTTGTTCATCCGTGGATACCAAGGTTGAGGTTCTAAGAAGTTGGAAACTAATATTTATTGTTTTGCAGATAATCAAGAAGGCTAATTAGATTTATTCGACTTCAACGAAGAAGAAGATACAACTGATTATTACGAGGATCTTGTAGATTGGAATCCAGCTATCAATTCTGTTTTAATTCTTGCTTTCTGAGTATTGTAAGTCTTCTAACTAATGTGATTCAATACACGTTATATGCATGATCAATTAGTATGCATGTTAAGAAAATTTTGAAATTCCGCTGCACCACCCTAGGGGTAATTCTGACCATATTTTCTTATAGTTTCCATTGGTTCATGTCCACACTACGTGTTGCCTCTGCATAACATTCTCGTTCACCACTGTCAGTCAACAATAAATTATATTTGGAGGGCGTATACGGATCTGGAGCTTTGCGATCCCTTATAGATCTCCGTAATGGCATATCTGGCGGTGCACGTTTCCGTGTCCTTCCTTGTACCGGTGCAGGTGTACGCGGTTCTTCTTGAACAACCTCCTCAATATTCTCATCATCACTGCTCCCACCTAAGTTCGTGATTTCTAACTCCAAAAGCTCGGAGTTTTCGACCTGCGTAACTGCCGTATCAACTTCTGGTGCACCTTGTCTGTCTTTGTACAAAACCTTCTCATTGAATACAACATATCGGCTACGAATAATTTTCCGGTTTCCTCATCCCAGAATATATATCCGTACTCATCACCTCCATATCAAATAAACGTACACTTCTAACTTGCTTCTAGCAGTAGCATCAATATGAACATAAGTGACACATCCAAATACTCGAAAAAAAGACAGGTTTACCTTTTTGCCACTCCAAGCTTCCTCTGGTATGCCATTCTCCAATGGAGCTGAGGGTCCTCGATTAATCAAGAAAGCTGCAGTGCTGACTGCATCTGCCCAAAACATCTTTGGTAACCCACACTTCAACCGCATGCACCTAGCACGTTCACATAGTGTCCTGTTCATCCGCTCTGCCACACCATTCTGCTGAGGCGTTTCTTTTATGGTCTTCTCCATTCGAATACCATTCGCATCACAATATTCTTTAAACTCAATGAGCTCATATTCTCCACTATTATCAAATCTTAAACACTTGACCTTTAGACCTGTTTCAGTTTCTACAAGGGCTTTCCACTTTTTAAAGGCATCAAATGCATCCGACTTTTTCTTTAAAAAATAAACCCAAACCTTCCTGGTTGAATAAAGTCTTGTAATATAACGAACCACCCAGGGATATCACTGGAGATGGTCCCCACAAATCGCTATGAACTAATTCTAGCTTCTCCTTTTTCAACTCTCTACCACCTTTTGAAAAACTCACTCTCTTCTGTTTTCTGAAAATACAATCCTCACAAAATACAATCCTCACAAAGACTGACGTCAACTGTCTTGAGGCCTGGTAGCTTTCCCTGCGAGCATAGCAATTTCATCCCTTTCTCACTCATGTGGCCAAGTCGACAATGCCACAAATCTGCATCACTAACTACTCCTACAAGAGAAATGCTAATATGGGTGTTCGGAGTCGTATATAACATGCCTTCCTTTTTACCTCGAGCTACCACCATAGATCCTTTTGTGATTTTCCAAGTATTGCAGTCGAAGGTCGTGACGAACCCCTCTTCGTCCAACTGTCCTATGGAAAGTAGATTTCTCTTTAGTTCGGGAATGTGCCTAACATCACGCAATTTTAACACAGTACCATTCGGTGCTTGAATTCGGACATCTCCCTTCCCCACGATCAGCAAAGGCTCATCATCAGCTAGACTTTACCAAAATCACCGGAAGTATATCGTTCCATTAAATCGACGCTGCTGCACGAATGCATCTAATAGACTACTCACGCTTAACACCAACACATCGCGGATATCCTCAGTCATAGCATTTACCGACTTGTCCTCCCTCACTGGAGTTGGGAAATGATTCATGTAGTGATCGTACTGATCACAGTTATAGCACTTGATCGAACTTTTGTCCTTCATCGGTGTCGACCTATGTCTCGATCTTGATCGCCCTCTATTTCTCGACTTAGTTTCAAACCTGCCCCGATTTCCAGTATTCAATACTATCCCCGAAGATACTCCTGATTTCTTCCTACGAATTTCATCACTGATAACCAGGTCTCTAACTTCAGCTAAAGTTAACTGTACCTTTCCTGCCGAAGCACTAACTGCAGTTACTGTACTGCTTCAACTTTCTGGCAAAGAAGACAGTAGAATTAGGGCTTGAACTTCATCATAAAATTTAATCTCAACCGATGTCAATTGGGCGATTGTCATATTGAAATCGTTGAGATGATTGGCCACCGGTGTGACTTCTTCCATCTTCATGTTGAAGAGGCATCTCATTAAGTGAACTTTATTTGCTGCTGATGGCTTCTCATACATATCCTTCAACGTCTTCATCATCCCCGCTGTGGTCACTGCCTTCACCGTATGGAGAGCAAGGTTTTTGGAGAGAGTTAGGCGAACTACGCTCATCGCCTTCCTATATCAAGCAGCTTCCAGTCTTCCTCTTTCATAGCTTTGATGAACGGTAGAATTTGTCAGATTCTAATTAATCAAATAAATTTGTATTTAGCCAAAGGCAATTCACAACTACAACGAAAACCGTAGTGTAGCAGTAGAATAACCTCGAGTGTCGATCTCTAAGGACTATAACTAGCTTTATCTAATCTAACTTAAGAATATAAAATCAACAAACGACTTAGCAAAGGTTTTTCTTAGCAGATAATGAAGATTGGTGATAGTATGGTCATTCAAAGCATAGCAGGTTAATAATCATGCATAAATTCCTCGGTCTTGCATGGAGATATTTGATCAATGAATTGTCCAATTGTGTTCCGTAATTATTCAACACTACGAAGATAGAGGTTTTAGATAGATCAAAGAAATAAAGCAATAACTCAGAGTATAATGCGCGGTATAGCCATTAGCATAATTATTAACCCTTCGCTAAGAAATCACATACTATCACCAACGAGAAGTTTAGCTACTCATAGATGTCATGCAATCAACAGAAATCATACCACGAATGAATGAAAACATGATGAAAGATATGTAAATATAAATAGAAAAACTGTAAGATACAATGTTACCGAAGGTTGTCAATCTCCGAAGAATCGCGATCTTACGAGCTCCAAAACGCTAAGAAAAAGTATCTCCTAAGCTAAGAACCCCCAGAACAGGCTCTGGAGAATTTCTACCTAAAACTACTGAGAAAGGTGAGAGAAAAGGTCTGGAAAAGTATGAAAAATGGAGAAAACTGAGCAACTATATATAGGTATTCGGGAGGTGTGGGGCGAAGGGCCCCACACACCGGGCGATTCGCCCCACGTCTCGGGCGATTCGCCCGGGAGTCTTTTTCGGCCAGATACGCGTTTTCAACGCGTTTTTGGATTTCTTCCCCTTTTCGGACTCGGTTTTTGCCTTCTAGTGACCTTTTAGCCTTCAGACTCGACCCCTAGACTTCAAATCCTATCCGGAATCTTTCAGATACTCCAATTAGGCCTTCGGAACACCAATTCCTTGTCTATTTCAATATAATTGCCCGGAAAACCTCGTTTTTCAACCAAAACCTGTAAAATACAAACTAAAGGGAAACGTGACACTATTCTAATAAAATTCACTAAAATATAGCTAAATTAACATAGAGGATAGCTAAAATAGGTGAAAAAGACTGAAATGAAAGTGTAAAATACACATTCATCAAACTATAGTGTCCCCCACAATTAAGCTCATGACAATGACTCAACACACTTTGTTGCTCTTCTTGTGGCACGCATCTCCTTAGAATCCCATCAACTCCTTCTTTGAATAGATGCGGATCATCCCATATGTAAGTCCTGCAACGCTTGGCAAGAGCTCTCTTGTCTGAGGCTGAAAAGTTAGTGGGGCAAACATTCGTAGCCAAATAGTTTACAATATCTGCATACCATGGCTCTTCATTACCCTTCATTAAGTGCTCATCAGGGAGGTCCTCATTGATGGGTATCGAATCAACAGGGATATCAGGTATTCTAGATAAATGATCTGCTACTAAATTCTCCCTACCAGCTCTATCAACTATGGTCAAATCAAAGTCTTGCAGCAAAAGGACCCAACGGATTAACCTAGGCTTAGAATCTTGCTTTGCTATCAAATGTCTCAAAGCAGCATGATCAGTATGGACATTCACATGATGACCAATTAAATAAGACCTAAACTTTTGTAAAGCAAAGACAACAACTAAAAATTCCTTTTCAGTAGTTGTATAATTAACTTGCGCGGAGTCTAGAGTCTTACTAACGTAATAAATCACACGATACTGCTTATCAACTTTTTGGCATAAAACAGCACCCATAGCAAAATTCGAAGCATCACACATAATCTCAAAAGGAAGATTCCAGTCGGGTGGCTCAACAATGGGAGCAGAGACAAGCTTTTCCTTAAGGGTATTAAAAGCATCTAAGCATTCACTAGAAAAATGGAAAACCACATCTTTTGCAAGTAAGCTACTTAAAGGTTTAGCAATTTTCGAAAAATCTTTAATAAACCTCCTATGAAACCCTACATGACCAAGAAAAGACTGCAATTCTTTCACACAAGTAGGTGGGGGAAGTTTTTCAATGATCTCGATCTTAGCCTTGTCTACCTCAATACCTCTTTCAGAAACTACATGCCCTAGAACAATGCCTTCCCTTACCATGTAATGACTTTTCTCCCAGCTTAAGGTCAAATTGCATTCAATGCACCTTTTTAAAACAAGATCTAATCTTTGCAAGCATTCATCAAACGAATCACAAAAAAGGGAAAAATCATCCATGAAAACTTCAACAAACTTAGTTACCATATCAGAGAAGATAGAAAGCATGCACCTTTGAAAAGTGGCGGGAGCGTTGCATAGTCCAAACGGCATCCTCCTATAGGCAAACGTTCCGAATGAGCAAGTGAATGTCGTCTTCTCCTGATCCTCCGGTGCAATTGGAATCTGGTAGAAACCTGATAAACCATCAAGAAAACAATTGAATTTCCGCCCCGCAAGGCGGTTTAGCATGTCATCTATAAATGGTAAAGGGAAGTGGTCTTTCTTAGCGGCGGCATTTAATCTTCTATAGTCAATGCACATCCGCCATCCAGTGGTCTTCCTAACCGGTACCAATTCTCCCTTCTCATTCTCTTCCACCGTGACTCCTGATTTCTTAGGAACTACATGAACCGGGCTCACCCATCAACTATCAGGAATGGGGTAAATCATATCGGCATCTAGGAACTTGATCACTTCTTTCTTTACCACCTCTTGCATGGCCGGATTTATCCTACGCTGAGGTTGCCTAACGGGTTTGGCATCTTGTTCTAGAGTGATGTTGTGCACACACCGAGTAGGGCTAATTCCCTTGATATCACTAATCCCCCATCCTATAGCTGCAGAATTTTCTTTCAACACTTCAATCAACCTACTTTCTTCATCGTTGGAGAGATGTGAGGAGACTATTACAGGCTTCTTCTGATTTTCTCCTAAGTATACATACTTGAGGTGCGCATGAAGTGGTTTCAACTCTAATCTAGGCTCTTCCGGAAATCTACTTTCTTCCTCTTCTTCATCTAAAGGTTCAAGTACCTCCTCTCCTGCGGGAATTTCTGGGGTGCTATCCATTATTTCAACTAGTTCCCTTGCTTCCTCGGTCATGTAGCACGTCTCAGTTTGCATGGTTAGTGCCTCCTCCAGTGGTTCACGATTATCATGGCAATGATGAAATTCGGAAATCACGGAATCATAGCAATCGACAAAATTTAACTCTTCCGCGACTTTCTTATCTCCGATGCTACATCCTACCAACTCAATCTTCTCACCCATTACCTCCATGGTTATTTTCTTGCCCTTAAGTTCAAGGCATGTGTTGGTAGTCTCCAGGAACGGTCTCCCAAGTAGTACGACGTGCTCGCGAATATGGCTCTTCCCCTCATATGCAGACTTCATTACTACAAAATCAGCTGGGATTATCAATTTGTCCACCTTCACAAGGATGTCCTCTATTATCCCGACTGGACTCTTCACACTTTGGTCCGCCATTTGGACGACCATATCAGTTGGTGTCAGTTCTCCGAGATCCAGGGCCTTGTATACCGAATAGGGCATTAAGTTAATGCTAGCCCCTAAGTCAAGCATTGCCTTCGTAGTCCGACCGTTCCCTAAAGCGATGTTGATGATGAAACTTCCAGGGTCTTTTTTCTTCATGGGTAATCCGGCAATTAAGTTGACCGTTTCAACCCCATTCACTTCCTTTCCTGAAGTACCCCTTTTGTTCTTCGTCTCACGAAAGAATTTCGTATAAGCCCGAATGTTTTGGATTAACTCCAAGAGAGGTACATTGACTTCCACTTTTGAGAGGCGTTGGAATAGGGGTGACTCTCGAATATCCTTCTTGGCTGGCTTGATCCGACTCGGGAATGGTATATGTGGCTTTGGAGGCACATATGGATTAGAAGATTTGTGAAGTTCCCCTAGCGTAGGAGTTTCTACCTCGACTTCATCATCACCTATGTCTACCACAGATGGCCTTGGTTCATCATTCCTGGAACTTCTTGAGGTTCTTTGGAACTTTCGCTAACCTCTTGTTCTATGCTTGGTCCTGCATTTTCGGTCCCAGTAGATTCAACAAGTTTAGGACGCACGAAGTTAGGAATTTTGGTCATCTTGCCTCCACGGAGTAGTAGATTCACCTCTTCGCATTCATCCTCCTCGGTAGTAACAGCTGGAAGTGGCTCGGGATCAGTTTCAGGTGTCACATCGGGGGAACTGGGGTCGTCCAATTCCCTGGAGTTGGGGGGCGATTCGCCCCCCTCATTGGGCGGTTCGCCCCCCACTTCTAGGGGGGCGTCTTCGACTGCTTTTCCGCACTTTTTACACTTTAGCAGGCTAAGCTCCTTGATAAGTTGCTCAGTTACTTCGACTGCTTCAAAAGCCTTTTCGATGCGAAGATTGTTTTCAGCTTGCCCTACGTGTGCTATCACGAAAACACTCTCAATGGCTTTAATCCCTGCGTAGAACGAAAGTTCCTCCTCTTCACTGATATCTTCGTCTTCAGAATATCCTTCGTATAAGCCGTCAGTTTCGCCCCGATTTGAATATATGTTGGTGACTTGACTCGACATTATCTTCTCGGATTGTGCAGATCCATTGGCGTACTTTTGAAAGACCTTCTCTGCCTGTTCAACTGTACATTCTTCTAAACCTCCACACATCCCATCCACTTGAAGCCTAACATCATCACGTAGTCCACCAACAAAAAACCAAATCAGCTCCCCCGTCGTCGAAACGGTGGTGGGGGCACTCACGTTTATACAGCTCAAAGCGCTCATAGGTGTCACATAACCGCTCGTATTCTCCTTGCTTGAAGTGTTCGATCCGATTCCGCAGTGCAATCGTCTCATGGTAAGGCATGAAACGTGCCAAGAACTCCTCTACTACTTGGCTCCAGGTCCTGATCCTGGTGCTAACCTTGCTATCCAAATCCTCGGTTCATATCCCAAAGCAAAAGGAAATAATTTCCTGCATAATTGATCCTCGGTGAACCCCTTTGCTGGAACTTTTGCTATTTCTTCCGCATAGGACCTGATGAAGCTTAACGGATTCATCCCCACTCCATCTTCGAACCTTGGTATCCTTCTTACTACAGAACTCGTTACCTCATACCCCAATAACTCTTCTTCCAAGTATATAGCTGACCCTTTCTTGACTTGCGAAAACGTCGGTGTTAAGCGAGCTTTTAAGGTCGTCATACCTGAAAATCTGGAACAAGAGTAACTCAAAACTGAAAATTAGTCTCGTTAGAAATCTCGAAGATCAAGAAAATTTCTAGAAATCGAAATCTACTAAGACTAGGAAAGGAGTATCAGAGAGAGATTAAATAGGAAAACTAAAACTACTAGAACTAGGAATTGAATGCTGAAAATATAAAAAAGTTAAACAGAAAAAAGGAGTATAGCCCCGGCAACGGCGCCAATTTGATGAACATTAGAATTTGTCAGATTCTAATTAATCAAATAAATTTGTATTTAGCCAAAGACAATTCACAACTACAACGAAAACCGTAGTGTAGCAGTAGAATAACCTCGAGTGTCGATCTCTAAGGACTATAACTAGCTTTATCTAATCTAACTTAAGAATATAAAATCAACAAACGACTTAGCAAAGGTTTTTCTTAGCAGATAATGAAGATTGGTGATAGTATGGTCATTCAAAGCATAGCAGGTTAATAATCATGCATAAATTCCTCGGTCTTACATGGAGATCTTTGATCAATGAATTGTCCAATTGTGTTCCGTAATTATTCAACACTACGAAGATAGAGGTTTTAGATAGATCAAAGAAATAAAGCAATAACTCAGAGTATAATGCGCGATATAGCCATTAGCATAATTATTAACCCTTCGCTTAGAAATCACATACTATCACCAATGAGAAGTTTAGCTACTCATAGATGTCATGCAATCAACAGAAATTATACCACGAATGAATGAAAACATGATGAAAGATATATAAATATAAATAGAAAAACTGTAAGATACAATGTTACCGAAGGTTGTCAATCTCCGAAGAATCGCGATCTTACAAGCTCCAAAACGCTAAGAAAAAGTATCTCCTAAGCTAAGAACCCCCAGAACAGGCTCTGGAGAATTCCTACCTAAAACTACTGAGAAAGGTGAGAGAAAAGGTCTGGAAAAGTATGAAAAACGGAGAAAACTGAGCAACTATATATAGGTATTCGGGAGGTGTGGGGCGAAGGGCCCCACACACCGGGCGATTCGCCTGGTGTGGGGCGATTCGCCCCACGTCCCGGGCGATTCGCCCGGAAGTCTTTTTCGGCCAGATACGCGTTTTCGACGCGTTTTTGGATTTCTTCCCCTTTTCGGACTCGATTTTTGACTTCTAGTGACCTTTTAGCCTTCAGACTCGACCGCTAGACTTCAAATCCTATCCGGAATCTTTCAAATACTCCAATTAGGCCTTCGGAACACCAATTCCTTGTCTACTTCAATATAATTGCCCGGAAAACCTCGTTTTTCAACCAAAACCTGTAAAATACAAACTAAAGGGAAACGTGACACTATTTTAATAAAATGCACTAAAATATAGCTAAATTAACATAGAGGATAGCTAAAATAGGTGAAAAAGACTCAAATGAAAGTGTAAAATACACATTCATCAAGCTTCTGGCTTTTTCTCCAACTGAGCATCCTGCAAATCCTTACCGTACAAGTAATCCTCGATTCGCATCTTCCAGACAATAAAATTGGTCCCATCGAACATATCAACCGTAGGTTTGATATCACCCATCGTGCTACTCCCACCGGTCCCGCTGAACCAGGCTCTTGATACCACTTGTTAGGAAATAAGCAACAAATATAGGGGATAACGGAAGAATAAGAAAATTAGGAACGAAAAAGACACACAAATTGGTTACCCTACGTCTGGGGACACTATCAAGTCAGGATTCCACTAAACAATAATATAATTGTAGGGATATAACTTCGACCCACAATAAATAACTGACTAACTGTCTCACCTATCAAAGTCTAGGAATAAATTGCTAACTGCAATAGCTCTCGAAGACTGCTAATAAGCTATGTGTTTCTGATGATGAATTACAATGTCTTGGCATGGTATATATAGTATAAGAAACGTGCAAGGGGAGGTATAAATCCGAAACGGAATCGGACTTCTAAATCAACCAAGTAAGGTGACACATCATTGGAATAGAATTTGAGCTAGCTCCATGCTGTAGTCATCACGTTTTCCTTTGCCTAATCTCTCACCTTTTTTTCCTTAATTAATCATCTCTTAATTAATTTGGCTCCATTCTTAAAACACTGATGATATGAAAAAATGTCCGGTCCATCTTAGTCCATCTTAGTGCACCCCCAACGAACTAAGATGCTGTGAAAGGGCTATGGTCTTATCTCCTGTCTAATATTACCTACGAAGCTATTATCCGAAGTAATAATCAGTAGTATAACTATCATCGAGAAAAGAGTAAAGACTCACAATATGAAGGTGAGTCATGTATACTACGAGTGGTGCCAAAGCACCAAGAGTCTTACGAAGAAGGCATCCACGTGAGAAAGTACAAGACCTGGCCAAAGAAAGACCCACAGGTTGATGTCACTGTCCAAGATCATTGTACACAACTGTAAAAGTGTAACAGAATAACACATGGGACCAAACAATTGAACATAATTGAGTTAAAAGTTCTATAAATAGGACTCTCATCCTTGTAAATCGTCAAACAATATTTGATCTTTGTAGTGTTACTCTGTTGAAATATTCACTGAATAATACAAGTAGCAAGAACAACAGGTTTTTCGACCTCTATTCCGATCAGAATTCACTCATACACTAGTTTACATATTGTTTCACATATTTACTACATAATAAATCCTTCATCCAAACTGAACAACTTGTAGAAAGTCCTAAATCCAATATCATAAACCTTCCTAGTTGAGTATTAACCTCATCAATCACCAACGCTAAATAGCCCAAACTAACAAAATTAATGAAAGATTAATAAATGAGTGCGCTTTTGGAGCCGTACCAATATTCGAGAACCTTTTGATAAGATAAATTAGTTTGAGAAATTTAAGGTTATTTGGCCAAATAGACCAAGAAATAGAGGCAATATGAACATTTTTGGAACTTAAAGAGATAACCAACAAGGGGTATGTCAAAGTGAAGAAGAAAGAGGTAATACAAGTATATATATAAAGGGTAGGGGCAAAGATGAAAATATGTAAAATGACCAGAGCAAGATGGAGTCAAAGATACTGTGTTTTGTTTTTTCTACTATTATCTATTTAATTTTACTTTAATAAAGTAATTATGTTGTAAAGGAACTATATGTGCACCCTTTACTGCAATAAATGACCAAATGCTCACAATGACAAAATAAATGACTATATCTACACCAAAGCCACAATAAAGGACCAAATCTGCAATTTTTTCAGTTCATGTGTCATGTCTAGTGTTTCCAATGTTCAAATATAAAATGTCTAATATTTATCTAATTTTCAAATGAATTATTGTACACTTGACCCAATATACAAAATTTATCCCAAAATTAATTCAGGGTTTGTAACAACTCAAATTAACAATAAATTATTTCCAGTTGAGATAATAAATTACTTCCACAACTTCAAAGTACTCCATTAATAATCAAATTGAAAGCTAAAATACACAAATTTTTAAAATTTAAAATAGAATTACTTGTATTTTAGAGAAGCCATGGGTGCCAATAAGTGTAGCGAACTCACAACTCGCTGCCTCCTTGCAGCCATATCTCTAATATACAAAAGTTTCAACGTGAAGCTTATGTGTGTTTATCTCTATTAAAAAAAAAAAATCACGGGTTGACCCGACTCTATCCGAACAAGTCAACCAATGAGATTTACCATTTGATAGATTATTAGTATAATGTCCCGGTCAGTAATGGGCTGAAAATCTAGACTTTTTGATTGGGTGCGGTTACTCAGAACAAACACGCTCAACTCTGTAGTTTTTTTAATGAATTTTCAAAAATAAAAGAAACACCTTACCTTATTCGTATTATTCAACCTTTTTAAACTATCTTAAATTTAAATTTTGGGGCCTTACGATTACAATTAGATTTTTTTGCTTTTCTAAATATCGGTTTTGGTCCTGTTTAAGTCAAAACCGACTCTTATTTAATTAGGTTTTTCATTGAAATTTTGTAGCGGACTGTCAACCCCACAAACTAAAATGAGCCACGCGTTACAACCGGAAGGAAGAAAAGAAAGAAAGAAGCCTCTGGGACATCCGTGAAAGTGGAAGAAGAATGGTGTATCTTCTAGGCCCTTCTTCTTAATTCTGATCTCCTTTAAAAAAGTACTCCTCTTCTCCACTATTCTTCTTCTCAAGTCTTACAACTGTAAACATCTAACGCAGCAAAAAAACCAGAAATCATCTTCTTCTTTACTTCTCTCTACAACATAAATTCCATCGCTGCTCAATTGATAAAATGGCGGGAAAAGGCGAAGGACCTGCAATCGGAATTGATTTGGGGACGACATACTCGTGTGTTGGGGTATGGCAACACGATCGCGTTGAAATCATCGCCAATGACCAAGGCAACCGTACCACTCCCTCTTATGTCGCTTTCACCGACACCGAGCGTCTCATCGGCGATGCGGCTAAGAACCAGGTCGCCATGAATCCTACCAATACTGTCTTTGGTATGTCACATTTTTTTACCTATTCTATTTTTCTTCTGTTGGTTTATGGTTGCATGTAATTAATTAGGTTTCTGTTGATGTTTTAATCATGATTAATTGAGTGTATGTATTAGGTAGTATATATGTTGTTAATTTCGCGATGCTTTTGGTATAATTCACTCCGTACTCAAGTTTTCTGGATTTATATTTGATTTAGTTGACTGTTTTTCAAACTTGACATTAATTATTATTAATAGTATTAATATTAGAAAAATATATTTGATTTTAGTTTTTATTTGAGTGTAATTATGGATGCATGTAATTAGGTTTCTATTGATGTTTTAATCGTGATTAATTGAGTGTATTAGGTAGTATATATGTTGTTAATTTGGCATGCTTCACTGGTATAATTCACTCCGTACTTTAATTTTCTGGATTTATATTTAATTTAGCTGACTGTTTTTTCAAAACTTTGACATCAATTATTATTATTTAGTAATAGTATCAATATTAGAAAAATATATTTGATTTTATTTGATAATATAATTTATTTTTTCTTTTTTTTTTTTTTTTTGGGTTCTGTGATAATGTACTGTCAGTTATTGTGTTAAGTAGCTTACATGCTTTGCCGATGTTGACCGCTAGCATACTAATATTTACCATTGCTTTTCCTTCAGATGCAAAGCGATTGATTGGTCGACGATGCAGTGACCCGTCTGTGCAGAGTGACATGAAGCTCTGGCCATTTAAGGTGATTGCAGGGCCTGCAGATAAGCCCATGATCGTAGTAAACTACAAGGGGGAGGAGAAGCAGTTTTCGGCTGAGGAAATCTCGTCAATGGTGCTCATAAAGATGAGGGAGATAGCTGAGGCTTTTCTTGGAACGACTATTCAAAATGCTGTTGTGACAGTGCCAGCTTACTTCAATGATTCTCAGCGCCAGGCAACGAAAGATGCAGGAGTCATTGCTGGTCTTAACGTCATGAGGATCATCAACGAACCCACAGCTGCTGCTATAGCGTATGGGTTGGACAAAAAGACTACAAGTCTTGGGGAGAAGACTGTGCTGATATTTGACCTTGGAGGTGGCACTTTTGATGTTTCTCTGTTAACTATTGAGGAGGGTATCTTTGAAGTGAAAGCGACTGCTGGTGATACGCATCTTGGTGGGGAAGATTTTGATAACAGAATGGTGAACCATTTTGTTCAGGAGTTTAAGAGGAAGAACAAGAAGGATATAAGTGGTAACCCGAGGGCCTTGAGGAGGTTGAGAACCGCGTGTGAGAGGGCGAAGAGGACTCTCTCTTCGACTGCTCAGACTACCATTGAAATCGACTCTTTGTATGAGGGGATTGATTTTTACTCTACCATCACAAGGGCCAGGTTTGAGGAACTGAACATGGATTTGTTCAGAAAGTGTATGGAGCCAGTCGAAAAGTGCCTGAGGGATGCGAAGATGGACAAAAGCAATGTGCATGATGTTGTTCTTGTTGGTGGTTCGACTAGGATTCCGAAGGTGCAACAATTTTTGCAAGATTTCTTCAATGGGAAAGAGCTCTGCAAGAGCATTAATCCAGATGAAGCTGTTGCGTATGGCGCTTCTGTTCAAGCCGCGATTCTGAGTGGGGAAGGTAATGAGAAAGTGCAGGATTTACTACTACTGGATGTCACTCCCTTGTCGCTGGGTCTCGAAACTGCGGGAGGAGTGATGACGGTGCTCATTCCTAGGAACACAACGATCCCAACAAAGAAGGAGCAGGTTTTCTCTACTTACTCGGACAATCAGACCGGTGTCTTGATTCAGGTTTTCGAGGGTGAAAGAACACGAACCAGAGACAATAATTTGCTTGGAAAGTTTGAGCTGACTGGCATTCCACCAGCTCCTAGAGGCGTTCCTCAGATCACAGTGTGCTTCGACATTGACGCGAATGGTATTCTGAATGTGTCTGCGGAGGACAAGACGACGGGGCAGAAGAACAAGATTACTATCACTAATGACAAGGGAAGGCTCTCTAAGGAAGAGATTGAGAAGATGGTCCAAGAAGCTGAGAAGTACAAAGCTGAGGATGAGGAGGTTAAGAAGAAAGTTGACGCAAAGAATGCTCTGGAGAATTATGCTTACAACATGAGGAACACGATAAAGGACGAAAAGATTGCATATAAGCTTCCACCATCCGACAAGAAGAAAATCGAGGATGCAATTGATGAGGCCATTAACTGGTTGGACGGGAATCAGCTTGCTGAAGCAGATGAATTAGAGGACAAAATGAAAGAGCTTGAGGGCATTTGCAACCCAATTATTGCAAAGATGTACCAAGGTGGTGTTGGTCCGGACATGGGCGGTGGAGATGTGGATGAAGATGGCCCGTCGGCTAGTGGAAGCGGTGCAGGTCCCAAGATCGAGGAGGTTGATTAAGCTGGAGCAGTGCCTTACTCTTTTGGTGTTATGATGTGAACTGAACTACTACTTTCTGGTTTTTGCTTGTTAGAATAGGTGTTATGGTTTGTTGCTTTTGCTATCCTTTAGGATTTGTGTTCCATTTTGTCTGATCGAACATGGTGGTATTTTCTTTAGCTTAGTGGTCATGTTTGTATCTGCCATCATCTCTTTGAAATTTCCGGTGAATGCTAGTCAATGTTTTGCCATCATCTCTTTAAAATGTCTTTCTTTTTTAACTTTGATAACGACTTACAAACGTTCCCAAGAAAGTGAAGAATTATAAAGATTAAAGAAGTGTAGATGGCAAATGATTTTGGACTAGCACATACAGTAGTTGCTGGATATATGGGATCCAAATTGCCAGGGCTACTTAATTACAGAACTTCTACAGTGTGTTGATTCAGGGCAGTGTATCGCCATCGCTCTTTTTCGACAAAGTCTGCATCAAGAAACTGAGCCACAAAAGCCCACAGCTTATACACATCTTGAAAATTTGTCAGGAAAGTGAGTGCAGCAGTCACCACAGCAAGTTTCCCCCCACTCTTGGTCTGGTCTTGAGTCTTGTCAGGAAACCAAATGTGATGCAAAAATCCATGCCCAAGTGAGATGTTATTCCGATCAGCGAGCTTCTGTACGAGAACAGGATCAACCTTTTCGCCTTTCCAGTCATATATGTTAAATGCTAATGCCGGTCCACGCTCAAACTTCACCTTCGGTCCATGTATTATGACCAGTGGAAAATTATCCAGCCTGTTTGGATGTTGCAGCTTCATCATCGCGCTAACCAGCCAGTTTATCAAGTACCTCCCTCTGCTACTGATTACCATTAGTCCCAATGAATCGATCTGATCCAAGCATCTGCATTCGACCTTCGTTGTTGTTGTTGTTATTGTTACGTTGCTGATCTTTATTTGCTCAAGTTCAGTGTCTGTGCCAGAAGAGTCGAACAAGTTCTTCGCTGGTGTAATCGAAACAATTCCAGCGTTTACAGAATCTTGTAGAGCAGGCAGGACTGATTTCTTGACAAACAGGCATCCAAAGCCACTCGGGTTTTCGCCAATCACCTTGTAGAAAGAGCAAACGAGGAAATCAGGGCGAAAAAGAGATAGGCCAAAGCTATCCATGTCTTTCGGTCCCAATGCACAAGCATCAAGCAAGACATGCCACCCGTGTTCCTGTGCTAATCTCATCCACTGATACGAATAACCAACCCCTGTCGTCCTCGACTGGAGAGGGAACACGAAAAGTCCCCTGTTTTGTTTCTTCTTGTTCTTTTTCATGATCATTTTTCGCAGTTTTGATGAATGAACCCTTAGCCTTGGCCACTTGAACTCCGCTGACATGGAACGAGACCCTCTCTTCTCGGACGTACTGACCATCCCATTGATTGCCTCGCTCTCGTGGTCGTAAACCGTCAGGAGCTTGCGGTTTGATTGGAACGGGTATGATTCTGCCACGAGCTTGAAAGCCGATGAACGATTCGCAGTGAACACCATGGAATAGTCGTCTTCACAGATGTTGAGAACCTCCATTATCCGTTTCTTGATTGTGAACTCGAGTTCCGATCCTCCTCCTCCGCCTCCAACGAGCAGCTGCCTCTTAAGGTTGACCATCTTGAAATCCAAGTCGAACGATGGAAAGCAATCGCTGGAGAACTGCGATTGCGAAAAGAGGCCGACGCCGATGTAGTCGAGGCACACGTGGTTCGACAGGTGGGGATATTCACGTTCGCGAATGCGGTCGACGGTGGCCGTGTGGGAGTAGTTGGGGTAGGATTTGATGAAGTGGTGAAATGAATCTGGGAGAGAAGGGATGGATTCATGGTTGGTGAAGGTTGTGTTTGGGAAAAGTGAGGTTGCTGTTTTTGTGGCAAAATCATGGCGGCATGTTGATGAACTGTTTCTGGGCTTAATTACAGCTTGATCAATCTGTTGTTCTGGTTCAGGTGTGTTCAGAACTATGGGATTTGGACAGCAACTTCTCAGGCAAACTTGAGTTGCTTCTCTCAAATTGGTTGGATGCATTTTTTTTCTTTTGTCTAGGCTAGTATTTCTTTTAACAGCTTATGCATTTATATATGAATACATGACAAAGTAAGTCCGACTTTTGTCCTGACTGATTTTTCGGTCGGGCCAATATCCTAACCCCACAAACTGATACATGAACTTTAGCCTCACTCGTACATGCATTAGGAACTTCTCGACACGTTACTTATCCTAAAATTACTTTAGACCAATCACATTGATTAATTCTGAAGTTATTCTAGATGATTCTCGAAAATAAAAATGCACGTATAAAAGTATCCGTTTATTTTAATATACGGGGTATACCATAGTTGCTTACCTATTAAGACAGGCAAGTAAAGTGCTTAAAGCGTGTCAACAACAAATGGTTTTGAATGGGACCTGTAAAATGATTGTTTTGATTTTTGAATTGATTTGTTTGACATTTTCTTTTGCTTTTGTTTTAATAAAGTTTATCAAAGCCTTTTTCCCTTTAATAGGACGCGCATGTTTTGCCGGAGCTGACTTGGTGCAGGATACCATCATTCCAGCTGGAGTACTTGAGTTAATACTTTATTATTATCCCTAAACTAAATGTATCACTAGTGGGACTCAGTACCAATCTTTACACCACCAATTATGGAATTCATCACGCCCATTTCAATGATCGTACAATATCATTATCATAGGATTTTTGTTTTCTAAATGACAAAATATATTAATACGGGTCTTTAAACCCCCCAACTTGAAACCTGGCTTTGTTTCAACATAAGACACGTTGTTTGAATTGAGATGAATTGCCAGTACATTACGACAAAAAGGGATACAAAATCACTTCTGAGAGAGTAAGCTTCAAGTGTTTACTATCCGTTAATACAATTTCTTGTTTAAGACCTCTTTCTAAGTTGAGACCGTGAGACCAAGTGATCCGGATCAATCCATTATACTATATCCAATTTCGCGGGTCATGTTATAACCCGGTTTATTGCTTTCGGATCTTTTAACGGTTAGGTATAAATATGATAATTCGCCCGCTTTTTTGTTCATTTTCATTCATTTCCTTCTTCCCGTTCCAGAGAACATAGAGAGAGAGAGTTTTAGAGAGAGAGTTTTAGAGAGAGAGAGCTGTGTGTGTCGTGTGAATTGAAGCTCCGTCGCCGTGATAAAGCTACTGATCGTCGTCTCTGTCGTATCTATTCTCTTCGTCGGCTTCTAGATTGTGTTTTTCAGCTGTTGAAGGTGAGTTTTCGTTTGATTCTGTTGTTCTCGATTGTGTTTTGGAACCCTAATCTACAATTTTATCATATATTTCTTCAATTTTGCTAGTTTTTCTTCTTATTCACGCATTTTCGGATGCTAGATTGATGTCGAAGCCCTAACTCTACATTTTATCGGTTTGTGTTAGGTTTTTGCAGTTCATCCACACTCTTTGAAGCTTATTTAGCTTGATTTCGTTGTCTGTAAGTGCTTCGATATATCTGTTCATTTCAGTTTGTATATTAGTTTCTGTGATTTTGTTGGCTGTAATTGCTTCAATCTCTTCATTTCTGTGCTTATTTATGTATAATTCAATTACAATGCAATTAAGTGGTTCGATATGTATGTTTCGTTACATTTTGTTTTCATTTTTGTGTGTTGAATATCTCTGCATGTGTTATAAGTCTTTGTATAGTGGTTGTTTGAGATTTACTGTTATTAAGTTTGAGGTTTATATGATCTCAAGTATAAGAGTCAGGTCATGAGCTCCTATAAGTTTGAGTCTTATTGTTATTAAGTTTGAGTTTTATTTTTATTATGTTTGAGTTTTACTTCATTCTGATTTATGTGTCTGTTATCAGCTCCTATTAGTTTGAGTTTTATTGTTGTTAAGTTTGAGGTTTATGTATATTATGTTTGAGTTTTACTGAAGTCTGATTTATGTGTATGTCATCTGCTTCTATTAGTTTGAGTTTTATTGTTGTTAAGTTTGAGGTTTATGTATATTATGTTTGAGTTTTACTGAAGTCTGATTTATGTGTCTGTCATCTGCTTCTATTAGTTTGAGTTTTATTGTTGTTAAGTTTGAGGTTTATGTATATAATGTTTGAGTTTTACTTGAGTCTGATTTATGTTTCTGTCATCAGCTCCTATAATTTTGAGTTTTATTGTTGTTAAGTTTGAGGTTTATGTATATAATGTTTTGAGTCTTACTTGAGTCTGATTTTTGTACAGCAATCATGGTTGTACTTTCGACTTATGATTCTAATACTGATGCCGATTCTGGTTCTGGTGTTCCTGTTGTTGATGCTCCCAGTGCTGCCGCTTCTGGTTCTGCTCTTGGTGGTGTTGGTGCTCCCGCAGCTGATACTGTCAATAGACCTGATCCACACGTGGTTGATCAAGCTTATTCACTTGTTTCTGGAACTGTGCTTGATATTGCTAGATTCCATGCTGCGGGCAGAGACGAGCATGTTGATTCAGAGGCTACTGTGAGTGAGATGAATCAACCACTGAAGAGAACTAAGCTACCGCCGAAGCAGGGCAAGCCACCTGTTGCACGTAAGGGACGTAATACAGTAGCTTTGAAAACGATTAGAGTACCTGTCGTTGAAGGTGAGGTACCATTGAATCATGATAATCCGCAAGATGTGATGAAGAAAGCAGTCAATAAAGGTAAGGAATCAATAACTTAACATTTTTATTTATTTATTTATTTATATATATATATTTTTTTGTTATTTGTTTTAGATGTACTGGTCAACTCTTGCTGGTTATCCTCCGAAGGTTGATAAGAACTATTTGCCTACTAGTGAAGAGCTGCATAAAGCAAATTCAGTCAGATTTGTTGAATTGTCTTGACCAATGGATTCTCAATACACTTCATGGCAACTTTGAGTACTTGAAAACTGTGAAACAGGTAGCTTACTTTTTATTCATTTTTAAGTTGCCTTTTTTATTAATAAAACATTACTGAGGTTTAAGTATATGATATTTGAGGTTTATATGCATTATGAGTGAGTTTTGAAAATGAGATATAATATTTACTTGAGTATGATTTATGTGTCTGTCATCATCTCCTATAAGTTTGAGTTTTATTGTTGTTAAGTTTGAGGTTTATGTATATCATGTTTGAGTTTTACTTGAGTCTGATTTTATGTGTCTGTCATGAGCTCCAATAAGTTTGAGTTTTATTGTTGTTAAGTTTGAGGTTATGTATATCATGTTTGAGTTTTATTTGAGTCTGATTTTATGTGTCTGTTTTATTCTTCTGTTTTATTAATAATACATTACTGAGGTTTGAGTATATGTTATTTGAGGTTTATATGCATTATGTAGTGAGTTTTGAAATATAATCTTTGAAATCTATATGTACTTGATTTTCTTTTTTTATTTTTATAATTTAACAGGTTGCTGAAAGGCGGAAAGCACGAGCTGAAATAATTGCTTCAATTGGTCTGTCTGATGCAAATACAAGGAAGAATCGGTTGATTGAGAGTGTCAGAAACTTTGCAGAAAATGAAAGAGAACATATCTGCAGTGAGTTTGAGAAAAAGATGGGTCAGAGAAGAAAATTGAAGAAATAGTCTATTGGAAAATTGAATCAATTTTAGAGATATTTGTGATTTTTAAGGACCGTTAACATGATTTAGGGATCTCTTTATTTTTTAAATTTTATGACTTTGTTGAGAATTCTGAATTGTATATGAATGTTTTTGTACATTTTTGTTGTTTAGTTTTTTGGTTTTCAAATATTATTTTGTTTTGAGTTTTACTTATACTGTGTTTGAGTTTTACTTATACTGTGTTTGAGTTTTACTTACTCTTTGTTTGAGTTTTACTGATTCTCATTTTTTATATGAATGTTGGTAGTTGTTCATTGTAGGCTAGTTTCTGTATCCCTTGTTGAATAATTTCTGGTCTTGCTAAACCTTATACTAGCAACATGTAAAACTCAAAATAACAACATATAAAACTCAATGCAGGAATAATTTTAAGGACCATTCACATGATTCAGTCAGGGATCTCTTTTTTTTCTGTAAATTGTATGACTTTTTGAGGATTCTCAATTTTATATGAAGGTTTTTGTACACCTTTTTAATACAGATGTAAAACTCAAACAAGCATAATATAAAACTCAAACAAATAGCATATAAAACTCAAACATATAAAACATCATTTTATATGAATGTTGCTAGTTGTTCATTGTATGGTAGTTGCTGTTTGAATTAAACCTCAAACTACCAACATGTAAAACTCAAAAATAACAACATATAAAACTCATATACATTATTCCATAACAAACACATATATATATTACAAACAGTTATACATTACTTTATTACAAACACATATACATCAGTTTCACAAACACATATACATTACAAACATAAGTTTCTAAGATTATAATATCAACTTCCTAATCTACTATGAATGCTATAGTATTTTTCGACATATATAATAATCCCTAGACCACCTTGAATAGTATGCCATTCTCCAAGCTTGTACGACTGCGATCATTCTCATCAATCGTATGCTCCACCTCCACGTCTATCTCCTTTGATGTAGCAGCAAAGTAGAGTTCGCTGTTATCATTTCCAATGCGTTGCTCAATTTGGTGAACTGACATTCCCAAATTCCAGAAGTAGTTGAACACATCCTCAAAATGTTCCCATTTTTCCTTCTTTAAACCATCAAAAGAGAGTGGTATTTCCTCTGCAGTGAATTATTATAAAACTCAATCAGTCTATGAATAAAACTCAAGAATCTAAAGAGTAAAACTCAAACAAATTATCCATAAAACTCAAATCAGAATTGTAACATACAGAACTTTTACAAAGAAAAACTCTGAAACTTGGAATCAAAACTCAAACCAATAATACATAAAACTCATATGAAATTGTAACATACAGTACGTTACAGAGTAAAACTCAGAAAGTTATTTCATTAAACTCAAACGAATAATGCATAAAACTCAAACAAATTGAAAACAAACCTGATTGTTCAGAAGCTGCTTTCTGCTTATTAGCTGAAGCTTCATGTTTATCAGCTTCATGTTCATCACCAAATTCTTCTGCAAATTCTGAATCAATGTTTTCAACAATTCTTTCAGCAAATTCAATGAAATCATCTTCTGTATCAAATTCTGACTGTCTCATCGCAAATCCTTCTGTAAATTCTGGATCTCTAGGTATTTCATCAATATCTTCAACAAATTCTTCAGCAAATTCACTGAAATCTTCTTCTTCATCAAATTCGGACTGTCTCATGGCAAATCCTTCAGTGATGAGAACGTCTCCTGTGTCTTCATGATCGACTTCAACCGCTGGTGAATCCTTAATTTGCTTAGAACGTTTTCTCCTTCTCGAATTCTTCAATTGAGCCAATCTAATCCTCAAATTGTTCAATTCATTCAACGATCTAGGAGAGAAATCGTTCATCCTCATATTCGTTGAAGATAGAAACGATGATGAACACGATGATGATCACGATGATGAAGGCGAGAATCGAAGCTTTTGTTGCAGAGAGAGATGTGAGGGAGAAACGGCGAGAAGAGAATGAAATATGTCGTCGATTTGAACGGGTTAGGGAGGATGACCCGGTTCAATTTCGGGTTATAACATGACCCGCGAATTATTAAATGGATCAGCGAGATTTTGATGTATTTTCTAGTTCCTTTGAGTCTCATTTTGGTCTCACGAAACTAGTGGTCTCACAGGAGACGTACTCATCAGTTAATTGTATGCAATTGTCATACACTTTACGGGCTGTAAATAACTAGACTGGTACGTATTTAGGCCCATCTGGTGTTTATGGATTCATATTTAGGCCCAGTTGTTGTGCCACCGATTCCATATTTAGTATGGACAAAAAACAACCCCGCCGTCACCGCACGCCTGACTACCATCGGTTCTCCACAAGCATCAATGACTGCCACGGCTGACCACCAACCGCTCCTCCACCTCCACCATCAACACCTCCCACCGCTCCTCCACCACCATCAACAACTCCCACTGATCCACCACACCACCGCTCCTCCACTCCAACCATGTGAATTTCATCACAAAATCAATTGTTGAATCTAATGAAACTAGCATTTTTTTTTCACTTGTGATGCTAAAACAAATGAAATTAGTAGTCGTGTTTGCCGAAATTAATGAAACTAGCATTTGTGTTGCTGAAACTAGCATTTGTGTGGCTGAAACTAGCACTTATGCTTAAACTAATGAAACTAGCATTTTTTTTTGTTGAAACTAGCATTTGTGTTGCTGAAACTAGCATTTATGATGCTGAAACTAATGAAAATAGCATTTTTGTTGTTGAAACTAATGAAATTAACATTTTATGATGCTGAAACTAGCATTAATAGTTAGTTTCAACTAGTTTATGAAACTAGCTTTTGTTTGAAGAAATAATTATAAATTAGTGATACTTTCAAATTAAATGTGTATGTCAAATTAGTGTGACCTAATTTCTTTTTTACATTTTAGTGACAACTTATTTATAAATTAGTGATTATACTAATTTTAGTATTTAAATTGTTAACTTTGCTTCTAAGTCTTCTCTAACAAACCCCATCATCTAACGTACTTCAATCTCATCAAATATGGACTAAATTCAATCATCAAGAATCACATACAAAAATTTCCTACTTCTTCCATCATTAGTGTATAAGCATGTAAAGTTACTGAAGATGCATCATCCAATTTGTCAATTCAAACTTGGTTCAAAGACTGTGAATTAATTTGTTTGCTACAGTCCAATAATTAAGCATTGTTACGGCAACTCTGTCATCAAAAACCTTTCTTTTGTGGTTCCAACTTCCAACGGTAATCAAGATCCAAGCAACTAAACTCAAGTATCTCAATCTTCATATTAGTGTGTATTTTCAAGCATTAAATAATTAACAACCACCATAGAAATCACAAGCACCACTTAGAAGTAGCACCATGGCATGACACAAGCACCTAACAACATGAATCATAATCCAGGCATCTCCAATCAAGTAGTAAGTTCTTATGAAGTGCGAATTTAAACAACAACAATACCGGGGATGCTTGCCGAAATTTAAGTGCTGAATAATGCGTTTGATTTTTCTCGGACTTGTTCAAAAGATGCCTATATTATCTCTGGATAATTTGAGGCTAATTATAGTATATAATTTTCATATAGATGCTCGTTGAATTAAATAAGTACTAGAATATCACTCGCGGTCTTCTACGGCATTTTCATTAACTGGGTGTTTGGCTTTAAACTTGTCTTTGGTATTTTGTTAAATTTAACAAAAGCCGGAATAGTGACGGAATTAAGGTTTTGTTAGTTTAGTTTTTGTTGTTGTAATTGGGTTTGAATTAAGGGGTTTGAATGGTAGGGTAGTAGGATTTTTATAGATATAATGATGACCGTTGTAAGAGAATGTGTAAGAGAATGTTTGTTTAATTTGTTTAATGATTTGTTGGCATGTATTGGGATTGGTGAGAGATTGTGTGGGGTTGTTTAAATAGTGGGAGGATTAGTTATTGTTGAGTTGAATTGGTATATAATAAATGACAAAATCTGATTTATATAATCTAGCACCCTAAAAAATGTTTTTTTGTTTTTTTGAAAAAAAAAAAAGAAGGAAGAAAAGGAAAAAGAATCTGAATTATGAGATTTGGGGAAATTTTTTTGGAAGGAAATAATTATAAGTAAAAGTTCATAAGTAAAATGATTTATTAAAACGAAGTAGTACAACAATATTATTACAAAGCATAAGTACTTGAATTTAATAACAATAACATCTTAATGTCACTGAACTACGTCACTGAAAGCACAAATCAAAGTTTTGAATTACATATGAGGCGTTCATGCACCGGAAACTTATTTATAGCATGCATACAATACTAAAGATGTATATCCATGTCGGATATAAAATACGTGAAACATACTACCAATCATCGTAGTTTTCGACCTCACCTGCAGCTTCAGCGTTCATCGCACGCTGCATTAGGTCCGGAGGGGAAGCGTGCCAGTACGCCTCCCACACTGCCCGATGGTCCGGATTTCTGTAGGGAACCCATACATCTTCCCGAAATCGCTTTTTCCTGGCTATGCTTACCATACGACTGTACTTAACACCCGCTTGGTAGTGGAAAACATTCCAGGACTCCTCGTTTTGGTCCGGAGGGATGTAGTAGTATTTCTGCATTATATTGGTTAGCTTCAAAGTAGTCATGTTGAGGACAATCAGGATTGACAAGAATTTAAGTTAATTACCTGAAATTCAGCGTATATGCTCTGCTTCACTGATAGGGGAACCGTACTCCACTGATCACCACCACCCACTGGCCCTGGAGCCGGAAATTGTATTGCTTTCATTATCATCGACAACCTTCGTGTATACATCGGTGGATTAAAGCTGAGAGAAAATTTTGTTTCATTAAAAAATGGATACCCACATAAACATATAAAGGAATTAAATCAGAACTCATAAGAACGTACTCAAACCCCTCCGCAATGGACATTTTCGGAAGGTCCTTTTTTGGTTTGCCTTCCCCGTTCATGATGTTTGTAGTTAGTTAAAGTTATATTACAAAGTCATATATAAATTATAGTACTGTGAATGAATGAAAGTAAATTAGAATACAAATCCATCACAAGCGCAATAAAATGTTTAATGACACAAAAGTTCGTAAGGTTAAGCAAAATTAAATGTTACAACTCAAACATGATAACGAAAGAAGACATCCACTAAGAAGACAAACAAGATTGCATAATGAAAGAAAAGTAACAAATCCATAGACTTATTACAATAGTTTGCTGCTTAATATTCAAAGTAACATTGGCATTGCAGCACGTCACCAGTTCCTATGTCGCCACATGAGGTTCTTCACGTCTTTTCTAAACACATCCATCTCGTTACTCATGCCTTGGTTCAACTCTTCCTCTGGTAAATCATCACGAAATGCCTCCCCTCGATGCCTCTCCCTGTTAACATTAAATTGCTCATCCGTCCGGTCGAAAATGACATCACGCCATTGGTACGCGAAGCTTCGCCTCTTAATGAAATTGTGAATAACGCAAGCAGCAATTACCAACCTCGCTTGGGTCCTGCAGGAATAACCGTAGTACATTTTGCTGTCCAAAATTGTCACTCGTGCCTTTAGTTGCCCAATTACCCGTTCAATGACATTGCGTAGTCGCGCATGTTTTTTGTTGAAGAACTCGTACTTCCCTTCGGGTATGTGACGCTCCCAAACCGGTAGGTGGTACACTACCTTCCGGTGGGGTGCAAGGAAGCTAGGCTTATTTGCATATCCCGAGTCAACAAGGAAATACTTTCCTGGCACATGCATTAGCAGGGTTTGGGAAGTTCTCGTCCTTGCTTATAGCATAATCTAGAACTGCTTGGTCATGGCCCGAACCTTCCCATCCGGATAGGAAATATGTCACAAGTTCGTCGAAGTCACCTGCTAGAAGAACGTTCTGGCTTATATTACCATTTCGATCTCGATATCTATCCTTCAAACAGAAACGGACACATGCGTTTACATGTGTGCCATCGATTGCACCCACACAGTCCTGCAACCAAATACCCATCTAGTTACCTAACACGAATTAAATACGGGAATCATTATTAGAATTATAGGTTTTTTCCTACACATTGTACATAAAAAATTACCTTGAAGAAGCCAGCAAAATTCTTGTCACATGTTATCTTCGGATGGGTATTCTCCCAATCTGGAGGAGTTATGATTAACGGGGCAACATTACACATAGCGTCTAACACCTTCGTGAAATGGCGGTGGATGGTCTCTGTTGAGTGTTGAAATCGATTCTCTATATCTCTTGTTTTACAACCCCTAGCAGTGGCTCTCATGAAAATAGCCAGGGACTCCATTGTAGACACAATTCCAGTATTACCTTGTCTCAGACCTCCTTTCGAGACCAAAAGCTGATGCAACTCAACGAACATTTGTTTCTTCATCCTCATCTGCCAATAGAAAGTAGTGGAATGGCCATTCAGAAGCTCATAAACCCAGGCTCTGCCAGATGTCCTCGAATTGTGCCTCAATTCCTTATTCCTTGTGAAAGGCAACGGTGATCGGGGGATGGGTTGGGGCCTATTTCTGAAAAGGTCCCTCACAACAGTGTTAACTCGTGTATTAATGAAATCAGCAACATCCTTTGGGATGTCATCATCAGCTTCAAATAAACGGATAACAACGGGATCTTCCCCGTTCTCATCAGGCTGTAACTCAGGGAACACTTCCCCAAGCCCTGGATCGGTGGTATACCCCATCTCCATAATATCTGCACCAGCTCGTCCTCGAATTGCAGTTCTTCTTCCCATAGCTCAATAATATCATCCTTGTCTTTTTTCAAATGGATGTTTGAGCAAGCGTATTTCTCTAATTAAGTCTAAATCGACTTGGGCTTCATACTGATCCATTGGAACACCATTTGTTTGACCACCCGCATTGTACTGTTCAGCGCCACCCCATCCTTGACCGTAGGAGTTGTCCTGATACGGGTTATAGTACCCTTGCGAGTTTAGACGGCTCTGCCCCGCCCCATTTGATGAAGCTGGATTTAATCGTCGCGGTTCATTGAACTGGTGTAGCCGATATTGGCTATCATGAACCATTAACTCTTGGAAGTCCTGGGTCAAATCTTGACTGTCGTTTGATTACTGACTAGCAGAGTAACTGTAGTTCCAGTAAGGATCCATGGTGTGTAGAAATTGTCACTGTACTTTGTATGGTTGGAAAAATTGTTAGCACAATTATAGAGGTATGTTCTAATAATTAAGTTGATCAAATTTAATAAACCAAGATATAAATATTTAAAAAACAAATTGTGAAAGGCATCAGTTACGATAACAGGCAACAAGAAAAACACTAATGGATGCATGAAGTTACAATTTCGAGATTCATTTGCGTTGTAGAGGCGTTCTCATTTTATACCAATGTAGCTTAATCGCATCATTGTACCCCAACCACACCTTAGCGATTGCAAAGTTGTCTTTGTGACATAATATCGAGTTCCCCACAAAATAACGGGGCAAATCATCCTGCATCATAGGATGTAATCTCTTAATTTCTTCTCGGACCATGGTATTTACATTCTTCCTCTCCTCGTAATCTTTTTGGGCACCTATGCTTACTTCTCAATGCCCTTGAAGTCAACCGATGAAGCGCTGTTTCCGCTATCCGATGTACCACTGTTTGACCCCTTGTACCGCTTCTTCATTTTAGCCTTGTATGCTTTCTTATCCCCTTCGGCATCTAACGAAGCAAGGTAAACATCTTCCTCATCAACATGTTCATCTTCCCACTCCCTACAGTTGTTCGCTATGAATGGCTGGAAGTGGCCTTCGTTGTCACAGTTTCCAAACATCTTTACGAACTCATGAGGACATGGAAAATCAATCCTGTCCCTTGCATCATTTTCATCAGCACCTTGCTCATCCTGTTATAAAATTTCGGGGTTCATTAAAAGTTAGGTTTAGCTCTGTACACATTAATTATTTTGTTTTTTTACGTTGCATTGCTTACATGGTTGAATTTTCGTTATGCTAATTTGTAATAATGGTTATTTTCGTAAAACAAACCTCTTCAGGCATAGTAGGGGGCGGATGAAGGTGGCTAGTAGTGGGGTCCTTATACCACCCTTGATCCCTGAATTTTTTTGTAACAAAAATTCGATATGACTGTTTCAAACGACTCAATTTATTTCGCATTTGCCAAATCTCGACCTCTAAGTTCGTTTGCTTGTTGAAGTGTTGTTGAACTTTTTCCCAAGTTTCTTTCTTAATCTGACCTGAATCAATCAAGCCTCGTTCCCACGCAATATACAGCGACATGATAAATGCATCTGTGTTTTCTTCATTCCACAAATCTTTGTTTAGTCGCTTCCCGCCACAGCGTTTAGATGTTGCCTCCACTTTTTTGGGATGACCCCTCGCCCTTAGACTTTTTCTTCCCAAATGCTCGAAACATTTACAAAGTTTATTTCAAATTATAATTTAAAAACCGTAATTAAGCGATTGGTAATAAATTGTATTCTAATCCTTTTATGAAATCGTACTCTTCATTTGCTTTGGGGTTCATAAGTATTTTTTAGTTTTGATTACTTAGTATGAAATTCGATGTTAATCAAAATGAGTATATTGATTTCCCAGATTAGTGGTAAGCATGCATCATCACTTTAAATGGTAATGGTTATATTTTGTAAATCCAACTTAATGTTAATTACGTAAGTACTTTTCCATAACTAAATTCATTCCTACTAAATAACAAATAGGCTTATCATATACAAAGTGTAAGAACGAATTACAAATTCTCAAACAAAATAACAAAGTTCAATTCGTAAAACATAATATCGCAACAATACATAACACAATAATATCCGAATAAAATAATAAAAGAGCAAGCTTCATGTACAAATCTAGAGGCCAGAATGCAAAGAATACAACAAAATGAAAATAAATAACTACTTCCAATTCCCACTACTCTTAAGGACTATGCCAATTAGATAATCATGAGAAAAGTAATATGAGCCTTGTTTAATGCAAATGATTATGCGAACACGTATTAAATGTTTAAAAAGCATAAAAGTAACTCCGATACTAGGTAGAACACCAAAACAACCGTTTAAATGGTGTGCAGTGGTAAAAAAATGCAAGTAATCCAAATGTAAATATAAGAATTATAAAGCATTGGCAACAAGGAAGCAAAACCTGTTTAGCCAGCTCCTCCGCCACCACCACCGATCCAGACCATCGATCAAGCTGCGGAACGATTCACTCGTTTCCATCCTGAAAGGTTCGAGGGAACACCTGATGCCCGTAAGGCTGAGCTCTGGATCGAAAGTATGGAGAACTTATTCTCGATCCTGCACTATCCGGACGAGAGGAAGATCGAGCTTGCTGCTTTCCAGTTCGTGGGGGCCACCAGGAACTGGTGGAGAACCGGGAATGCAAGATGGAGGCAAGAGGGAGTTGCTCGTACCTGGGAGAATTTCACCAAGGACTTCATGGACAAGTACGTGCCTCGCCTGGTTCGCGAGAACCGGAGAGATGAATTTCAAGCTTTGGTGCAAGGGAACATGGATGTGGCCGACTATGACTCAGAATTTACCCGGGTACTGAAGTACGTGCCGCATTTCCAGGACGATGAACGAGAGAAGGTTCGTCACTTTGTGAAGGGCCTCAACTCCGAGATCCAGTACAGTTTGTTTGGGACCAACATGCCGACCTATCTCAAGGCTGTCGAACTCGCCTCCGAGGTAGAAAGTGGTCTCAAGGAAATCAAGATGGCTGAAGTCTAGCAAGAGGAACTACTCTAGTTCTTCTGGGAGCCATGGAGGAGGAAGCCAATCTGGATATAAGAGGGAGAATCGAAAAGGATATCAATCTGGATATCAGGCACCACCGGCGAAGTATTCCCGTACTCAGCATGACAACCGTTCTCGCAACACTACTGGAGGGTCTGGGCAGTCATCCCAGGCTAGGAAGAACTGCAACTACTGTGGAGGAGTCAATGATGAATGTGTATTTTACACTTTCATTCGAGTCTTTTTCACCTATTTTAGCTATCCTCTATGTTAATTTAGCTATATTTTAGTGCATTTTATTAGAATAGTGTCACGTTTCCCTTTAGATTTTATTTTACAGGTTTTGGTTGAAATTCGAAGATTTCCGGGCAATTATATTGAAGTTTACAAGGAATTGGTGTTCCAGAAGCCTATTTGGAGTATCTGAAGGTTTCCGGATAGGATTTGAAGTCTAGGGGCCGAATCTGGAGGTTAGAAGGCTACTAGAAGTCAGAAACCGAGTCCGAAAAGGGGAAGAAAAAATCCAAAAACGCGTCGAAAACGCGGAATTCCGCGAGAAATACCCGGGGGCGAACCGCCCCGTGGTTTTTCGGGGCCTATATATAGTGCTCAGTTTTTCTCCGAAAGTCATATCTTTCCAGACCTACTTTCTCACCTCTCTCTATAGTTTTAGGTAGGAACTTCCCGGGGCCTGTCCTGGGAGTTCTGTAGCTTAGGGGATACTTTTTCATAGCGGATTGGAGCTCGTAGGATCGCAATTCTTCGGAGATTGACAACCTTCGGTAACTTGTATCTTACAGTTTAATCTACTTATTTTATATATCTTTCAATATGTCTTCTTCTATGATTTCTATTGATTGCATGCCTATTATGAGTAGCTAAACTTATCGTTGGTGGTAGTATGTGAATTCTTAGCGAAGGGAAGATAATCATGCTAATGGCTATATCGTGCATTATACTCCGTGTCATTGCTTTATTTCGTTGATCAGTTGCAACCTAAATTTCCGTATGTTGTATTAATTATTATGCTCAATTGGACACTTGTCGACCATCAGACCAATTATCTTCGTAGTGTTGAATAATTACGGAACACATTAGGACAATCGTGATTGACTTGTCAGACCAATTATCTTCGTAGTGCTTAATATTTGCAACAGGACACTAGATTGATTCAAAGATCTCTATGCAAGACCGAGGAATTTATGCATGATTATCGACCCGTTATGTTAAGAAGGACCATACTATCACCAATCTCCATTATCTGCTAGAAACCCCCTCTTGCTATCTATCTGCTGTTTTATATTCTCTTGTTAAATAGATAAAGCTAGTTATAGTTCTGAGAGAACGACACTCGAGTCATTCTACTGCTACACTACGGTTTTCGTTGTAGTTGTGGATTGCCTTTGGCTAATTACAAATATTATTTGCTTGAATTCGGAGCACGACATCCGCGTTCATCAAATTGGCGCCGTTGCCGGGGATTATACTCCTTTTTTTTGTTTAATTTTTTTATATTTACAGCTTTAGATTCCTAATTCTATTAGTTTTAGTTTTCCTTTTTAATCTCTCTCTGATACTGCTTTCCTAGTCTGTTTCTAATCACCTTTCCTAGTCTGTTTCAGATTGTGTATGCCGCATACACGTTCTGCAGGAACACCGCTTGCTGATTCAATTGCTGAGATCGACAGAGTCTACCACCAAAGAAGGCGACTACTTGAAAGGCGCGCACTAGAGGAAATAGAGGAAACCGATTTCTCTGAATCTCTACTTAGTCTCTTCAAGGAAATCGACGGAATGGCAGAAGCTAGACCACTGAAGGCATGGGTTCAACCCACCAAGGATCGTATGAGGGGACCGACGATTGTTCTTTCGTCTGCAACCCGAGATCTGGAGATCAAGAACCACGCATTCCAACAACTTCCGAGGTTCTATGGCTTATCAAGGGAAGATGTGATGGGGTACTTGCACGATATCGATGATTTCGTCAACCAACTCCCACGACCCGGAGCTGACATAACAACGGATGAGTTGAGGATGAAGGTTTTTGCTATGGGACTTGGCGACAGAGCCAAGTCATGGCTGAGTTCTCTTCCAGCAGGCTCGCTGGACACTTGGGAAAAGGTTTTTTCAGCTTTCATGGAGAAATACTTCCCTCACACCTTGACTACCGCGCTAAAGAGGCAGATCACTGGATTCAAACAGGACTATGATGAGACCATCTACACCGCGTTCGAGAATTTCCAAGATCTCACGAACAAGTGCCCTCACCATGGTTTTGAACTTTCTGACCTAGTCCAACACTTCTACAATGGACTGACCTTCGAGAACCAACAAGTGGTGGATTTCCAATGCCGAGGCAATATTTGGGAGGAAACCGCAGAAGCCGTCTGGGCATTTTTCGAAAGGCTTGCTAAGGGTTCGCAGTTCAAGGACCCAAGAGCAATGGTTAGGAGACGTGGACCTGAAGCTCCACCGACTCAAGAAGCCCCTATGTACAGGGGGAATGGGGATCAATTCGAGTGATTTACCAATGAATTGAAGCAAGTCCTCAAGAGCGCCACCGGAACAACTGTTTCGAACGAAGTATGCCGAATATGCAAGAACTATGGGCATGGGGCTCATATGTGTAGATCGGAGCTGGCATACGATGATGGCAACTAGGCTCGAGGAGGCGAAGAAGAAGCCTTTGCTACGGAGTTTGGCACTCAAGAAGTTAGCTACGGACAAGACGGTAGGAATCCTCGAGGTGGATTTTGGAGAAGAGGATACCGTAACAATCAAGGATATGCACCGGCTAACCAAACTTATGGACCTAACCAAGACCGTAGTAGGCTGAACTATGGTAATGACCACTGCGAAAACCCCGCTCCGAAAGAGCCACCGAAGTCGAAGTCGGTTCAACTGATGGAGAACTTGCAAAAGATGGTCGATCACACACAAAGTTTTCTCAAACGGTATGAAGAAGATTCTGAGAAGACTAGGGCAAGGCTCGATAGGTTGGAAGAGAGCACTAGGCTTGCCCATCAAAAGATGCAAGAGTTGATCGACCGAGGAGCAAGTAGGGAACAAGGAAAACTGCCTAGCAGCACTGTGAAGTCAAATGCCATTACATTGGCTGGTGATGTACTGACGAAATCACCATCAAGAAGATTGTTAGGTGTGAGTGTTGCATGAAGGAAGAACTTCTACAGGCTGAGGAAGAAGAGAAGGACCTTGGTTCTGACACAAGTGATGAGGAGCAAGAGGATCCCGAACCACTCCCTAAAAGTTTCGATGTTAAGGTAGGGATTGGTGAGCTTGAAGATGTCCGTGCCACACTAGACACGGGATCCTACTCAAACATAATTCCTCTGAATGTGTTCGAAAAGAGCAACATCGGAAAACTATCTGAGCAAAGGGCTATTGTGCAACTGGCGGATGGATCCTTTATGAGACCAGAAGGCGTTGTGAAAAATGTGTTGGTCAAGATTGGTGAAGCATCTATATACACAAATTTTGTAGTTATGCCGGCGTCTGCACCTGGAACGGGGGATGTCATACTCTTAGGGCAAACGTTCTTGACCAAACTACGCTCCGTGATGGACATTTACCAAAGAACTTGCACTATCGAGGTGGATGGCAAGCAACACGTGTTGCAAGCCATACCTGATCCACCTGAACCGCCTGATATTACTACTCACTACTGTGGTCTTGCGGCCTATATTCTTTCTTATTCACAGGTTCATGGAATGGAAAGGAGATCAATGAAGGGGAAGCCTAGTACCCGCAAAAAGAAGAGATAGGCGCAGACAGGAGTCGAGTCAAAGACTTTAAACAATGACGCTATCCGGGAGGCAACCCGGAATTTTTATCGCTTTCTTTACTGCTTTTCTGCATGCATTCTTTCTTGAACTATTTGCTACTCGTATGCGAATTTGTTCATGTTTGTGTCGTATATGCTTATGTTTGAGTGAGATTTTTCGAGTGGTTTTTTAAAAAAAATTGGTTTCAGGGATTAAAACCGCATTTTCTAACGACGGGAACGGTCTCCCCGCATTGGGGAGCACGGGGCGAACCGCCCCATGTGGGAGGTGAACCGCCCCGTGTGGGGCGAATCGCCCCACGGTCCCAGAACTTCAAAAACGCGGATTTCTTCCCCAAAACCTAATTTTCTTCATTCTTCTTCATTCATCCTCCCAAAAAAACCGAAAAGTGCGATTTTACATTTAAATCTTCATAACTTCTTCATTTCTTGACCAAATTGAGTGTTCTTTAGCTTTAATCGAAGCATATTACATGATCTATCATCCTATCCGAACAGATTTCATCCTAATTCGTTAGATTTGCAGATCTGAGGTATCATCCTTAGAACCCTAATTTTCGAATTTGGGGGTTTTCTATTTTGAGCTTCAATTATGCTTATTTGATGCATGGGTATGTTGTTTGTGTGATTAGACATGTTATTTACTATCAATTGCATGCTCAATTTTGCTTGGATTGTTGATTTGGGTGTTTTGCTACTAGATGATATATCTTGTTCTGCAATTTGTCTTTATCTTTGATTTCTTGCATATGATTGTGTTTATTGACGTAATATTGGTGGATTTGACGTTAGAATGCTTATTTGTTGAGTATGAGGATTTATGATGGTAGAATTTTTTCGCTGCTATGGTATGAATTGAGCCTTGTTATCAAGGATATTAGTTGTCTAGTAAGAGCATGATGTGATGTATTGCATGTAGTAGTTACATTGGTATGTTGCATGATGAAGAAGCTAGGCTAGACATTACGGTTTGGGGAGCTCGATTGTTGATTTTATCACTTATGAGTTTCGTTTTTACACTAGCATATGCATGAGTAATTTTTGTGTCATACGAGGTGCTAACCGCTGTTTGTAGGTACCATACCAAGGGAAAGAAGCATTCCCGTATGATTGCTGTGAAGAATCGGAGGGGGAACAATCACTACCATGTCAAGGAGGGTGACCTCGTTGGATGTGCGTTCGACCCAAGGGGTTTTGCAACAATGTCGTGGACTACCCAAGAGGAGGAGCTAGAGTACACCTGGAGTAAGGACTCCTATGCCTATTCATGCACCACCGAAGGGACATAAACCATTATTACATCAGCAATCCACCACAAGGACTACAAAGTTCGAGTGAATTGGAAGGCACCGGGACATTCTCGCCGCAACGGATTCAGTCATGAGTTCGCAGTTGCTAGAAGGTTCCGAAGCGCTGGCTTGGTTCCAAAACATAATGACATGGGTGCCCAACACCTTGTTGGGGTGCCCCTTTCCTGCCTCTAAAGTGAGCATCATATAGACATCGGTCGGATCCATCGTAGAGAATGTGGTCGAAATTGAAGAAAAAGGTAGAAGACTTTTGAGTATCCGAGCAGCTTACTGAAACCTTCTCGTGGTGTAAAACGTTGGAGGGGGAGGTCCTGATACCACTGCCCTTTCCCCTTCAACAGTTCACATCCTATTGGAGGGCTTCAGGATGGAAGATTCCATAACAACGGAGGCTAATCTTGAGAATTCTACCTGCCACTACAACTCTACTAGTGAGGATGTGCGTGACAGTAGTGTCAATGAAGGCCATACGGGCAATGATGATACTAACTGAGGAGTTGTTCCTATCCGGCCCATAATTGAAACTACCACGCCTACCAGAAGACCTGATGGCACCCTATAGAGCTCCCAGAGGAGGCCCAATAACTCACAAGAAGCACACTCAGCCGACCGAGGCCAAACCATGGGGTAACATCTAGTATCACATCTTATTTCCTCATTTTCTTACTGCTAGGGACTAGCGTTAATTTCATGAGGGGGGATGGGATTTAAGTGATCTGATGTTGTTAGCTTGGAGCTTAGTATTGGTAGGATGAGTATAGTACCTCGCATGCTTTATCCGTCTGCATTTGCATTTGCACGTTTACCGCTTTCTTAGATTTTTAGGTTGCATTTCACTACATTCATCCTAGGATAGTCTTGCATGTTTTATATGGAGTTTACTGCCGAATTTTTGAACTTTTTTATTGGGTAGATCAACTAGCTATGCCATTAATCGTATGCTTCATCTTTATGAATTTGTTTGAGGTTTTTCTCGCTTGGCTTGTCACATTTATGTATCGCACTTAGTTAAGCATGGTAGTCTCGACATCACTTAGTGGTGTTTTCTCTACTGCGGTTCACGAAGGCCTTTATAATAGGATGATGCATGTTAGGGTCTTATGGTTGTTTCCCGAGTAATTATGTACCTAAGAGGCAACAAGTCTTCACCATGATTTGAGATTGCTAAATGCCTAGGAATGAGGTAGTGTGAGGTTGTGTGATCCTTTGTTTATAACCTATTCTTTCGAATAGGTTTGGGGAGGGGGTTACACCATCATAGACTTGTTTCTGTTTTTCATTTTCGTATCGTGAGTTTATTTTTCCTTTTCCGTGAATTTTGTACTCCAACCTATTCTTTCGAATAGGTTTGGGGAAGTCGTGTGAGTCATTTTGTTTCTCTTTTTTGTTGTGCTACTGCCGGCTAAAAAAAAAAAAAAAAATTGAAAAAAAAGAAGGAAAATTTCCAGGAAAAAAAATAGAAAAAGAAAAAGGAAAAAGGAATCTGGAAAGAAAAAAAGAAAAGACCCCAAAAAAGTAAAGAAGGGTCCAAAAAAAGAAAGCCAAATAGCAGTTAGCAAAGTGTCGAGTCTTATTTTCCATTTTTTGTATTGTTCGTAATCGTGTTGTAATTTTCTATTTTTTATCTTTTTTGTCTTAAGAGTCATCTGTTCTAGACCACCCTCGTCCTGCCATTCAGGAAGTGGTGAATAGCTTAAGACTTTACTTGAGAGATGGGTAGAATAGGGGAGTGTTATCTTTTATAGGGAACCCTCCTTCGTTTGATGAGAGCCAGTACTGGTTCGACCTCTTTTGAGGAAAAGTCTTAACATGGTGGAACAGCAGTAAGTCCTCAGTTTCATAGGCACGGGACAGCCATTCGTATCTTAGCATGCTTCATTACGTCGTCACTGACTAGGCCCAGGTAGAGAATGTTACGAGAGACTATCTTGTCTTGACATAAGTGCTTATGTGGATGTGTATAAGTCAATCGAGGTATTCTTCAACTTATATTCATGCTTTGATTTATATGTTTTTTTTTCATATGTTATTTGGTAGATTCAGTAGATTAGTTCATTTTATTTGACATGAAACTCCATTTTGTGTCTTGCATGTTTTTTGTATTAGAGTCTAGCTTAGTTGCTTGAGGACAAGCAAAGGTTCGGTTTGGGGAGTTTGATGAATGTGTATTTTACACTTTCATTCGAGTCTTTTTCACCTATTTTAGCTATCCTCTATGTTAGTTTAGCTATATTTTAGTGCATTTTATTAGAATAGTGTCACGTTTCCCTTTAGATTTTATTTTACAGGTTTTGGTTGAAATTCGAAGATTTCCGGGCAATTATATTGAAATTTACAAGGAATTGGTGTTCCAGAAGCCTATTTGGAGTATCTGAAGGTTTCCGGATAGGATTTGAAGTCTAGGGGCCGAATCTGGAGGTTAGAAGGCTACTAGAAGTCAGAAACCGAGTCCGAAAAGGGGAAGAAATCCAAAAACGCGTCGAAAACGCGGAATTCCGCGAGAAATACCCGGGGGCGAACCGCCGCGTGCTGGGGCGAACCGCCCCGTGGTTTTTCGGGGCCTAAATATAGTGCTCAGTTTTTCTCCGAAAATCATATCTTTCCAGACCTACTTTCTCACCTCTCTCTATAGTTTTAGGTAGGAACTTCCCGGGGCCTGTCCTGGGAGTTCTGTAGCTTAGGGGATACTTTTTCATAGCGAATTGGAGCTCGTAGGATCGCAATTCTTCGGAGATTGACAACCTTCGGTAACTTGTATCTTACAGTTTAATCTACTTATTTTATAGATCTTTCAATATGTCTTCTTCTATGATTTCTATTGATTGCATGCCCATTATGAGTAGCTAAACTTATCGTTGGTGGTAGTATGTGAATTCTTAGCGAAGGGAAGATAATCATGCTAATGGCTATATCGCGCATTATACTCCGTGTCATTGCTTTATTTCGTTGATCAGTTGCAACCTAAATTTCCGTATGTTGTATTAATTATTATGCTCAATTGGACACTTGTCGACCATCAGACCAATTATCTTCGTAGTGTTGAATAATTACGGAACACATTAGGACAATCGTGATTGACTTGTCAGACCAATTATCTTCGTAGTGCTTAATATTTGCAACAGGACACTAGATTGATTCAAAGATCTCTATGCAAGACCGAGGAATTTATGCATGATTATCGACCCGTTATGTTAATAAGGACCATACTATCACCAATCTCCATTATCTGCTAGAAACCCCCTTTTGCTATCTATCTGCTGTTTTATATTCTCTTGTTAAATAGATAAAGCTAGTTATAGTCCTGAGAGAACGACACTCGAGTCATTCTACTGCTACACTACGGTTTTCGTTGTAGTTGTGGATTGCCTTTGGCTAATTACAAATATTATTTGCTTGAATTCGGAGCACGACATCCGTGTTCATCAGTCAACCACGATGAGCACAACTGCTGGAAAAGACAGGGCTTATGTTTGGCTTGTGGGAGCAAGGATCACAAGATTAGCCACTGTCCGAACCGTCATGCCATTGTCAAGGGAGGAAGACCAGGAGACTACGCTCCGAGAAATGATGGAAAGGGTACTATGGCAAAGCCCCGAGTTTTCAGCATAAGTGGTCATGAAGTTCCTGACGCCGCGAATGTGGTTGAAGGTACGCTACTAATCGCTCAAGGGTGTTTTCCCTGAGAAGCTGGATTCCGTACCCCCTGAACGAGAGGTGGAGTTTAGTATTGATCTGGTACCTGGCACTGCACCCATTTCGAAGTCACCTTATAGGATGGCACCTGCTGAGCTTAAGGAGCTAAAGACTCAACTGCAAGATCTGGTGGATAACGGTTTTGTGAGACCTAGTTCTTCGCCTTGGGGATCACCGGTTTTGTTCGTAAAGAATAAGGATGGTAGTATGAGGATGTGCATCGACTATCGAGGCTTGAACCAAGTCACCGTCAAGAACAAGTACCCCCTGCCCCGTATTGAGGAACTTTTCGATCAGTTGGAAGGTTCGAAGGTTTACTCGAAGCTTGATCTGCGACAAGGCTATTATCAAGTTAGGGTAAGGGAAGAAGACATACCTAAGACTGCCCTGAACTCGAGGTATGGTCATTACGAGTTTGTGGTGATGCCGTTTGGCCTTACGAATGCCCCAACTGTGTTCATGGATTTGATGCACCGAGTCTTTCAGCCGTATCTGGATCAGTTTGTTGTTGTTTTCATCGATGACATTCTCGTTTACTCAAAATCTGAAGAGGATCATGAGAAACATCTTCGAATTGTCTTGGAAACTCTTCAGAACAACAAATTGTATGCCAAATTCAGCAAGTGTGAATTTTGGCTAGATAAAGTAGCCTTTTTAGGGCACATTATCTCTGGAGAAGGTTTGGAGGTCGACTCATCGAAGATTGAGTCGATAGTTAATTGGAAGAGACCTGAATCTGTCACTGAGGTGAGGAGTTTTCTCGGTTTGGCTGGTTACTATCGCCGTTTTGTGAAAGATTATTCGAAGATAGCCGGACCCTTGTCCTCTTTAACAGGGAAAAATCCTAAGTTCGTATGGAGTGACAAGTGTGAGGAAAGTTTCGAGGAGCTGAAGAAGAGGCTGACCACTGCCCCTATACTAGCTCTTCCCGAGGGGACCCACGACTTTATAGTCTACACGGATGCTTCAAAGGAAGGTTTGGGTTGTGTACTGATGCAACGAGAAAAGGTGATGGCATATGCTTCGAGGAAGTTGAAGCCATATGAGAGAAATTACCCAACCCATGATCTTGAGCTAGCTGCTATAGTCTTTGCTTTGGGAAAGTGGAGACACTATCTTTATGGTCCTGAGTTCACCATCCTCACGGATCATAAGCGCTTGAAGTATGTGTTTACCCAAAAGGAGTTGAACATGAGACAACGACGATGGATGGAATTTCTGGGCGATTACACTTGTACCATTCGATACCATCCTGGTAAGGCCAATGTGGTCGCTGATGCTTTAAGTCGTAGGGTACACGTGTCAAATCTCGAAGTGTCCAAATTGTCTTGTATGTTCGCCAATATCACTTTGAGGTATGAGCTAGCAGGAAAAATTCTTGAGGCTCAAGAGCATGATGAAGAGCTTCAAGATATCAAGGCACATATTACTGAACCTCGCAATGCGAAATTCTCTATTGATGAGACTGGAGCCCTAAGGTTTCAGGGTAGATTGTGTGTGCCTTCTGATGAAGAGCTTAGACGTTTAATTTTGGAGGAAGCTCATAAGTCTAAGTATTCGATGCATCCTGGAGGAAACAAGATGTATGAGGATTTGAAGAAAGTTTACTGGTGGACCCATATGAAACAAGATGTTGCACAGTTTGTGCAAAGTTGTTTGGTCTGCCAGCAAGTGAAGGCTGAGTACCAGAAACCGGGAGGTTTACTGCAACCACTCGAGATTCCACAGTGGAAATGGGAGATGATCACTATGGATTTTGTGACTGGTCTACCGGTAGCTAGGGGTGGTTTTGATAGTGTTTGGGTTATTGTCGATAGGTTGACAAAATCGGCACATTTTCTACCTGTTAAAACCACCTACACATCCGAGAAGTTAGCCGAAGTCTATCGCGATGAGATAATTAGGCTTCATGGCACTCCGGTGAGCATTGTATCGGATAGAGATCCGAAGTTTGTCTCGAGATTTTGGAAGCAAGTACATGAAGGCTTAGGTACTAAGTTGAATTTTAGTACCGCAGCACATCCGCAGACAGATGGTCAATCCGAAAGGACCATTCAAACTTTAGAAGACCTTCTGAGATTGTGTGTGCTGGATCACCAAGGAAGCTGGGCACAGCATTTGCCATTGGTGGAGTATGCTTATAACAACAGTTATCAAGCATCGATTGGTATGGCACCGTTTGAGGCACTGTATGGCCGAAAGTGTAGATCACCACTGTACTGGGATTTGGAGGACCGAATTTCTACACCAGTAGCTGGAGAGAGAACTCTCAATGAGATGATACAAGAAACCTTGGAAAAAGTTAGGCTCATCCGAGACCGATTGAGAACTGCTCAAAGTCGACAAAAGAGTTACGCCGATAATCGTAGGCGAGATTTGGAGTTTGAAGTTGGTGATTTTGTCTTTCTCAAGCTATCTCCGAGAAAGGGAATTGTCCGTATGGGTCGTAGAGCTAAGCTGAACCCTCGGTATGTAGGTCCATATGAGATCATTGAAAGAGTCGGCATTGTAGCTTATCGGTTGCAACTGCCCACTACTATTACTGGAATTCATAATGTATTTCATGTATCTCAACTGAAGAAGTATTATCCGGATCCGTCGCACGTGATTCAACCCGAGGAAGTGACCATTGAGGAGGATTTGTCTTATGTGGAGCAACCGGTTTGTATTCTTGACCAGAAGGTACAACAGCTACGTAATAGGCAAATCAAGCAAGTAAAGGTTCTGTGGAGAAATCATCAGTATGAGGAGGCAACCTGGGAAAGCGAGGATGACATGCGCCGGCAGTATCCCGAGCTCTTCAACTTTTCAGGTGCGAATTTGGGGACCAAATTCTTTTAAGGGGGGAAGAGTGTAACACCCCGTCTTTTTTTAATTATTTAATTATTTATTTATTTATTTAATTATTATTTTATTATTTAATTATTTAATTTAGTTAATTAATTATCAGAGTAAATTGTTTATTTGATAATTATTTAATTAAATTCGCGTAAGCTAGTTCGTTTCGTTTCGTTTGGTTCGAGCTGGACTTTCTGATTCATTTGGCCCAATTCTTAGCCCGGTCAAAAGGCCTGTTGACCGGCCCATTAGTAACCCTAACCCTAGTCAGATTGCCTTTCCCATCTTCATTCTCTTCCCAGCCGTAATCAAAACGAAAGAGGAGAAAAGAAAGAAAAGAAAGAAAAGAAAGAGGAGAGAGAAAAGAGAGAAGAATTGTTGCTCTTGTCGCGCCATCTGCCTGTCGCCGCCGCCGCCGCCTTCTCCGATCACCGCCGCGTTCGCCTTGTCGCCGCGCCGCCTGCTGTCCGCCGATCTCTGCTGTCGATCGATCAATTCGATCGATCCGATCGTTTTTGTCCGTCCTCTGTCCGCCGTTCGCCGCCGTCTGTTCGATCGATCCGATCGCCGCGATCTCTGTGTCCCCGTGTCGCCGCCGTTCGCTGTCTGTTGCTCACGCCGCCGTCCCGATTCGATCCCCTCCGCCGCGCGCCGATCAGTCCATTCCGATCGATCGCGTCTCCCTGTCCGGTCTGTCTCCGTTCGCCGCGCCGCTCCGTTCGCATCGCTGCCGTTTCACCCGGTCCGTTATTCTGATCCGATCGGTAAGCTTTGTTCGTTCTGTCCTTTCTGTTTCGAATTTGGACCTCGTTGAATCTGGATTTAATTTAGTTTCGTTTATCTTTGATTCGCAGCCTTGATTTCTTTTTCGTTCGAATCGAAGGTAATCTCGTTTTCCTTTTTGGTTCATTCGATTTACTGATTTACTGTTCGAGGCTCGTATTCTATTTTGGACTTTATTACCCTTGGACCATTTTACCCTTGATCGATCTGACCTTGTTGTTTGATTCAAACTGAGAACCGGGACTTAGGTTGTTAGATTGTAGTTACTGTTTGTTGGACTTGTGTTTTGACCTCGTATGTTGACTTTGGATTTCTGTTGACCTCGAAAGGACTATTTTGGACCTTGTTGTTTCTGTTTTGAACTTTGTGGACTGATTTGGAAAACCTGAAAACCGAAAGGACCTTTTTGCAATTTTACCTTTGACCGTAGTTGACTGACAGTAAGCTTTTCTCGTAAACCTTTTTATTCTGTGCGGACTGTTAAGTATGTTTGGAAAACTTCTGGTTTGTTTGTACTGTCTGTTTTTAAAAAGGGTTATTTTGCAATTTACCACTGAGGGTATTTTGGTAATTTCCAAAATCTGAAAACCGAAAGAGTTTCTGAAAATGTTTCAAACTTAATTTCTGTTTTTGTACGTTAGTAATGACTTGACTTGCTAGCCTAGTTGGTTAGGTCCTTGCTTGACTAACTTAGAGGTCCCGAGTTCGAACCCCGTCTTTACCATTTCTTTTTCAACCTTTTCCCTTCCGTCCGTTCGACTTCTAAAGTGTGTTTAGTACTTTCTTGTTAGGTTCTCCGTTGTTCGTTAACCCGTAAAAGCTCATTACTCGTTGAAGGTCTTTTGCTCGCAAGTTAAGGTGAGTGTTCACCCCTAAACCTATTATTTGCGAAAAACTGGAAGGATATGTGTCAACTTGTACCTATTACTATATACTGTTTTACTGTATGCTTCCGCGTAAAAGTATAAGTCCTAAGTATGACTATTTACCTTTCTGTTTATTGCTACTCTGTTCTGGACTGACTTTTCTGCAGGAACACCTCTCGGTGTTAATTATCTGTATCTGTTGTTCTGTATCTGTTCTGTTTCTGTGTGACCGGTCGATTAGGTTGTAATTAGGTAGGCTTGGATAGTAGAGGACTATCGGGTTTGCTTGATTATCGCCTAGTCTATTCCCTTTTAGGCGCGAGGCAGAAGTCGCTGAGGTCTATTAGGGTCGTAGGATCTGTTTCCCCAAAGTACACGGGGGTTTCTGTTTCTGTCCGGAGTTGTGCACTCTCTGGAGGGAGTTATAAGGGCATTCTGGGAGTAGGAGCAATAAGGCGGGTTGCACCAACGGTCTACAACGTATCTGTTCTGTTAATCTGTTATATGTGTTCTGTTCTGTTTGCTCGTTTTTCTGAAAAGGATTTTGATTTCAAAACTGTTTACTTTCTGTTTAACTTAGAACCTCACTGAGATCCTTTATCTCACACTCTCTTGTTTTCAAAATTCCTTCCTTCCAGATACTGCTGAGGATGTTCGCGAGTAGGATGCCAGCGACTGAGAGAAGGGTCTGGGGTGTCATGGGTTTCTTTTCCAAAATAAGAAGATGAACTGTTTACTGTCTTCATTCGTTGTTTCCTTTGAACTTGAGTTGTCGTTGGATATTTGTTTATTTCTGTTAGCGCTGTGTGCGTCAAAGATTAATTTGGCATTAATTGCCAACCGTTGCTATTAAAGTTATTTTTTATTTTCCTTTTCCGAGAAAGTATTTGTTTTCAAACTGGTACCGTTACAGTTGGTATCAGAGCTTGAGTTCAAACTCGAGCTTGCTAGGATAGGATCTTTTGACCTTTGGGGTGTGTGTGAGGGTCCGAGTCGCTGGTTAGGTCTTGTATTTTCTGATTCGAGCCTTACGTACCAACCTTGAACCGTTTCTTCATCTTCTCTGTTCTGATTCTGATGACCTCTGGCTTTGTTTCGTTAACCGCGCCCAACGTAGGCATCAGGATTCGCAGGAGGAAGGCTCGGAGGACGTTCCCCGAGGGTTGCGGACCATCACGTAGAGGAAATAGTGAAGACGAAGGAGAATCCGAAGAAGATCCCGAGGAGGACCCCTCTAAGGAAGAAGGAGGAGATGCTCACGTGCCCAAACGACGTTCCGAGGATGATACTGAGGACGCTTATTAGGATAGATGCCTTTTCGAGCTCGTACCGAACTTCTTTGTTTTTACCAAGCGAGTTTTTTTTAGTTCAGCCGACTGAGACTGTTTATGCTTTCCCGTTTACTTGACTCTGTGGTTTTCTGTTTACTCGCTATGACGAGTAGAGACCGGTTTTCTTTTGTTTAATTGCATGCTTGGCTGTTTTAAGACTTCGTTGAATTCTTGTTTTTGCGTTTTGTTTTAAAGTTCAAGGCATGTTTTCTTCTTCACTGCTCAGTTTATACCTGTTGTAGAAGATTAAGTACTGGCCTTAGTTCTTTGTTTTCTGCTCTTTTCTAAGTTAGTGATTCGAGGTTGTTAAATCAACTGTTAAGTAGTGCCCTTTGTTAGAATGAGTCGCAGAAACTCTCGTGGTGCCAGCAGCAATGGAAGTGGAGATGATCAGCATGCTGAAAATGGAGACCAAGTGGACCGTATCATCGCTGCTCTGGGGAATTTCAGCGAAACCATTCGCCGCGCTGGAGCACCAGCACTACCTGTTCAGCCAGCTCCTCCGCCACCACCACCGATCCAGACCATCGATCAAGCTGCGAAACGATTCACTCGTTTCCATCCTGAAAGGTTCGAGGGAACACCTGATGCCCGTAAGGCTGAGCTCTGGATCGAAAGTATGGAGAACTTATTCTCGATCCTGCACTATCCGGACGAGAGGAAGATCGAGCTTGCTGCTTTCCAGTTCGTGGGGGCCACCAGGAACTGGTGGAGAACCGGGAATGCAAGATGGAGGCAAGAGGGAGTTGCTCGTACCTGGGAGAATTTCACCAAGGACTTCATGGACAAGTACGTGCCTCGCCTGGTTCGCGAGAACCGGAGAGATGAATTTCAAGCTTTGGTGCAATGGGAACATGGATGTGGCCGACTATGACTCAGAATTTACCCGGGTACTGAAGTACGTGCCGCATTTCCAGGACGATGAACGAGAGAAGGTTCGTCACTTTGTGAAGGGCCTCAACTCCGAGATCCAGTACAGTTTGTTTGGGACCAACATGCCGACCTATCTCAATGCTGTCGAACTCGCCTCCGAGGTAGAAAGTGGTCTCAAGGAAATCAAGATGGCTGATAAGCCATACTCTAGCAAGAGGAACTACTCTAGTTCTTCTGGGAGCCATGGAGGAGGAAGCCAATCTGGATATAAGAGGGACAATTGAGGAGGATATCAATCTGGATATCAGGCACCACCGGCGAAGTATTCCCGTTGATGAAGTCGTTTTTCACCAATTAAATTTGTTTTAAAAGCCTAAGAACACTTATCACTACACAAACTAGAGTGCAATGGCAACTTGTCCCCGAGTGTCGTTCTCTCGGGACCTAACGTGGCTTTGCTTGAGGTTTTTGCAAGTAATTTCAGTCAACGAGTTCAAATGTTGATAGAATCGTTTCCTTTGAACAATAGCAACGAGAAATCAGATTGTTGTAAACAAGTTTGGAAAACGATTGGTGGTAGAAATCAAATACACATGCATAGGTTACGTATATGCTCACAAGTTCAGTGCGTAGAACCTTCGATCAAGTCTGCTAAGCAACTCGTCTAGGCAAATTTAAGACACACATCATGAAAGATCACTATCAATACTTTAGAGGTGCTTGCCACCAACACCATTTATCTAGCATGCTGCAAATCTCTAACATACAATCCTATAGCTTTCATTGACCAAGAGTTTGTCACTATACTCAATTCGAATATATTTTATAGGCAACTAAGAATCATATGAAGGGATATGTAGCAAGATTGAATCACAATCTCATGTAAGCATAAACATAACCCATAGCATGCATATTCTACATTCTACCACCAACAAAAAAGATTTAGCTACTCATATTCATCAACATAGACATCAATTCATATGAATAATAATCAGAATACATCATATCAAACTACAAGACAAGAGAGTGATACAAGTTACCACCAAAGCTGTCACTAATCGGTGGAAATCAAAGAAAACCTCTTCGTAGATGATTACAAAGGATGAATCCCAATCAAAACCTTGAATCCCAAGCTAAAATACAAATTAATCTGAATATTCTCTGAGTTTTGGGGCTTAGGAGCTCTCCAAAACCAAGTTACAGTTCAAAGATATTCAAAAAATGATCAAAGATCAGGTCTAAGAAGAAAAATCCAAAAACGTAACCGCTGCCAAGCGGACCGCTTGGAGAACCAAGCGGAGCGCTTGGAAAGCGAAGCGCTTCGGGCACTCCAAGCGCTTCGCTTGGCTTCTGTGCCAAAGCTCCTGGAAATTGAAGCGTAGCGCTTCACTATTCTAGGCGCTTAGCTTGGCTCCTGGGCAGATTTTTGTCTTCAAACTCAATCTTTTTGCCCTCGCATGGCCCTCGGGTGCCTTGGACTCATCCTTCTCGATGCTTATTGATACTCAAACACTTACGAACAAGCCACGGAGATTGGGGAACTTCTACGGGGCCATCTTTTCCATCAAAAAGGCTCGTTTTTAGCTCCAAAAACGCCGTTTCTTACCTAAGTGCCTGAAAATGCAGAAAACACAAAACGTGACACTATTCTACAAAACTAACAAAAAAACAAGGCTAGAAGATAGCAGAAGAAGGTAAAAAAGACAAGATGAACGCGTCAAAAATACGTTCATCACCCGTACTCAGCATGACAACCGTTCTCGCAACACTACTGGAGGGTCTGGGCAGTCATCCCAGGCAAGGAAGAACTGCAACTACTGTGGAGGAGTCAACCACGATGAGCACAACTCCTGGAAAAGACAGGGCTTATGTTTGGCTTGTGGGAGCAAGGATCACAAGATTAGCCACTGTCCGAACCGTCATGCCATTGTCAAGGGAGGAAGACCAGGAGACTACGCTCTGAGAAATGATGGAAAGGGTACTATGGCAAAGCCCCGAGTTTTCAGCATAGGTGGTCATGAAGTTCCTGACGCCGCGAATGTGGTTGAAGGTACGCTACTGATCGCTCAAACTTGTTCTAAAGCTTTATTTGATCCTCGTGCTACGCATTCATTTATTGCTGAAGTATTTGCTGAGTCACTCGTTTTACCATACAAAGTATTACCCTACGCTTTAGAAGTATGTACGCCTTTGGGAGCTAGTCTAATCACTAAGAAGTTCGTCGAGCGATGTGAGATTTCCATCCTAGGAATAACTTTCCCTGCTGACCTTATATTTCTACCTCTATCAACCTACGATGTTATTCTGGGTATGGATTGGCTGTCCGAGCACTACGCGCAACTGGATTGTCGAACCAAGGCTATATCCCTGGGAAAACCTGGAGAGGAGAAAGTCGTGTGGAAAGGAGATAAGAGAAAGGATGAGAAGTTTCTACTGTCTGCCATGGAAGCTAGGAGGTTGTACGTGAAGGGTGCTACCTGCTTTTTGGCGTATCTGATCAATAAACCCAAAGATCAGCCAATAATCAAGGAAGTTAGAGTGGTTAAGGAATTCAAGGGTGTTTTCCCTGAGAAGCTGGATTCCGTACCCCCTGAACGAGAGGTGGAGTTTAGTATTGATCTGGTACCTGGCACTGCATCCATTTCGAAGTCACCTTATAGGATGGCACCTGCTGAGCTTAAGGAGCTAAAGACGAGGGTGACACGAAACGAAAGATAGAATTTACAACTCGATAACTTCAAAAACAAATATTTACATGACACTTGACACTTTACTAGACTGCTTTTGGCTTGCAACGACCCTTCTTTTGCTTTTGGGTCTTATTCTTTATTTTCTTTCTTCTCTTTTTTTTTATATGTTCTTTTCTCTTTTTTTTTTTTTTTCTCTTTTTCTTCTTTTCTTTTTCTCTTTTTTTTTTCTTTTATAAAGGGGCAAGCAGCAGTACTAAGTGTCAAAAACACCTCCCCAAACCTATTCGAAAGAATAGGTTGGGACACAAAACAAAAAGAAAAAGAAAAAGGAAACTTTACAACGACTCAAAGACGAAAGACAAGATCAACGAAGCAACCCCCTCCCCAAACCTATTCGATAGAATAGGTTTAATACAAGGAATCGCACACCTCACACTACCTCCTTCCTAGGCATTTGGCAATCTCTTATCGAGGTGAAGAACTTGTCGCCTCTTACGTACATAATTACACGGGTTACAACCATAGACTCTAACATGCATCATTTCATAAGGCCATCGTGAACCGCAGCAGAAGAAACACCACTCAAGGTGATGTCGAGACTACTAAGCTTAACTAGTGCACATGCGAATGTGACAAACCAAGCGAGACAAGCCTCAAACAAAGTGATGCAACATATGATCAATGGTCATAAACACTTAGTCTACTCAATAAAAAAGTTCAAGAGACTTGGCAATAAACTCCACACACAACAACGTGCAACAACTAATCTAGGGATGATATGCATGCAAAAATTTGAAAAAACACGAAAAATCACATGAACTTGAGTAAAATCAGGCATGTACGAACCACACAAGCATATAGTACTGAAAATCCAATACCCCCTCCCCAAACCTAAACTTTTGCTCGTCCTCGAGCAAAGAAAAGTTGAAAGAAAAGGAAAAATTGGATTGAAAGTACACTTCCCTGAGATAAAGGTTCGTGTCCAATCTCCTATATATGAGTAGTACCTGAAAGGGCTCAAGAAACAAGTGAGAACGGGTGCGCAAAGGTGAGAAGAATGGAAAAACGAGGAAAATCTGGGTACAGGGTCCAAGCGGACCGCTTGGCGGGAGCCAAGCGGTTCGCTTGGCCAAGCGGAGCGCTTGGGAGGCTCCAAGCGCTCCGCTTGAATCTCCAGGAAGTTGCAAAACTTCCTTGAATTTGAAGCGGACCGCTTGGCCCTTCCAGGCGCTTCGCTTGGCCCTGTTTCCAGATTTTCGATGTTTTTCCTCTCTTAATCACCTAAGGCACCAAGACAAAACTAGACTAAACTAATCACGACAAAAGGCACACAGGCCACAACTACAAAAGCAAATAAAGAGTACAAGAGACTAAAGAAATGAACCAAGATACAAAAGGTACCTCAACCAAGTCAACCTCCACTTCATGAGTCGACTCGAGAGGCTCTAGGTACGGCTTAACTCTCTGGCCATTGACCTTGAAGGTAGCTCCGGTTTGGTTGTCCAAGAGTTCCACAGCACCATGGGGTGCTACTCGGACAATTTCAAATGGTCCGTCCCATCTAGAACGGAGTTTTCCAGGAAAAAGTCGCAACCGAGAGTTGAAGAGGAGTGCCTTTTGTCCTGGAACTAAATCCTTGCGAATGATGCCTCTATCATGATACCTCTTTGCCCGTTCCTTGTATATCTTACCACTCTCGAAGGCTTTCAATCTTAGCTCATCTAACTCGGTGAGTTGCAAAAGTCTTTCTTCACCGGCTTTCTCCATATCAAAGTTCAATTGCTTGATGGCCCAAAGTGCTCTATGCTCCAACTCCACGGGTAGATGGCAAGCTTTCCCGTACACAAGCCGGTAGGGAGTGGTACCAATCACCGTTTTGAACGAGGTCCTATATGCCCATAGTGCATCCGGCAACTTGGTGGACCAATCCTTTCTCGAGGGTTTGACTACCCGCTCCAAGATTTTCTTGATTTGCCGATTGCTCACTTCTACTTGGCCAGATTTTTGAGGATGATATGGAGTAGCAACGAAATGTGTGACCCCGTACTTCTTCATGAGGTTAGCGAAGACCTTGTTCACAAAGTGAGTTCCCCCATCGCATATAATGGACCTCGGGGTCCCAAACCTATTGAAGATCACATCACGAAGAAAAGAGAGTACAACCTTGGCATCATTAGTCCGGGTGGGAACAGCCTCTACCCATTTGGTGACATAGTCGACCGCAACCAAGATATATTCGTACCCATTACTCTTAGGGAATGGTCCCATAAAGTCTATACCCCAAACATCAAAAGGCTCAACAACTAAGTTACCTTGCTGGGGCATTTCTTGTTGCTTGCCAATGTTGCCACTCCGTTGGCATGAGTCACATTGCGCCACAAATGAGCGCGCATCTTCATACAAGCTGGGCCAAAAGAACCCGGATTGAAGCACCTTGCGAGCGGTTTTTCGGCCACTATAATGCCCTCCACATTCTAACTCATGGAAGAATCTCAGTATCGACAATTGCTCTTTCTCGGGTACACACCTCCGCAAGACTTCATCTCCTCCCTTGCGGAACAAGTACGGGTCATCCCATATGTAATGGCGACAATTCCTCACAAGTGAACGCCGTTCAGGTCCATAGAGATGGGTTGGCATCACATTTGTGGCTAAGAAGTTAACGATATCGGCGTACCATGGTTCCAACTCTATGCGCATCAACTGATCATCGCGCAAATCATCTGGGACGGGTGTGTCATCTTGTGGAATGTTTGGCAACCGGGACAAGTGGTCCGCCACAAGGTTTTCCTTGCCACTTTTATCGATTAATTCCACCTTGAACTCTTGGAGAAGAAGTACCCAACGCATCAAGCGTGGCTTGGTTTCACGCTTAGCAATCAAATGCTTGAGAGCTGCATGGTCAGTGTGAACAAAAACTTTGTACCCAGTAATATAGGACCTGAATTTACTTAGAGCAAAAATAACCTCTAAGAATTCTTTCTCAGTGGTAGTATAATTAATCTGAGCAGCATCTAAGGTCTTACTAGCATAGTAAATTACTCTGAAACGGTTATCAACCTTTTGACCAAGAACAGCACCCATAGCATAGTCAGAAGCATCACACATAATTTCAAAAGGAATTTTCCAATCCGGAGAGACTGCAATAGGGGATGTTAAGAGTTTCTCCTTAAGTGTGTGGAAAGCGTCAAGACATTCTTGTGTGAATTCGAAGGGAACATCTTTAGCAAGCAAGTTACTCAAGCACTTAGCTATCTTAGAGAAGTCTTTGATAAATCTCCTATGGAAGCCTACATGCCCAAGGAAGGATTGCAATTCACGCACACAAGTAGGTGGAGGTAACTTTTCAATGATTTCAAGTTTCCCTTTGTCTACCTCTATCCCCCTTTTAGAAATAGCATGTCCCAACACAATTCCCTCTTTAACCATATAGTGACTCTTTTCCCAACTCAATGTAAGATTACATTCAATACACCTCCTTAAGACACGATCAAGTTTATCAAGACAATCATCAAATGAATCACCGTAAACGGAAAAATCATCCATAAATACCTCAACAAATTTATTCACCATGTCGGAGAAGACGGTGAGCATGCAACGTTGGAAAGTGGTCGGAGCATTGCACAATCCGAAGGGCATCCTCCGGTACGCGAAAGTGCCAAAAGGACATGTGAAGGTGGTCTTCTCTTGGTCCTCGGGAGCTATAGGAATCTGGTAGAAACCTGACAAACCATCCAAGAAACAATAGAACTCTTGCCCAGCTAGGCGGTTAAGCATATCATCAATAAATGGTAAAGGAAAATGATCTTTCTTTGTGGCAGAATTCAATTTCCTATAATCGATGCACATACGCCACCCCGTTGTTTTCCTAACGGGTACTAATTCCCCTTTATCATTTGCTTCGACCGTGATACCCCACTTCATGGACGGGGCTAACCCATTTGCTATCGGGAGCTGGGTAAATCATCTTAGCATCTAGGAGTTTAAGCACCTCTTTCTTCACAACTTCTTGCATAGCTGGGTTTAGCCTACGTTGTGGTTGCCTAACAGGTTTCGCATCTTCCTCTAAGGCTATTTTGTGGGTACATTGCACCGGGCTTATACCCTTGATGTCACCTATGCTCCATCCTATGGCTCCGGTGTTTCTTTTCAACACCTCCACTAACTTAGCCTCTTCCTCCTTACCAAGCTTAGAAGATATGATTACAGGTTTAGACTCATTCTCTCCTAGGAAGACATATTTCAAATGGCTTGGTAATGGTTTAACCTCAAGGGTTGGTTCACTAGGTGGAGGGGTCACTCCTTCATCTTCATCTATTCCTAGAGACTCTTCTATTTCTTCTCCTAGAGGGATTTCAGGTGCATTATCTAGGAGGGTTGTCATAGCTAACACTTCTTCGGTGACAAATCCCTCTTCAAGGTTCATAGTAAGAGCGGCTTCTAAAGGGTCGCTAACTTGATGAGCAGAATAAGTATCACAAGAGACAGATTCATAACAATCAACAAATTTAAGTTCTTCAATCATAGCTTCCTCAGAGTCAGGTTCACATACCTGTTTGTATTGCTCGATCTGAACTTTGTCTCCAAGTACCTCCATGGTGATCTTTTTCCCTCGAGCTCCAAACATGTGTTGGTGGTAGCCATGAAGGGTCTGCCCAAAAGCACAATATGCTCCTTTCTCGAACTTGTACCCTCGTCTGCTATTTCCATCACCACAAAGTCGGTTGGCACAATGATTCTATCCACCTTCACTAGAATATCCTCGACTATCCCCAGTGGGCGTTTCACACTTCGATCAGCCATTTGAACGACCATGCTAGTGGGTTGAATTTTTCCCAACCCCAACGCCTTGTAGATGGAGTATGGCATTAGATTAATGCTAGCCCCCAAATCAAGCATTGCTTTTGTGGATCGGCCGTTTCCCATGGTGATACTAATTATGAAACTCCCGGGATCCTTTTGCTTCAAAGGTAACTCATGCACCGAGTTAACCATTTCAAGTTCAGCCACATCCCCTTTCTGGAAAATCTTCTTATTACTCCTCACTTCTTTGAAAAATTTCGTGTAAGCGGGAATATTTTGAATCAATTCCAGAAGGGGAACGTTCACCTCTACTTTTGATAGGATCCCTTATATAGGTGAGTCTCGGATGTCCTTCTTAGCTTCCTTTATCCTTCCGGGAAAGGGAAGATGGGGTTTAGGGGGCACATAAGGATTAGGCGACTTATGAAGTCCGCCCTCCTTTTGTTGTGCACCCCCTTCCTCATCTTCCTTATCCTTCTCAGTAACAAGTTCAGGGGTTGGTGCGGCTTCTTCTACCACCTCCTTCTCCAGCTGCTCATCATCACCTGTATCACATGTATTATTAGGCAAAGATTTAGTTTTAGAAGATACATCAAAGGATATGGTGGTCTTGATTCCTTGCCACTCCGCAAAAGTATGTTTGCCTCTTCAAGTTCTTCCTCAATCCTGGAGCTTTCACAATGTTCTTCTTCGCTTTCCAGATCAGCCTCAAGTCCCTCAATGAACTCCTCTCGACGATTAAGATTTCTCTCATTTTTGGAAAAATCAGAATTTTCCTCCCAAGTCTCAGGCGGACCGCTTGACAAAGCGCAAGTGGAGCGCTTGCCAAGCGCTTCGCTTGGCTCAGGCCAAGCGCTTCGCCTGGCTCCTGGAGCTTCTGTTTTTTTCCTCTCCTTTCTCTCCTGGAATTTCAAGCGCTCCGCTTGACTGTTCCAAGCGCTCAGCCTGAATTTCCAGTGAATTTTCTTCATGCATGTGACACTCGGAACCCCTTTCTTCACTCATTTTCTCTTCTAGTAACTCGAGCATGACCTCAGATTCTCCTAGAACTTCATACACACACTCCATTCTAGTATCAAAATCCTCTTGGTATTTACCCGCTACTTCGAGCACATTTCCCCAAACCTCCATTAGAGTGGATAACACCTTTTCTTCCTCTTCGGTGAAGCACTCCTCTTCACCTTGAGCTTGCGAGTCTTCCACCTCAAAGACGTAATATGGAATATTTTTGCCCGAGCATGTCTTCACTTTATAATCGAATTTGTCATCATAAGAACTAATGGCAATAGGCTTGGGTGCTCGATACATCTCTGAGTAATCAACCGGTGGCACAAGAGCATGGTTACGTGTCGCAGCGAGCAATCTCCCAAAAACCTCTTTGATTTGGGATACGGTACAATTCTCCATACCGTCACATGCACCATCTATCACCAACTGCAAGTCTTCATCCAATCCTCGATAAAAACAAGTAATCAGTTCATATTCGCTCAACCGATGATGTGGGCATTCGCCCTTGTAGATCTCAAATCTCTCTAGAGCATCGCAGAACCTTTCTCCCTTCCGCTGAGCGAATTCAATTATCCGCTTCTTGAGCTCTTCATTTTCCCTAGGCGAAAGGAACCGATCAAGAAAGGCGTCTACCACGTCTTGCCAACTCCTCAGTGATCCCCCAGGCAAAGATCTCAACCATTCCTTGGGTTTCCCAGTAAGAGCACATGGAAACAACCGACGCAAGAGCTGATCATCATTCAAGTCACGTGGTGGTAACAACCCAACGTCACGCCGGTATTCTACCACGAATCGTAATGCATTCTCGCAAGGTGAATCTCGGAAGGTAGCTATGCTATAGGGAATTTCATCAGTGACCTCATATAACCTAGCCACCGGTTCAAGATAAATCGCCGGCTCTTTCCTTATTGCCTCATACCAGGACTTTGAAAGCTTCGTTCAAGCAAACTTCTTCCATACCTGTCCAACTACAAAGCCTTCAACTAACTGTAAGTTTCCGTTAGTTACGCAAAACTTTCACACAATTCAATCAAGAAAGAAATAAGGGGTGGGAAAGAGATGTTGGCTGAAAAAACAAAAACAAAAACACCAACCAAAGGAGTTAAGTCCCCGGCAGCGGCGCCAAATTGATGAAGTCGTTTTTCACCAATTAAATTTGTTTTAAAAGCCTAAGAACACTTATCACTACACAAACTAGAGTGCAATGGCAAGTTGTCCCCGAGTGTCGTTCTCTCGGGACCTAACGTGGCTTTGCTTGAGGTTTTTGCAAGTAATTTCAGTCAACGAGTTCAAATGTTGATAGAATGGTTTCCTTTGAACAATAGCAACGAGAAATCAGATTGTTGTAAACAAGTTTGGAAAACGGTTGGTGGTAGAAATCAAATACACATGCATGGGTTACGTATATGCTCACAAGTTCAGTGCGTAGAACCTTCGATCAAGTCTGCTAAGCAACTCGTCTAGGCAAATTTAAGACACACATCATGAAAGATCACTATCAATACTTTAGAGGTGCTTGCCACCAACACCATTTATCTAGCATGCTGCAAATCTCTAACATACAATCCTATAGCTTTCATTGACCAAGAGTTTGTCACTATACTCAATTCGAATATATTTTATAGGCAACTAAGAATCACATGAAGGGATTTGCAGCAAGATTGAATCACAATCTCATGTAAGCATAAACATAACCCATAGCATGCATATTCTACATTCTACCACCAACACAAAAGATTTAGCTACTCATATTCATCAACATAGACATCAATTCATATGAATAATAATCAGAATACATCATATCAAACTACAAGACAAGAGAGTGATACAAGTTACCACCAAAGCTGTCACTAATCGGTGGAAAACAAAGAAAACCTCTCCGTAGATGATTACAAAGGATGAATCCCAATCAAAACCTTGAATCCCAAGCTAAAATACAAAGTAATCTGAATATTCTCTGAGTTTTGGGGCTTAGGAGCTCTCCAAAACCAAGTTACAGTTCAAAAGATATTCAAAAAATGATCAAAGATCAGGTCTAAGAAGAAAAATCCAAAAACGTAACCGCTGCCAAGCGGACCGCTTGGAGAACCCAAGCGGAGCGCTTGGCAAGCGAAGCGCTTCGGGCACTCCAAGCGCTTCGCTTGGCTTCTGTGCCAAAGCTCCTGGAAATTGAAGCGGAGCGCTTCACTATTCTAGGCGCTTAGCTTGGCTCCTGGGCAGATTTTTGTCTTCAAACTCAATCTTTTTGCCCTCGCATGGCCCTCGGGTGCCTTGGACTCATCCTTCTCGATGCTTATTGATACTCAAACACTTACGAACAAGCCACGGAGATTGGGGAACTTCTACGGGGCCATCTTTTCCATCAAAAAGGCTCGTTTTTAGCTCCAAAAACGCCGTTTCTTACCTAAGTGCCTGAAAATGCATAAAACACAAAACGTGACACTATTCTACAAAACTAACCAAAAAACAAGGCTAGAAGATAGCAGAAGAAGGTAAAAAAGACAAGATGAACGCGTCAAAAATACGTTCATCACCCGTACTCAGCATGACAACCGTTCTCGCAACACTACTGGAGGGTCTGGGCAGTCATCCCAGGCAAGGAAGAACTGCAACTACTGTGGAGGAGTCAACCACGATGAGCACAACTGCTGGAAAAGACAGGGCTTATGTTTGGCTTGTGGGAGCAAGGATCACAAGATTAGCCACTGTCCGAACCGTCATGCCATTGTCAAGGGAGGAAGACCAGGAGACTACGCTCCGAGAAATGATGGAAAGGGTACTATGGCAAAGCCCCGAGTTTTCAGCATAGGTGGTCATGAAGTTCCTGACGCCGCGAATGTGGTTGAAGGTACGCTACTGATCGCTCAAACTTCTTCTAAAGCTTTATTTGATCCTGGTGCTACGCATTCATTTATTGCTGAAGTATTTGTTGAGTCACTCGTTTTACCATACAAAGTATTACCCTACGCTTTAGAAGTATGTACGCCTTTGGGAGCTAGTCTAATCACTAAGAAGTTCGTCGAGCGATGTGAGATTTCCATCCTAGGAAGAACTTTCCCTGCTGACCTTATATTTCTACCTCTATCAACCTACGATGTTATTCTGGGTATGGATTGGCTGTCCGAGCACTACGCGCAACTGGATTGTCGAACCAAGGCTATATCCCTGGGAAAACCTGGAGAGGAGATTGTCGTGTGGAAAGGAGATAAGAGAAAGGATGAGAAGTTTCTACTGTCTGCCATGGAAGCTAGGAGGCTGTACGTGAAGGGTGCTACCTGCTTTTTGGCGTATCTGATCAATAAACGCAAAGATCAGCCAAAAATCGAGGAAGTTAGAGTGGTTAAGGAATTCAAGGGTGTTTTCCCTGAGAAGCTGGATTCGTACCCCCTGAACGAGAGGTGGAGTTTAGTATTGATCTGGTACCTGGCACTGCACCCATTTCGAAGTCACCTTATAGGATGGCACCTGCTGAGCTTAAGGAGCTAAAGACTCAACTGCAAGATCTGGTGGATAACGGTTTTGTGAGACCTAGTTCTTCGCCTTGGGGATCACCGGTTTTGTTCGTAAAGAATAAGGATGGTAGTATGAGGATGTGCATTGACTATCGAGGCTTGAACCAAGTCACCGTCAAGAACAAGTACCCCTGCCCCGTATTGAGGAACTTTTCGATCAGTTTGAAGGTTCGAAGGTTTACTCGAAGCTTGATCTGCGACAAGGCTATTATCAAGTTAGGGTAAGGGAAGAAGACATACCTAAGACTGCCCTGAACTCGAGGTATGGTCATTACGAGTTTGTGGTGATGCCGTTTGGCCTTACGAATGCCCCAACTGTGTTCATGGATTTGATGCACCGAGTCTTTCAGCCGTATCTGGATCAGTTTGTTGTTGTTTTCATCGATGACATTCTCGTTTACTCAAAATCTGAAGAGGATCATGAGAAACATCTTCGAATTGTCTTGGAAACTCTTCAGAACAACAAATTGTATGCCAAATTCAGCAAGTGTGAATTTTGGCTAGATAAAGTAGCCTCTTTAGGGCACATTATCTCTGGAGAAGGTTTGGAGGTCGACCCATCGAAGATTGAGTCGATAGTTAATTGGAAGAGACCTGAATCTGTCACTGAGGTGAGGAGTTTTCTCCGCTTGGCTGGTTACTATCGCCGTTTTGTGAAAGATTATTCGAAGATAGCCGGACCCTTGTCCTCTTTAATAGGGAAAAATCCTAAGTTCGTATGGAGTGACAAGTGTGAGGAAAGCTTCGAGGAGCTGAAGAAGAGGCTGACCACTGCCCCTATACTAGCTCTTCCCGAGGGGACCAACGACTTTATAGTCTACACGGATGCTTCAAAGGAAGGTTTGGGTTGTGTACTGATGCAACGAGAAAAGGTGATGGCATATGCTTCGAGGAAGTTGAAGCCATATGAGAGAAATTACCCAACCCATGATCTTGAGCTAGTTGCTATAGTCTTTGCTTTGGGAAAGTGGAGACACTATCTTTATGGTCCTGAGTTCACCATCCTCACGGATCATAAGAGCTTGAAGTATGTGTTTACCCAAAAGGAGTTGAACATGAGACAACGACGATGGATGGAATTTCTAGGCGATTACACTTGTACCATTCGATACCATCCTGGTAAGGCCAATGTGGTCGCTGATGCTTTAAGTCGTAGGGTACACGTGTCAAATCTCGAAGTGTCCAAATTGTCTTGTATGTTCGCCAATATCACTTTGAGGTATGAGCTAGCAAGAAAAATTCTTGAGGCTCAAGAGCATGATGAAGAGCTTCAAGATATTAAGGCACATATTACTGAACCTCGCAATGCGAAATTCTCTATTGATGAGACTGGAGCCCTAAGGTTTCAGGGTAGATTGTGTGTGCCTTCTGATGAAGAGCTTAGACGTTTAATTTTGGAGGAAGCTCATAAGTCTAAGTATTCGATGCATCCTGGAGGAAACAAGATGTATGAGGATTTGAAGAAAGTTTACTGGTGGACCCATATGAAATGAGATGTTGCACAGTTTGTGCAAAGTTGTTTGGTCTGCCAGCAAGTGAAGGCTGAGCACCAGAAATCGGGAGGTTTACTGCAACCACTCGAGATTCCACAGTGGAAATGGGAGATGATCACTATGGATTTTGTGACTGGTCTACCGGTAGCTAGGGGTGGTTTTGATAGTGTTTGGGTTATTTTCGATAGGTTGACAAAATCGGCACATTTTCTACCTGTTAAAACCACCTACACATCCGAGAAGTTAGCCGAAGTCTATCGCGATGAGATAATTAGGCTTCATGGCACTCCGGTGAGCATTGTATCGGATAGAGATCCGAAGTTTGTCTCGAGATTTTGGAAGCAAGTACATGAAGGCTTAGGTACTAAGTTGAATTTTAGTACCGCAACACATCCGCAGATAGATGGTCAATCCGAAAGGACCATTCAAACTTTAGAAGACCTTCTGAGATTGTGTGTGCTGGATCACCAAGGAAGCTGGGCACAACATTTGCCATTGGTGGAGTATGCTTATAACAACAGTTATCAAGCATCGATTGGTATGGCACCGTTTGAGGCACTGTATGGTCGAAAGTGTAGATCACCACTGTACTGAGATTTGGAGGACCGAATTTCTACACCAGTAGCTGGAGAGAGAACTCTCAATGAGATGATACAAGAAACCTTGGAAAAGGTTAGGCTCATCCGAGACCGATTGAGAACTGCTCAAAGTCGACAAAAGAGTTACGCCGATAATCGTAGGCGAGATTTGGAGTTTGAAGTTGGTGATTTTGTCTTTCTCAAGCTATCTCCGAGAAAGGGAATTGTTCGTATGGATCGTAGAGCTAAACTGAACCCTCGGTATGTAGGTCCATATGAGATCATTGAAGGAGTTGGCATTGTAGCTTATCGGTTGCAACTGCCCACTACTATTACTGGAATTCATAATGTATTCCATGTATCTCAACTGAAGAAGTATTATCCGGATCCGTCGCACGTGATTCAACCCGAGGAAGTGACCATTGAGGAGGATTTGTCTTATGTGGACCAACCGGTTCGTATTCTTGACCAGAAGGTACAACAGCTCCGTAATAGGCAAATCAAGCAAGTAAAGGTTCTTTGGAGAAATCATCAGTATGAGGAGGCAACGTGGGAAAGCGAGGATGACATGCGCCGGCAGTATCCCGAGCTCTTCAACTTTTCAGGTGCGAATTTGGGGACCAAATTCTTTAAGGGGGGAAGAGTGTAACACCCCGTCTTTTTTTAATTATTTAATTATTTATTTATTTATTTAATTATTATTTTATTATTTAATTATTTAATTTAGTTAATTAATTATCAGAGTAAATTGTTTATTTGATAATTATTTAATTAAATTCGCGTAAGCTAGTTCGTTTCGTTTCGTTTGGTTCGAGCTGGACTTTCTGATTCATTTGGCCCAATTCTTAGCCCGGTCAAAAGGCCTGTTGATCGGCCCATTAGTAACCCTAACCCTAGTCAGATTGCCTTTCCCATCTTCATTCTCTTCCCAGCCGTAATCAAAACGAAAGAGGAGAAAAGAAAGAAAAGAAATTCTCTTCCCAGCCGTAATCAAAATGAAAGAGGAGAAAAGAAAGAAAAGAAAGAAAAGAAAGAGGAGAGAGAAAAGAGAGAAGAATTGTTGCTGCTGTCGCACCGTCTGCCTGTCGCCGCCGCCGCCGCCTTCTCCGATCACCGCCGCGTTCGCCTTGTCTCCGCGCCGCCTGCTGTCCGCCGATCTCTGCTGTCGATCGATCAATTCGATTGATCCGATCGTTTTTGTCCGTCCTCTGTCCGCCGTTCGCCGCCGCCTGTTCGATCGATCCGATCGCCGCGATCTCTGTGTCCCCGTGTCGCCGCCGTTCGCTGTCTGTTGCTCACGCCGCCGTCCCGATTCGATCCCCTCCGCCGCGCGCCGATCAGTCCATTCCGATCGATCGCGTCTCCCTGTCCGGTCTGTCTCCGTTCGCCGCGCCGCTCCGTTCGCGTCGCCGCCGTTTCACCCGGTCCGTTATTCTGATCCGATCGGTAAGCTTTGTTCGTTCCGTCCTTTCTGTTTCGAATTCGGACTTCGTTGAATCTGGATTTAATTTAGTTTCGTTTATCTTTGATTCGTAACCTTGATTTCTTTTTCGTTCGAATCGAAGGTAATCTCGTTTTCCTTTTTGGTTCATTCGATTTACTGATTTACTGTTCGAGGCTCGTATTCTATTTTGGACTTTATTACCCTTGGACCATTTTACCCTTGATCGATCTGACCTTGTTGTTTGATTCGAACTGAGAACCGGGACTTAGGTTGTTAGATTGTAGTTACTGTTTGTTGGACTTGTGTTTTGACCTCGTATGTTGACTTTGGATTTCTGTTGACCTCGAAAGGACTATTTTGGACCTTGTTGTTTCTGTTTTGAACTTTGTGGACTGATTTGGGAAACCTGAAAACCGAAAGGACCTTTTTGCAATTTTACCTTTGACCGTAGTTGACTGACAGTAAGCTTTTCTCGTAAACCTTTTTATTCTGTGAGGACTGTTAAGTATGTTTGGAAAACTTCTGGTTTGTTTGTACTGTCTGTTTTTAAAAAGGGTTATTTTGCAATTTACCACTGAGGGTATTTTGGTAATTTCCAGAATCTGAAAACCGAAAGAGTTTCTGAAAATGTTTCAAACTTAATTTCTGTTTTTGTACGTTAGTAATGACTTGACTTGCTAGCCTAGTTGGTTAGGTCCTTGCTTGACTAACTTAGAGGTCCCGAGTTCGAAAACCCCGTCTTTACCATTTCTTTTTCAACCTTTTCCCTTCCGTCCGTTCGACTTCTAAAGTGTGTTTAGTACTTTCTTGTTAGGTTCTCCGTTGTTCGTTAACCCGTAAAAGCTCATTACTCGTTGAAGGTCTTTTGCTCGCAAGTTAAGGTGAGTGTTCACCCCTAAACCTATTATTTGCGAAAAACTGGAAGGATATGTGTCAACTTGTACCTATTACTATATACTGTTTTACTGTATGCTTCCGCGTAAAAGTATAAGTCCTAAGTATGACTATTTACCTTTCTGTTTATTGCTACTCTGTTCTGGACTGACTTTTCTGCAGGAACACCTCTCGGTGTTAATTATCTGTATCTGTTGTTCTGTATCTGTTCTGTTTCTGTGTGACCGGTCGATTAGGTTGTAATTAGGTAGGCTTGGGTAGTAGAGGACTATCGGGTTTGCTTGATTATCGCCTAGTCTATTCCCTTTTAGGTGCGAGGCAGAAGTCGCTGAGGTCTATTAGGGTCGTAGGATCTGTTTCCCCAAAGTACACGGGGGTTTCTGTTTCTGTCCGGAGTTGTGCACCCTCTGGAGGGAGTTATAAGGGCATTCTGGGAGTAGGAGCAATAAGGCGGGTTGCACCAACGGTCTACAACATATCTGTTCTGTTAATCTGTTATATGTGTTCTGTTCTGTTTGCTCGTTTTTCTGAAAAGGGTTTTGATTTCAAAACTGTTTACTTTCTGTTTAACTTAGAACCTCACTGAGATCCTTTATCTCACACTCTCTTGTTTTCAAAATTCCTTCCTTCCAGATACTGCTGAGGATGTTCGCGAGTAGGATGCCAGCGACTGAGAGAAGGGTCTGGGGTGTCATGGGTTTCTTTTCCAAAATAAGAAGATGAACTTTTTACTGTCTTCATTCGTTGTTTCCTTTGAACTTGAGTTGTCGTTGGATATTTGTTTATTTCTGTTAGCGCTGTGCGCGTCAAAGATTAATTTGGCATTAATTGCCGACCGTTGCTATTAAAGTTATTTTTGATTTTCCTTTTCCGAGAAAGTATTTGTTTTCAAAACCGGTACCGTTACAATGACATTGCGTAGTCGCGCATGTTTTTTGTTGAAGAACTCGTACTTCCCTTCGGGTATGTGACGCTCCCAAACCGGTAGGTGGTACACTACCTTCCGGTGGGGTGCAAGGAAGCTAGGCTTATTTGCATATCCCGAGTCAACAAGGAAATACTTTCCTGGCACATGCATTAGCAGGGTTTGGGAAGTTCTCGTCCTTGCTTATAGCATAATCTAGAACTGCTTGGTCATGGCCCGAACCTTCCCATCCGGATAGGACATATGTCACAAGTTCGTCGAAGTCACATGCTAGAAGAACGTTCTGGCTTATATTACCATTTCGATCTCGATATCTATCCTTCAAACACGAATGGACACATGCGTTTACATGTGTGCCATCGATTGCACCCACACAGTCCTGCAACCAAATACCCATCTAGTTACCTAACACGAATTAAATACGGGAATCATTATTAGAATTATAGGTTTCTTCCTACACATTGTACATAAAAAATTACCTTGAAGAAGCCAGCAAAATTCTTGTCACATGTTATCTTCGGATGGGTATTCTCCCAATCTGGAGGAGTTATGATTAACGGGGCAACATTACACATAGCGTCTAACACCTTCGTGAAATGGCGGTGGATGGTCTCTGTTGAGTGTTGAAATCGATTTTCCATATCTCTTGTTTTACAACCCCTAGCAGTGGCTCTCATGAAAATAGCCAGGGACTCCATTGTAGACACAATTCCAGTATTACCTTGTCTCAGACCTCCTTTCGAGACCAAAAGCTGATGCAACTCAACGAACATTTGTTTCTTCATCCTCATCTGCCAATAGAAAGTAGTGGAATGGCCATTCAGAAGCTCATAAACCCAGGCTCTGCCAGATGTCCTCGAATTGTGCCTCAATTCCTTATTCCTTGTGAAAGGCAACGGTGATCGGGGGATGGGTTGGGGCCTATTTCTGAAAAGGTCCCTCACGACAGTGTTAACTCGTGTATTAATGAAATCAGCAACGTCCTTTGGGATGTCATCATCAGCTTCAAATAAACGGATAACAACGGGATCTTCCCCGTTCTCATCAGGCTGTAACTCAGGGAACTCTTCCCCAAGCCCTGGATCGGTGGTATACCCCATCTCCATAATATCTCGCACCAGCTCGTCCTCGAATTGCAGTTCTTCTTCCCATAGCTCAATAATATCATCCTTGTCTTTTTTCAAATGGATGTCTGAGCAAGCGTATTGCTCTAATTAAGTCCAAATCGACTTGGGCTTCATACTGATCCATTGGAACAGCATTTGTTTGACCACCCGCATTGTACTGTTCAGCGCCACCCTATCCTTGACCGTAGGAGTTGTCCTGATACGGGTTATAGTACCCTTGCGAGTTTAGACGGCTCTGCCCCGCCCCAGTTGACGAAGCTGGATTTAATCGTCGCGGTTCATTGAACTGGTGTAGCCGATATTGGCTATCATGAACCATTAACTCTTGGAAGTCCTGGGTCAAATCTTGACTGTCGTTTGATTACTGACTAGCAGAGTAACTGTAGTTCCAGTAAGGATCCATGGTGTGTAGAAATTGTCACTGTACTTTGTATGGTTGGAAAAATTGTTAGCACAATTATAGAGGTATGTTCTAATAATTAAGTTGATCAAATTTAATAAACCAAGATATAAATATTTAAAAAACAAATTGTGAAAGGCATCAGTTACGATAACAGGCAACAAGAAAAACACTAATGGATGCATGAAGTTACAATTTCGAGATTCATTTGCGTTGTAGAGGCGTTCTCATTTTATACCAATGTAGCTTAATCGCATCATTGTACCCCAACCACACCTTAGCGATTGCAAAGTTGTCTTTGTGACATAATATCGAGTTCCCCACAAAATAACGGGGCAAATCATCCTGCATCATAGGATGTAATCTCTTAATTTCTTCTCGGACCATGGTATTTACATTCTTCCTCTCCTCGTAATCTTTTTGGGCACCTATGCTTACTTCTCAATGCCCTTGAAGTCAACCGATGAAGCGCTGTTTCCGCTATCCGATGTACCACTGTTTGACCCCTTGTACCGCTTCTTCATTTTAGCCTTGTATGCTTTCTTATCCCCTTCGGCATCTAACGAAGCAAGGTAAACATCTTCCTCATCAACATGTTCATCTTCCCACTCCCTACAGTTGTTCGCTATGAATGGCTGGAAGTGGCCTTCGTTGTCACAGTTTCCAAACATCTTTGCGAACTCATGAGGACATGGAAAATCAATCCTGTCCCTTGCATCATTTTCATCAGCACCTTGCTCATCCTGTTATAAAATTTTGGGGTTCATTAAAAGTTAGGTTTAGCTCTGTACACATTAATTATTTTGTTTTTTTACGTTGCATTGCTTACATGGTTGAATTTTCGTTATGCTAATTTGTAATAATGGTTATTTTCGTAAAACAAACCTCTTCAGGCATAGTAGGGGGCGGATGAAGGTGGCTAGTAGTGGGGTCCTTATACCACCCTTGATCCCTGAATTTTTTTGTAACAAAAATTCGATATGACTGTTTCAAACGACTCAATTTATTTCGCATTTGCCAAATCTCGACCTCTAAGTTCGTTTGCTTGTTGAAGTGTTGTTGAACTTTTTCCCAAGTTTCTTTCTTAATCTGACCTGAATCAATCAAGCCTCGTTCCCACGCAATATACAGCGACATGATAAATGCATCTGTGTTTTCTTCATTCCACACATCTTTGTTTAGTCGCTTCCCGCCACCGCGTTTAGATGTTGCCTCCACTTTTTTGGGATGACCCCTCGCCCTTAGACTTTTTCTTCCCAAATGCTCGAAACATTTACAAAGTTTATTTCAAATTATAATTTAAAAACCGTAATTAAGCGATTGGTAATAAATTGTATTCTAATCCTTTTATGAAATCGTACTCTTCATTTGCTTTGAGATTCATAAGTATTTTTTAGTTTTGATTATTTTGTTAAAATGTCAGCTTTCAAGTTTTGTTACTTAGTATGAAATTCGATGTTAATCAAAATGAGTATATTGATTTTCCAGATTAGTGGTAAGCATGCATCATCACATTAAATGGTAATGGTTATATTTTGTAAATCCAACTTAATGTTAATTACGTAAGTACTTCTCCATAACTAAATTCATTCCGACTAAATAACAAATAGGCTTATCATATACAAAGTGTAAGAACGAATTACAAATTCTAAAACAAAATAACAAAGTTCAATTCGTAAAACATAATATCGCAACAATACATAACACAATAATATCCGAATAAAATAATAAAAGAGCAAGCTTCATGTACAAATCTAGAGGCCAGAATGCAAAGAATACAACAAAATGAAAATAAATAACTACTTCCAATTCCCACTACTCTTAAGGACTGTCCCAATTAGATAATCATGAGAAAAGTAATATGGGCCTTGTTTAATGCAAATGATTATGCGAACACGTATTAAATGTTTAAAAAGCATAAAAGTAACTCCGATACTAGGTAGAACACCAAAACAACCGTGTAAATGGTGTGCAGTGGTAAAAAAAATGCAAGTAATCCAAATATAAATATAAGAATTATAAAGCATTGGCAACAAGGAAGCAAAACCTGCGATTTTACGGAAGGAAGTGAGAGGGTGAAAGATGAAGACCCGGTTGAAGAGGCTGTCGGAGAGGAATTTGAAGTAGAGAGGGTTTGTTTGCGTTTATGAGTTAAGGCTTTTGGAAAGGTTTGTTGCATATCTTGAAAGAGGTGAAGAAAGGGAGTAGAAGGTGTGTGAAATGAGAAGAGAGGAGGGGTATAAATAGGGAAGATGTGTGTGCATTATTTGAAGTTACTAGTCAAACATGTATGAGTATAGGAAAAAGTTGGTGGGGTGAAGAGAAAGCTAAAGTTGATGACACAATTTTGAACTTTTGTGCAATAGTACAGTGCCATGTGAGCAAATCTGATTTTCACCCAAAGGAAAATCAGATTTGCTATGGTGTAAAGGACAAAGAATTTAAAATTGTAGTTGAAAATAAATACAAAAAATATGGTTGCACATTTATGAAATGAAATGTGTGCTTCAATGACTACTAGTACCAATTAAATGATAATGAATATGGTAGTTGGCTCAGAGCATTAGAGTAAGTTTGCAAAAACTATTTCAATGGTTGCATATACACAAGTATAGCCATGCCACAATTGAGAATTTTGTTAAAAGTATGCTTCATCATAGCCTATTGGACATGAAATGCATGCATGGGAATTTTTTTTAACGCGTGCTTCTAACTGATTATACAAACAGGGCAGTCAAAGAGCACATAACCTTAACCGTCTTCCAATTACAGTCGGGCTGCCATATAGCAATTAGCCGGCAACTCCAACTTTAAACCTCTAATCCGGTCTCCACATGCTCACTTGACATTGGTTCAACATTGCCACTTTTTATTGTTTCGGTTTACAAAAGCCACAACCCGAGTACCATGCCAACAAATGAATTGATATGCAATTTAATAAACCACAAGTTTAAAACCGACATACCCTCTCTCTGTCAAAATAACAAAATACCACAATCAAGTTTAAAGCCAAACAACCCGGTATGAGCGAACTGCACATACAATAGCTCACTGCCACAAACAATAAAACCCTCTACCAGACTGCCGTTCTCAATCCATATAGCAATGCCGGAGGCAACAAAGCAATCTGCCAGTAGCCAATCCGCCATGGTTGCTCAACCAGAACGAGTGTCGAGCCACGCCAAGATACGCCACGCATATAACCCTGCTATTTGTTCAATCCAATGAACGTTGAATGAGTGTAAGAATGCGAATAATAAAACCATAGCATAAGTTGAAAAAATAAAACCAAGGCAATCAGTCCATCACCTTTCATACAATGTGCCAAAAAGTGGTTCTACGGCTACCAAGGAAGAAGCTCCGGCAACTCCATAAACCTCCAGAAGCGTCTCTCTCTCTAGCCTCCTCATTGATGAAATAACAAGTTCGAATAAGTAAAACAATCGAAGCCAAACAGATGACAACTCACATAATAAGCCATATTCTATTTAAATTTTCATCTTTGCAAAACAGGCATACAACTTAGCAACCAAACCAAACCCACGCAAACTGCCACTGCCATATGATTTTTGTCAAAATTGAATTCATTCAAACTGCCACTGCCACATTTTAGTACATTTGCAATCAAAAAAAGCAGTAGACCAACACATTTTAATCTTCTGTAAAAATCTAACATTAACAAACATATACAAGTTAATAGGCAACACTCAAACAGAATCCACGTGGTAAGCAGAACAATTCTACCAATCAATTTGCCTAAAGCAAAATCATCTCTTATAACGAAACCAAGTGAAAACCTAAATATGATTACAAGATCACATCTGTTCCAGTACAGATTAACAAACCAATCGAAGTTTGATATATAAAATCAAATCGGACAAATTGAACAGAACAAATAGAAAGAACAATAGGCCATAAGCTGGTAAAAATGGAGAAGAGGAAAATGAACGAACCGGTGAAGGAGGCCGGAAAACCTCAAGTGGATCAGAAAAGAATCGACAAAAACGAAGGCCGCCGGGAAACTCCGTTTTCGTGACCGTATGAGTTTCCTCCACCACGGGTCGGTCATGACCTCTCCAAGGTACACGAAACGCGCTGCCGGAAAGCTCCACGCGCCGACCATCGATTTGGGAAGTCCACCATTTTGAAATTTGGTTCCGATAGGATTGTAGATCGAGACGAGGGGAGTGTAATGGTCTGTTTGGTTTCGTCTTGGGTGGCCTAACGGTGAAGATTTGGCCGGATTTCTTTTCCCGGTGGCCATGGTTTTAGTCGGTGAGAAGAGAGAAGGGAGAGAGAAGAGACTGAAATGTGGCAGGCTAGAGAGAGAAAAGATTTTTGGAAATGAGGCACAGTAACTTGGGTTGTGGCTTTTGTTATTTAACAAAAGCAAATTCTAACCCAACAACCACATTTTTACAAATTAACAAAATACCACAATCAAGTTTAAACCCAAACAACCTGTAACATTCCATAAAAACTTATTAGATTAGTTGCTAAAATCAAGTGAGGTTATTATAGTCAACAACTATTTAAACACTAATTTCTAATAAATTCTCTATGTATCACTATTATGTAAGAAACTATTAGGAACAACACTAATTTGTAATTAACTCTTGTTTGAAACTAGCTTCTGAAACTAGCTTTTTGTCTGAAACTAGCTTCTGAAACTAGATTTTATGTGTTGAAACTAATCTGAAACTATTTTTGTTCAGTTAAAATAATAATTTCTATTTTTATAATATTAGTTTCCATATTTTTAATTTTTTTTAGTTTAGCATAAATAAGTTTTTAGAGTTGATTTAATCAATTTATTAAATTAACAACTAGTTTTAACGGTTAATTTTGGGAAAAATATAAAATTAACAATTAGTTTCAACTTGTTTCAGTCGTTTTTAGCTAGTTTCGGCTAATTTCAGTGGCTGGAACTAGCTTACGGATGTCAAATTTGCTATTAAATCCAGCTGAGTGAGATTTTGAGGTCCATTTTTGTAGGTGAATTTCAAAAATATTCATTAAATACACTTTAGCGAGTTTTTGAGGTCCGCATGTTAGGAATGAGCGAGCATCTGGTAAATGTTGTTTGAAAGTGACTTTTTATGTAATTAATATTGTTTAGTGGTTTATTTCTGTATTCTTCCCAAGAGTATACATTGTATGTACGTGATGTAAATAAACCTTGCATGACCTATTACAACAAACATGCCATATATAGCACTTAAGGCTAAAAATAGGTCATTACAAGTAATAGCGAATTAGTCAACACCCCTAACCAGATGGTAATGAGAATGGGTTGGATATGCCCTTTTACAGATTAGTAATGAAAACTCTAGATTGTGATGCATGAACAAATTGACAAGTGACAGAAAGCTCTTCAAAATATATTGAATAAATAGTATCACCAAAGATGTATTTTGATATCTGATGACAAACAGGAAGTTTTCATAGTAACCTTTTTAACCACGACAAAAAATGACCCAATCAACCTCTGCTATCCACATCGAAACCAGCCCCAGTCCAACCTGGTCCTGCAGGACCTCTACCCTTGGGTACTGCAATTCCTTTTACTTTCCCGTGAAGTATGCTTTTCTTCTTCCCTCTTCCCTCCCCATCGTCAGAAGGCGGTTGTTTTACAACGGGAGCGCTTCCATTTTTACCTTCACTGGATATGGTCCCTGCCGTTGCACCAGTTGCTTCTGATGATGTACTCGGTAACGGCTGAGAATTTTGAGTTACCTCTGCTGGTCTTTGAATCGCATCCTAATATGCAAATGATGCCAGTCATAAAAGATTTAACGTTCACACTTCACATAGCCTACAACTACATAAATCAGCATAAATGCATTGGTATTTGAGTGATCGTGAAAAGATGTACATTCACAAGAACCTATGGGCATGATAAAATATTTGAATCTACGGGTTTATAAGTGAAACCTTAAACAAACAGCTACTAGACTAATGCATCCATATAGCGGCAGGGGAAAGAGCATGACACTAAGGCATAGAAATATAGGTCTAAACAAGTTACTATGTACTATGATTATAGGCACAATCCTTACAGAGTTAACATAGTTAGATGATCTGCTTGGGTTCATAGCTTCCAGCCGGCGTTTCAATTCTTCCAGTCTAGCAAGTTGAGAATTACTGCTTTCCTGAACCTGTAAGCGGAGATTAATTAATATAATAAGAACAAGCAACAAAGAAATTTTGGAGGTCTCTGAAAATTCTATGCTTACTAGATTATTCAAATCTTCACAAAGCTTCTGTTTAATAGCTTCCTCATCTTGCACGACTTTCGCTGCTAATTCCCAGGCCTAGAACATAAAGAGAAACACTTCGACATAAGTGCATACAAGGATTTTGTTACTTGGAAAAAAAAAGAAAGAAAGAAAGAAAAAGACTGTAGAGTGCAACTAAAAAATGATCGGTTACTGCAACATTTCTCAGATTAAAAATTATGTATTAATTGGTCACAATGAGATATCAAATACATGATGCCAGACAAGTAGTATCATAGAAAATGAAAATAATATTTCAGTCATTATCTTGCAGTTATGAACTGGAAAAATAAGCATGAAGAGATTCATGAGCTAATTTGCCATGTACCGCTTTAGCTTGTTCTTCTTTCATCTTAGCTGCACGTATTCTCTCTGTTGCCAACTCAATTTTCTTTCGCATGTGTTCAAGTGCTGAAAGATTAAAAAGAATTGAGACAGTGCTAAGATAGACGAGTCAGTGGATATTAACAGTAACAAGCATTAATAAACACATACCAGCCTTCTTTGGTCCAGCAGTAAGCTTCATTTCCATGGAAAGATTGGCTAATTCCCGCTCTACATCACGAATCTTTGAATAGTTCTCGTCAATGTACCTGAATTAATATAAATTTGAGTCGTGAAAGCAGTTCAGTAGTGAAATTGATCTTTCGTATTCCTTCTGACTAAAATATTATATACATTCCATACAAACAGTTTTGATCCAGGCTGAGGCAGCACTGACAGGACCACTTAGCGCTACAAAGGATCCTAATTTCCAAAAGGAAACCTAGCACGAACCAAATTGACAATTTGAAATGAAATATTAATCACTTAATACACACACACACACACACACAACTTAATCAAATTGACATGAAATATTAGTTATTTAATACGCACATGCACACACGGACACACACACACACAGCAGGGAATACTTGATTAGTTCAATGAAACCTCCAGTACAGTAAATTCATTCATGAAAAGCGATGTCCCTCTGTAATGTGATATTGTCAAATTTCATACAGTCAAGAATATCTTTTACCTTGTTAGGAATCCAGGATTTCCAGATTCATCATATCTCCTATTAGGTTTTATACGTCAAAGACATCAGAATCAGTATATTATTGCACTAAAGTGTTGACTCATAATCTTCTACGCATGGTTTAAAAATGTGCACTTTTGTCTTATTTGTAAGGATGATGAGGATTCTGAACCACTTGAACCTGCCTCGTGGAAGCACACGTATTTTATAGAGTATATGTATGCAGATTTTTGTCTTGATGCCAACAAGAGTTCCATATCAAAGGAGTTTAGAAGAGAAGATGACACGTCATAATGGAGCCTCATCACTGAAAAGAGGATGTGGAATTGTGGAGGGAGAGAAACAGCAGATTTTCAGAGGTCTGTTGTTCCAATGAAACATTGAGGACATGCTCTTCACATCATGCATGGTAAATGCTAATGGTTACAGCCATTTGTTAACTTTCAGGAGCTTTTATCTATCTATCTATCTATTGCGCATTAATCATGCCTCTTCTTGATTTAATCTTATAGTTACTTTAAATAATAAAAAATGATACTCTATCTCTTCCAAAAGTCAAAATGAGATAGGATAATTCAATGATTACAGTTACAAGTATATTAACAAAACGGAAGATTAAATAACTAAAGGACAGTTGTCTCTCCATGGTTACCAATATGAGCATAGTCCTAGCAGTACATACTACTGGGTTCTCGTTCAGGCAAAAGAAAATGATACTTATAAGTTTCGCTACTCTGCATATAAAAAAAATATACTGGGAAAGAAAGGTATTGCAAGACAACTTTGTTCAAGAGTATTAGGTAAACTTTTTCTAATAACTGGAAACAGTGTGAAACAAAATTGGTTCAGAGCAAGGTTTCATTTTTGACTCGGCTGCAAACAGAGTTGTTCCATTGATCTCTTGTTTTTTATCTGTAGCAAAAAATTAAAATGAAACAAAAAGGATTCTTGATCCCACAGCACATCGGTCAGATTCATGTTTATAGTTGACCATTTTGTGTGTTCTTCTTAAGTGACATGAACCCTCAAAGTAGCCAGAGTCGTATTCTAAACAGAATCCACAGAGGTTTGGTCTTGCCCTTATCTTCTTACAGTCTATATGTCCATCTCACCATCATCACACAGTGTTCTCATTACCAAACACCCCATCTGTTTATTTTTCATATTTTCTTTCCAGGTAATTAATAGTTTTCTGATTCCGAAGAAGGAAAAAGAAAACTTCTTGCTTCAATTATTTGTATTAAATGGTAGACTACTTTTACTATGTAGCCTTGCGTTGAGAGTTGACAATGATTTCAAATCTCAAACACCGCTGTAAAATTTAAATTTGAGATCTAACAATCGCGAGTTTTAAACATGAACTCCACATCAAAAGTTCTTAATTCCGTTGTGGTTGTGGTTTCTGTTGTCCAGAAGTTGCTGCGTTCTTCCGAATTTCCGATCCCTTTTGCAAATTCAGACAAATCATTTATCATATTGGTAAATGAGCTTTGCTCCTAATTATTATTCTTGGTTTTATGAATTTTGTTCCAATTAGGTACTTGTTCTCTATCAAAAGAAGGTATCATAAGAGACCACCATATGGGAAGCATGTAAGATTGCAAGGAGAAATGATGACATCATAAGAACCGCGTCAGGAATTTAAGTGACAGCCATGTAAAGAAGATAAATTCTATGCTGAACAGATTAATACTTGTTAGAGATGTCACAGATTCATGAAACGCTGAGAATGACAACTTTATAAATGACATGGCTGTCGGATGCCTATATAGATGGAGCTTCAATTATAAAGAATACTCTTATTCTGAAATAAAGCACACTAGTGGTGATTGATCTACGGATATCATTGGAAATCAACAATCATATTCATAATGCATAAAATTTTATGTTAACGGAAAGAAAAGTCAATTGAGCAATTTAGTTTGACTGAACAAGACAGGTCAAGTATTACGAAAACTAACTCTAGTATTATGCCCAAGGGTCATAACTAGAATCCTTATTTCTACTCTATGAAGGCAGAATAGTGTTTAATCCAATCAATTTGAAGATGGAGACATACAGCAAGTTAAGAACTAAAGTAAATGCCCCAAAGCCTGAAGACAAATTGGAAAAAGCAAAACGCAAAAAACAATTACATTGCTGATGCACTAAATCTGAGTATGGAGTCCGGCCAAGAAACAAAATGTACCTTCTCTAACCTAAACAGTTGGTGTTGGCACTTGCGAATCCTGACTATAAACAATTACATTCTATTTCTTATTAAGTGATTTCTTCTTAATCAATGAACTCTTAATTTCCTCATTAGTTCACGCTATAGACCTCCCAACATACGTATTATTAGATTAGATTAGATCACTAAGCTTATCATAGATTTACTGAGTAGTATATTAGTATCATCACAGTCAGATCAGATAGAAGGCCGATCTGTTAGTTAGTGATCTTTCTAAATAGAACTGATAAATGCCAAATGTGAGAATCAGAATCATTATATAATGGAATATAAATTACTTGCATAAGAAGAAAGTCAACTTACTTCCTCAGCTGAAGTTGCTCTTCCTCAATAATCTGCACGATCAGAATTAAAAAAAAAAAAAAAAAAAAAAAAAAAAAAAAAAAAATCAAATGAGAGGCAATTGTTAGATTATAAATCTATGAAGTGACATAGGAAATGAATAAGGATGTATGTAGGATGATGTATACGGACCTTCTCGGTGTAGGCAATGGCAGGAGACTCACGAGCAAGGCCGTCGGGGCCGATCTCCGGCAGAAACACCGAGGCATTGGTGTTCGCCATAGCCAATCAAATCAAATCAAATGAGAAGGCAATTGTGGTTTGTGTGATTATTTGGAGAGTTTGGAAGTAATAACGAGAATAATGAGGATGACGATCTCTGGCAGGGGATTTAGATCCCGGAGAGTGACGTTGGCAAATTCCCAAAAGGTCAGCCAATTAACAGCGTGAAAGATGAAGAAGAAGAAAAAGTGTTTTATTTTTATTTCTCAATCAATCCTTTCAAAAGCGTCAAAATTCATCCCCAATTCTCACGTTACGCGGATTTTCAATATTACTCAACTCCATCTGTGCTTCTTCTTTTTTTTTTTTTAATTATAAATAAAATTGACATTCAATCAAGTTGGAGTGTTATATGAGTTCGATACTTGTCGCACATGCATCACACGAGGCGTAGTTTTAAACATATTCAAATTTACAGTATGTTGAATGCAAGGAGGGCACAATAATCCCGAACTTGCTCATAAGGCCTACATGATTATATTTTATGAGGGGGGGATACTGTGTTCTTGTAACGCGAGTAGGATTGCTTCCTTCCTTCGCCAAAATGTTTGCGACTTGATTTGATTTGCGGTGGAAAAATATGAGTTGTTCCACACCTACTTGATCTCCTAGTGCCCTAAGCTCATGGATCACCTCCATTTGCTCATGTGCACGTTATGTAGTAGATATAAATTAAATTATAATGGACCAAACTAGCGCGGAGTTCAAAACTCAATCTCTTAAATTTGCACCTACTGGTCGGATCAGATCAATCTGTAGTTGCCACAAGATTGGAACCCAACGAATACCATTGATCAAATAGAATGTATGGTCGAAGTTAGACATGAGGATCGAGCTCCTAAGATCACAACACATAGCAAGATCTAAGTCAATGACAAGGTTCGGATTTCTAGGGATAAAATTTCACTTGTGGTGACCATTCCCGAAAGGGTTCCTCGCTTTTATTCGAGACAGGCTAGTTAATAAATACACTAACCCTTTCCTTTCATAATCAAGCAAGTTAAAAGGGATTATGATTGATTCCTAAGGGATTAAGTTGGTCAAATTATTTATACAAGATCGGCAAAAAATTATAGGGATGTGTGTACCAAAATAGAGTTCTTGTAAGGACTAGAATCATAAATATTATAATTGCCTATTTTTTCCAAGTCCAGTGCATGAACAAAATTCAAGTTTTCCAAGGATAAACACGGTCTTGTAGACATTATGGGATGATTCAATGAACCACATCTCACTGTCCCTCTCAATATTCACTGTTTGCCCCACTATAATTGATACACCCCATAAGATCTAAGAAAACGGATAAACACATTCCTAAAACTGCATGTTATAAGTAAATTAGCAATTTACTTGCAAACAGTGAAAGGTTCAACATATGCCAGTAACTAGATAAGGATTCTAGTGGAGATAGCCAACTGGTTGTAATTTACTAGTCAAAGATTAATCTAGTAGTAACTAGTATGTCAACTCATGTAGAATTACCACTACTACACAAGTTATTGTGTAATTTTCTAACTCTCTTATTGCTTACAAATTATCCTTTAATGTACCCTATTAAACTATTAGTATCACTCTGCATATATATAAAAACCAAACTAGCCAGGTCTCTCACCAAGAACTATTCCCTAATTCATCTTCGTTCGCCACAAATTCCGGGCTATCACATAAGAGCTCAACAACAGAAACAAAGAAGCCATATTTATGCTATGTGGCAGCACATCATGATCTCAACATGAGCTTGCAGCAGAGCAGAAAACATCGAATATACTGACTACAAAATAGTAAGGATTTCTGACCATCTAACATTTACATGGTAACCAGGGTACCAAAAAAATCAGAACTTTATTGCATGAGCACCTATCTGCAGATATGATTCTTCACAAGTACAACAATTCAGACACTATATACTCATCAGTACCATTTTATTGCTGCTCCCGCAGGTGACGAAATTGATACAGTGGTTATTCTTCTTCAAATAATCATGACCTGAATTCAGACATGATTTTTAGGACCGAGTCTTTTGTTGGTAAAGCAGGAATTGCACCTGCCTCTGTGACAGTGAGGGCACCACAAGCATTGGCAAAGAAAAGAGCCTCTCGCAAACGATTCTCATCCTGCCAGTAGTTTGTATCAGAATGATGGAATTAACTTGTGTAAACAATAACTACCAGATTGAATGTTCACTAAACAGCCTTGCATAACTTTCCCATGGCTTACGCGCATGTATGAATTTATACATACAACACATTGACAACTTCCAACCGGACATCTAAAAGTAAAGAATAACTTTGAGCCTTATTTAACTGCCACTAGAGCAGAATGCAATATATGAGAAACAGAATGAAGAATTTCACATCTCAAACAAGATAAGTTAGTTTCATAATTTCGAACCGTTTCATCCTTCAGATGTTAGCTGGAATATACAGACAATATTAAGTGCATACGAAGATGTCCACAATTATAGTACTAACATAATGTGCCGAATACACGGGGAATATCATGTGCAGATAGTGTTTAATGTTTATCTTCTTTTTTTCTTTTAAACTCATTTTTCAATCAACAGTGGCCCTTCTATCTTATTCTTTTGTATGGAAAAATAAAACATTATATATAAAAAAAACGTGCAAAGCATAAAACACACAGTGCAGTAGAACAAATATTGCAATTGCATAAAAATGAAGGTGTCTCTTTAACATTATATAAAATGGTTACCTTGAAAAGATTCACATCTGAGGCTAAACAATAAAGTATTCCACCTACAAATGCATCACCAGCACCAGTCGTATCAACAGATTTAACTTTTACACCAGAAACCCTTCCCTTGAATTGCTGCAAAGAGACATTAATTTTAATTTCATGCAAACCAAAACAAGTTTGACACAGTCAGAAAAGGACTGCATGCATGTAACTTTTCACTAGTAACCACAAAAGTTAGGGGAGGATGAACTCGATAAGCATATGTATGATTTTCCTGGAAATTGGTTGACCTGTGCTTTGAATATGAACGAAGTTGTATGGCATGCAAGAGAACTATCTAAAATTCTACACCACCAGCAATTCTGTAAAGATTTGCCATGTACATTGTGTTTTTTTCAGTTCATAGCCAAACCAATAATGCATCTACATTGTGTTTATAGTTTGAGACCTGATTGTGAGAGTAGAAAGTAATTTCAGGTTTCAAAACCTTGATGCAATAGGATACATTCATGAAACACTTGCAGAATAACTTTGATTTACGACATACCTTTGTATAATATCTGCAACCGGCTTTTCCTTCACTTACTAGCAAAAGACTGAGATTCGGATGAAAAAGCTTTGTTAACACAACATTATCATCGCATGGATCGTCACCATTGGTAAGGAATGTTATCTCGTCTTCACTTATCTGTTACATCATTATGAGAACATAAATACCAGGGCATTAAAAATCTTCTAATTAAATGCTCTTCTGAGACACCGTACCTTGATAATGTCAGCATGATTCCATATGCTCATTATTTCTTTGCGAGCTGCATCTTCAGAAGGCCATAATGGCAATCTCAAATTCGGGTCATAAGAGAGAACACAGCCAGATTTTTTGGCAATATCAATGGCGGCATGATGCGCTGACCTACATGGTTCTTCAATCAAGCTGATTGAACCATAGTGAAAAATTGTTGCCTGCATTCAACGAACATGATATTCTGAATACTTGAACACATAAAGAAGCATTCTTATCTAGCAGGACAATAATGGAACTTAAAAATAGAAAAGAAAAGAAAAGAAATGTAAATATAACCTTCTTAATGAGATCTGCATCAAGTTCGGTCTCACGCAAAAGCATGTCGGCACTTGGGTTACGGTAAAACATGAACTCACGCTCTCCATCACTTCTGAGCGTGACGAATGCTAGTGCAGTCCTTGCACCGTGATCAAACCGTACTCCGGATATGTCAACTTTGTTTTCTTTCAATGTGTCGGCGAGCATATGACCAAACTCATCACTACCTACCTAAGATACAATAAACATGTATTTTCAGATCTCTAAATGTAAACAGCTCATGGTAATGTGATAAGAAAATAAGTCACTTGCAATTCTTTTGAGAACAAAAGTTGGAAAAGAGAGGGAGTACTTATTTCAATCTGGAAAGCATGTAAAGTATAGTCGTATCCTAATAATCAAGCTAGGCTATAAACGAGAGATTGACAGAACAAAACTGTAAGACAATCATCAAGAATTTGATTTCAGAATCCACTCCACCAAAGAAGGATGACTATATTTGCATGAATACGAATTCAGTACCGAAGAGCACCAAGTATGCAGATTTCCGTATGTAATAGGTACTACATTTGTCTGGAGTTTACCAAATCACATTTATGGTACTCTAGAAACAGAAACAAATAAAACCTTGTCAAGTGTCAACCCCTAGATCAACATTTTCCAATGAACAGCCGCCTATTGTCTCGTTGGGCCGATAACTCAGAGTTCCATTTCCCAACAAGATAGAAACAGAAAGTACATACTCAGAGCACACAGGCACATACTATTACACTAACATCAAAAGATGACCGAAAATACACAAGTCACAAAAGAAAAGAAAATATGACCGACCTTTCCAATAAAAGCTGCAGAACCTCCCAACTTTGATATGCAAACAGCAACGTTTGCAGGAGCTCCACCGGGAGCTTTTTTGAAGGACGGAGCTTCAGCGAGAGAAACTCCACTGACTGAAGGAACAAAATCTATCAACATTTCCCCAAAGCAGACCACAAGGGGACTCCTCTTGTTATCTGTACCACCATTCTCATTCAGTGTAAGACTCTTCAGATCACCTATTACGCGTAAACATTTCCTTTCTATTAAGCATCAAGTCATCATCAACCAGTGAAATTAGTTTTCAAGTAACTCATGAGCACATACATATTATACCAAGTAAAAACTGCAAACATAGATACAATGTGATCTCTTAAGCATAATAATAATAATACACACCATAAATTATTCCAAGAAGTCTGGTTTAGTACTATCTGAATATAACTGAACATATTCATCAGTATACCAAATGTGTTGAATGGGATACCATTAGGCCATTACATATTATTTTATAATTTATACTAATAATCAAGAAAACAGAGAACCAGTAAACCCACATCATCAAATCTTGGAGAATGGAAGCAAAATTATATCTTGTAAAAAACAAAAAAATTAAAATTACACCATAAACAATCCAAAGAAATCTGTTTGATCGATGAAGATAAAATCAAGAAATAGAAGATTGTAACTACGAGTAAGTAGTATTTAACAACAAAACCCCATCTCATCATCATTCATTCATTCATTCATAATATACGAACAAAAAGACGAACCTGAAATGGGAGTATCACCAGCCATGTCGCAAGCAAGCCAGTAGTGAGATGAGATGAGATGAGAATGAAAAGTGAGGTTTGATTTCGGGTATGTATTGTATCGTGGGTATATGAAGATTGAAGAAGAAGAAAACAAGAAAGGTCTGTTTGTTTGTTTAAAAAGATGATGAAATATTTCTTGGAGAAATCAGAGCAGAGAAGAGCATTAATTTGTCGTTTTTGTGCGGTGCAATGTGTCACCTGTTACCTCTTTTCCAATTCGGCCACCTTTACCACATGGCCCACGTGAGCAAGAGTCAATAACTGGACTGGACCGGATCTAAAATTGACAAATTTAGCGGTTGGTAACTTGGTTATGTCAATATGACTCATGTGTGAACCCTGTTATGGTGAACCCGAAATCAATTCACGGGTTATTTTGTTATGATTTTTTTTTTTAAAAAGTTTTAACTTTCGCAAAATCTCATAAGAGACCGTCTATTTTAACTTATAGAGAGAAGGGACTAATTTGCAATTTACCATCATCCTTCAAAGTTTCGCGGATCCTCACCCGACCCGAATTTACTAATCCTGACTTAACAAGACCCGAGTTTACTAACCCGACTTCACAAAATATCTCGCTCTCTTTCCTTTCTCTTTCTTCGTCTTCTTCGTTTTCTCCGTCCATCTCTGTTCGTTCTTCTTCGTTTTCTCCGTCGTAGATCGTGGATTTTCTTGTGCAATTGACGGTGTCTTCAACTTCGTCGTCGTTTTCCAGTTGAAATCGTAAGTTTTCTCCTCTTTTTTTAGGTTTTGCTCGTGTTGATTGGATTTTTTAGGTTTTTTTTTTTGGTTGGTTTTTGTTCGTAATTTTCCTTTGTTGTTCGTTCGTTTATTTTACAGTGTGTCTCTGGTGTTGATATGGATGGAGTTCGTGGTAAGAGGAAGCTGGGTGATGTGGAAAAAGAGAAGGGGAACAATGCAACACGAAAATCACCTAGAATCAGTGCATTGGTTTCGCCGGAGAAGAAAACGAAGTCAAGTAGTGGTGCAAATGTTTCGCCTGAGAAGAAAACTAAAATAGCTAGTGTTCCAGGTAGGTTTTTCTTCACTTTTGTTTTGTGTTTCTGTTTGTTTTTTGTTTTTTTTTAACTGTCCATGTTTTGTTCATTTATTGTCCATGTTTTGTACATTATTGTCCATGTTCTGTATATATTCTTAATATGTCTTATGGTTGCATATATGGTGGCAGAGAAGAAATGTATTGTACATAATTTTCTATGTTCTATGTATTTTGTATCCATAAGTTTCATGTACTTTTCAAGTTTCTGTTTGTTTTTGTTTTTTTTTAACTGTCTATGTTTTGTTCATTTACTGCCCATGTTTTGTACATTATTGTCCATGTTCTGTAAATTATTGCAGTATATGTTCTTAATATGTCTTATGTTTGCATATGTAGTGGCAGAGAAGAAATCTAGGCATAATGTTGGGAAGATATTTAGACTTGAAGACTTGGGACCTGGAGAAGAAGGAAAGTTGAATTATATCCGTGTTGAAAGAGATGATGGTGTTGTTTTTAAGATGATGGTGACTCCTTGTCAGCCGAAGAAGGTAAAGGAGTTGACGGAATCATTAACTTTGGCACAAAAGAGGGATGTTGAAGATATTGGATTTGGTGGGTTGGGTATGATGGATGCTGAATCTGTCCCACGGCTTTTAACTCCGTGGTTGGTTAATTTGCTCGATTCTAATTGTTATCATATCACTATTGGTGATGCTAAGATTCCCATCTGTGGTGATGATGTGTTTGATCAGTTCATGCTTCCGCGTAATCCGGGTGTTGAAGTTCCAATGGGCTTTCAGCATGGGGGTAATAGAGTTGATGCAGATTTGAGGGATGAGTTTGTACGTAGTTGCACGGCTTGGGGGGCTGACATTAAAGGGAATACTGATAAAACTGGTAAAAAAAGAACGAAGGAAGTAAAGCTTACGTGTGTTAAGAAGCGTTTGAAGGAGTTGATGGATGGTGGAGAAGAATTTAAGAGACTTTTTGTTTTATACGTATGTGGTTATTTTTTGTCGCCCACCCCTGCTGCTTTCGTGGATCAGAAACTCTTAGTGGTTGTTCAGGATGTGAGTAAGATCCACATGTATGATTGGTGCACTTTCATCGTTGACAGACTACAAAAAGTTGTTAAGACATTGAAGTCTAAAACAAATGACTATTGCATTGTCAGTGGTTGTGTGATGGTGCTTGTGTATTGCTACCTTCATAGGTACAGATATTGTGGAGAAAGTGCATCAATTGTTGTTCCATTGTGTAGGCATTGGTCAGATGAAATAATTAGGGATAGGATTGCTTATGAGAGAAACATGGAGGTTTTGGGAAGACGACACGTGATAAGTGTTATCCTATTAACAAAATAAGGGTTGGTGATGGTCCAGTATTCTATATTCCTCCAGATAAGCTTAAGAAGAAGAAGCATCCTGTTGAAGGTTCTGTAATGGTGAGTTTATTTTTTATGTTCTTTTTATTTTATTTTATAACATAACTTCTTTTATTATTCAGAACATAGGCATTTTCTTTAAAAACATAGGACTTAATGTTTAGAACATAGTTTTATATGTTTCTGACTAGCTTTTTTTTTGTAGACTGCTGAGAAGTCTTGGGAGCTATACATGAAGGATCAGCAAGTTGCATTACGTGCACATCTTGATAGGATGTATAAATGTGGTAACGTTGGGTTTGATGTTCCTGATTGGAGTGATAAGTCTTTATCACAACTTTCACAGAGTTTGGATTCTCAGAAGGGTTGGAGTGATCCTATTTTAATTGGTTTGTTGATAGGATTTGTGCTCAATTGAGGGAGAAGATGATGGGACTATATGTTGAGTCGCAACCTGATTCTTGGGTTAACAAAAATCTTTGTGAAAGTGGAGATGAAGAGAAATTAAATTTTGTATCTGATGATGATGGTGGGATTGATAAGGCAGAATTCGAATTTTTCAAAGTACAAAAAAATATTGATGGGTGTAGCATAGGGAGGCAATTTGAGAAGGAGGTTGTTGATTTAGATAATGGCAGTGAGACTGATGAAGATGGTGGCGGTGAGAATAAGGGGACTAGAGTTGATGAATCTGGAGTTGGTAATGAGAAGGAGAAGATGAGAAATGTTGGTGATAACATAGGCCATGAAGGTGATAACATAGTTGAGGAGAACGTGAATGTGATTGATGATTCTGGTGTTGATAAGGAGAATATGAATAAGGAGATTGATGATTTTGGAGTTTGTCAGAAGATAGGTGATAATGCTAATAAGATAGGTGGCAAAGTGGGAAACATAGATGATGTAGAATTTATAGGTCGTGTAAAGAAGACAGGTGATGATGCTGACAATGTTGTTCTGAGGCCTGTTGATGTTATTGATGGTTTCTGTTTTGATTATCTTGGATGTACAATTAATGATTGTGGCATTGTTGGTGAGGATTGTGCTATGGGTTCGAGAATGATGAGGAAAATGGTCAAGTATGTAAAGGACATGAGGACATTAAGGAAACAAGTTGCGGATTATGTATTTTTCATGTCTGAGAATTCGAGGTTACTTTGCGTTCTTTCTTTCTGTTTTTTTATGTGTTCTCTCGTTCTTTTTATGTGTTTTTTGTTCTTATATTCTGTTTATATGAACATGTATGATGGGTATGAACATTTCGTGAAGTTTTCGAGGACATTTTGGATTTCTGCGGAGGAGATACGCACGATGTGCTATCAGACGAAGATTCTGAATTCTGTTGTTGATTGCTGGGTTACGAATTTGAATTTTAGTGAGGGGCTTACCAGGAATGATGGGGAGACTCAGCGTCTGTGGTTCACTACCAACATTTCTGTTCGTATTTTTTTCTTTTACATTTGTTTGTATTATTTTCTACTCTTTGTTGTATTGTGCAATATTTTTTTATGTTATTTTTGTATGTGCAGAGTCCATGGGCAATGCTAGCTAAGGTATTTGATGATGAAGCACTAAAATTGTACAAGGAAATGGGTCATGAGAAGTTTGTTGCTGATTTTCAATCAACGTTGGCATATGCCTTGAAGGTAGTCCCCGGGAGAAAATTAATTGACTTGAAGACTGTCAAGATGGTATGTTTGTTGTTTATATTCGTTATTATTTCTAAGATCATAATAGTTCTTGCTACTCTTTTTTTTTTTTTTTACTTTTTTTGTTGTTTGTAGTTCTTTTTCCCATTGGTGTTTGAGGATCACTACACTTGATGTGTAGTCAATATGGAGAAGAAGAAGATTCAGTATCTTGACAATAAGGAGACTTCGGAAGAGTGGGTCAACGCTTTCTTTGGCGCCTTGGTATGTTTTTTTTTTCTTTTTCCTATCTTTGTTTAGAATAATTCTCATGTTTTATGTAATACCACCTATGTTACTAAGAATATATGCCCTGTATTCTAATTACATCAGTGTACATAGCACAAAGATTGAAAAACATAGCAGTTTCTAGTGTAAACATAGGCAATATGCTTGAAAAGATAGAGTAGTAAGAACATGGAATGTAAAACATAGGGTATATTATATAAAACATAGAGTATTATTTTTTGCGTTACATATATGATACAGATTGAGAATATGTCTGAACATATATACTGAGTTTCTTTTTTTTTTTTTTAGCGTGATCATTTCAGCATCTTCCTTACGAAGAATAACTATCGCCCTGATGGTGAATCGGTCAAGGAGTTTGTGCTTGAGAAAATTGCATTTTCTTGGATCAAGACCGAAAAAGATACAAATGATTGTGGTGGGTATTTGATGAAACACATGCAGATGTTTTATGGGCAGATGTTTGATTGTAATTTTAAGGTAATTTTTATTCGTCTAAGATGTTTGTCAATATTTTCAGCCATAGGTATACCTATGTTCTAACTTAGCGTTTTGTTTGTGTTTTTAGCCTGCTGCAAGGCGCGTTTTTAGAGCTGAGATTGTTGCCTCACTTTGTTTCAGTGATTTAAACAAGTGTCGTTCAGCTTTGCGAAAAAAAGTGGACAAGTTTGTTAAGACGAAGGATTCCATTTTGTATAGAGGTGTAAATCCACGACTGCTGAATTCTGAGTTGATGAAGGTTTATGATGCTGTTAGTAAAGAATTAGTGGAAAAAGAGGAGAAGATACGAAAGGAGAAGAGACTACAAAGGTTAGCTTTAGAGGCTGAAGAGGCAAAACATCTTGAGGCAACGATAGAACTGTCGAAAGTTGAGGCTGAAAAGATGGGAGAGAAAGTGGCTAATGAGGCCGAAGGTGATGACAGTTCAAATGACGATCATCTTCAAACAACAGATGAGTACTTCGTTCAATCGAGGGTAAAGAACTGATTCTAGAATTGTGGAAATATCATTGGTTGTAGTTAGGTTTAACATTTTGGAATTGTGGAAATATTACTGATTCTGAAAATTGTTGTAGGAATTGTGGATATTTTTTATGATTATGATGATTCTATGTTTCTGAAATTATTGTCTATGTTATCCCATATATATTCCATGTTTCTGGAATTATTCTTCTATGTTATCCCATATATGTTGCATGCTTTTTAAAGTGTTATCTTATGTTCTTTCATATATATGTACCATGTTTCTGTACATATAGGCTATGTTATTTTTTTTTTCCATGTATAGAAGTGCTTTGTACTTCTACTTATTTCCATCTTTTAGAACATATTCCTATGAATTTTTGTATTATCATATCGGTCTAAACATAGAACAATATGATTTAGAACATGGCATGTTCTACTGTGAACATAGGCAATATGTCTGAAAACATAGAGTATTAAGAACATTGAAGTTATTGTGTGGAACATAGTTAATACTTCTTAAAATATAGAATATACTTTTTCCATGTTTACATCATGATTGTTTTGTGAGAACAAAGCATATGAAATGATATAAAACATACACAAATTTTGCCAGAACATGGAAAACTTTTAACAGCGTCAGAAATCAAGTTCCAAGTAAAAACTTGAAATCATTGTCACATGTCAATATGATATTCGACAAATAAAATAAACTCGATGCGATAATCACAACAAATATTTATCTGGAGGTGGTGCCACAAACTCGGTTGTTTTGGGTTTCTTCCCTTTCCTTTCAAATTTGTTCTTGAATCTTTCTTTCTTCCTCCCCTTCGTGGTTGCAATCTGTGGGTCTAGAACAATAGGTGGTTCTGTAGTAGTTGATGCAACACTAGTCGATGCAGTTTTAGTGTTGGGGCTGTCGGGTGCTTGTTCTTGTGGTCTTTCCGGGAACTTTGTTGTATGTATAATACTTAGTATGGCCTTCATGTCGCGTTTTTATCCATCTTCCAAAATCTTCCTTGCTTCCTAGTTCCCTTCTGATTTCAAGGTCATTTCTATGTACCTCCTGTTCATTTTTTGTCTCCAAGCAATACATTCCTGCCGCATTTTTAAGAAAATGGACATATTTTTTAAAAACATAGACAATATTTCCAGAAACATGGACTAATGCAGAAAATAGAGTTTTACCTCTGCATTAACATTTGTGCTTTTTGTACAGACTACTCGGTCCCAGACTTTCTCTTTCAATGTTTTTGTCCAACGTTGGAGGATGTACTCATCAGGAATCCGTTTACTATCATGCCTATCTAAGATACGGAGGCAGTGCTTGCAAAGCCATCCAACCTCTTCAAAGTGCCTACATCCACAACTGATTTCAATGCGGCATGTTGGGTGCTTTATGAACATTACAGTTGCAACATCGTCTAAATCATCTTCTTTAATTACATCATACAACTTTTTGTCACCCAAGTCCATAGATAACGTAGCATTTGTTTCAAATGATCTACTGAACTCCTTTTGAAAGTACTTGAAAATTTTTAGTGTATACACCTGAAGATATAAATTAAGAACATCAATTAAATATATACTACCCATGTTTATGTAAAAACTACCCATGTTTCTGGAAATACTACCCATGTTTCTAAAAATATTATTACCCATGTTGGAGTATATTGAAAATTATTTACCTCTGCAGCATGTTTTTGACTAAGCCGGAACGCACATATATTTTGGTGACTGATAGGAGTTCTTGAATTCTTTGAGCGATTTGTTTGTTCGCCAACGGGTGATCATGGCATCAAATAATCTGAAGAATTTCGTCAGAGATGTGTTTTTGTTGGACTTGAATGAAATTGAGTTGTTTGTACTCTAACTTCATTGTGAAGATAGGATGCCGGCTGAGAAGAATGTCTTGCTTAGTGCAGGGGACCACTTTTCCTTGAATTTGTACAATCTTTTGAACCATTTCTCATCCTGAAGATCATAGATATCGACCATTCCAGCCCAATATTCTTCAAATTCTTCCTCATTGGAGAATCCATATAAGCACAAAGTGAAAGCATCATTGAAAGTGCTATCATGCCTTAGCCTTGCAACATTACTTATGACATTTTGGTAGAGATGCCACAAACACAGTATGTGTCTTGTTTCATCACCAAACACCTGCGTAGTTGAGAAGATGACATATATTTCTTAGAACATGGGCAGTATTACTGTGAACATGGAGATTTAGAACATGTAATATATACTAACTACAACATGGTCGATCTTACTTAGAACATTGGAAATATTACAGACAACATAAATACCTGCAGAATAGCTTTGGATATAGCTTTATCTTGATCAGTGAATATTGTAACTGGCTTCTTATTCCCCATTGACTTCAAGAACTCTTCCATAAGCCAGATAAATGATTCGGCACTCTCATTTGCAATGAAAGCGCATGCGAACATAACATTGTTCCAATGGTTATTTACGCCCACAAAAGGTGCACAAATTAAGCCATATTTGTTTGTTCTGAAGGTAGTGTCGAATATCATTACATCGCCATAAAGTTCATAATCATCCTTCAGAGATCAATTTTTAATGGATTAGGCAAAGATTATATGAATAGCACGGCGTATCAAGTAGTTTTCAAGTGAATATTGAATAAAACATAGAAAATATTACTTGGAACATAGATAATATTGCATAAAACATATAGATTACCTGCATCATAGAGTCTCTCCAGTATAGGCCGCATAATCTGCCTTTTTCATCCAACTTTTGGGTGTAATAAAATTGGGGATCCTCTTCTTGTCTTTGCTTTAGCATATCCAGCACATTCTGAGCATCTGCACCACCCATTTTCTTTGTTCTATATCGTGTTATGTAGTTGATATGGTCTCGTTTGATGTTTCCAACGTTCTCTTGTCCACCAGCGACCTCTACCATATAGTTGAATGCATCTGTAGGTCTCAGCATAGCTCTTTCCACTATCTCCAACATCTCTGCCTTCTCATCTGTAAGTCAATATACATATGGATTAAGAACATGACATATTAAGAACAGAACATAGGCATTGTATTAAAAACATTGAAAGTTCTTTTTTGACCTGAAATTTTCCGTTCAGATTTGTGGTAGTGGCTCCATTGGGGTCTTGTCAGCTTATGGGTGTGATCAGTTATATGTGTGTCAACTACATACTTACTGATGTCATACAAGTACTTGATCCTCATTTGTGTTTTGCAATCTTTCTTCATAATAGTATTTTGCCTTCGCCTTTTTTTTTTTTTATCTTTTCACCTTCTTCATTCACTGCAGGGGATGGTGTGAGCATTGGGCTTTTTTCAATTTTTGGGAGTCCAGCACAACTACACAGAAAGTACTTTTGTCGAATTTCGCCATCTTTTCCACGACGAGATGTCGCCTTCTTGAAAGAGAACCCTACGCTTTTTGCATGTCTTTTGTATAGGTCATGTAACTCATCAAAAGTTCCTGTGATGCATTTCAAACTTCCACGAACGTCAAAATCGTCACTAAGATGACTTGCATCTGTATGTTGGTGAGAGTTTAGAACATGGCATGTTCTACTGTGAACATAGGCAATATGGCTGAAAACATAGAGCACTAAGAACATGGGAGGTATTGCATGGAACATAGCTAATACTTATTAAAACATAGAATATACTTTTGCAGGTTATTTCATCATGAATTTTTATATTATCATATTGGTCTAAAACAGAGCATGGCATACACATTGAGAACATGGCATACAGATTTAGAACATGGCATGTTCTACTGTGAACATAGGCAATATGGCTGGAAACATAGAGCACTAAGAACATGGGAGGTATTGCGTGGAACATAGCTTATACTTATTAAAACACAGAATATACTTTTGCAGGTTATTTCATCATGAATTTTGTATTATCATATTGGTCTAAAACAGAGCATGGCATACACATTGAGAACATGGCATACAGATTTAGAACATGGCATGTTCTACTGTGAACATAGGCAATAAGGCTGAAAACATAGAGCACTAAGAACATGGGAGGTATTGCATGGAACATAGCTAATACTTATTAAAACATAGAATATAATTTTCCAGGTTATTTCATCATGAATTTTTGTATTATCATATTGGTCTAAAACAGAGCATGGCATACACATCGAGAACATGGCATACAGATTCAAAACATTGCATGTTCTACTGTGAACATAGGCAATATGGTTGAAAACATAGAGCACTAAGAAGATGGAAGGTATTGCGTGGAACAGAGCATATGCATGATATAAAACATAGATAAATTTTGCCAGAACATGGAAAACGTTCAACAACAACATAAATCAACCTATATACCTGTTTTTGAGGTCGTTGTGGTTGCAACAATGGTGGTAACATGAATTGAAGCATTAGGAACATGTTCATCATCCCAAACAACAGGTTCACTATCCCCAGCAACACGTTCTTCATTTGATGCACAATCAAACATCTAACAACAAATACAACAAATCAGGTATAAATTTAACATAATTGAATTCTATATACGCCGATCTATCAGTTTTAAGCAGCTTGCAACCACAAGCAATGAGAACGATAAGCGTATGGGATGAATATGTACGTATGAGCTTTTTTAACAATGAGAACGATGAAGATGACCTGTACAGAAGCTACGTAGTTGATTGGTGGTGATTCGGCGGCGGAACGGCCTGATTGGTGGTGAATCGGCGACGGAACGGCGCTTGGCGGTGCTTTCTCTCTCTAGGACTCTGTTTTCTCTCTCTACAGAAGAATCGCGATGATGATCAATGAGCCGTGTTGTTTCTGTGTTAATATATGGTATATAGGATCCATATTTTATAACCCGTTTTTTGACCCGATTTCTGGCTTTTTAGTTGGGTTGTGGTTGTTTTAGAAGGTAGTAGTTGTGTTGGGGTTGATTTATAATTATGATAAATTGGTCTCTTTTTAAGCATGGTCTCTCATGAGACTCACTCATTTTAGCTATAGAAAAGTAAGAAATTAAGACAGGGACAAGTAAATGAACTCTAGCTTATAGCTATGATCCATTTAACTCTAAAAATACAATGAACAAACCTTTAATCATTAGACCCTTTGGATTCAAGCATCAACTGTGATCCAAAGTAAATGGCGTGTGGGTCTTGAATCTCTACTAGTTCCCTTGGCGATGATCTACGATCACAATCATGCATCCAACTCAGCAGAGTCACAGCTTCATCATATTTACCTTTAATCTCACCAAGACCTTCTGGGCTTAATGGCAACAAACAGGAACGAAATTCACCTTGTAGATGAATAAAGATACCTAAGTGTGTATAATCCAGCTAGGTGAGATTTTCGAAAACTATATCATGCAACCTGTACATAGACCTTCCAAAACTACATAGAAATCAGAGTAAATGTCCAAATATACACAACAAAAAGCGCCCCAAACAGCAGCAAAACACCCAAAAACACAGCAACAGTATGCAAAAACACACAAAACAAGAGACTAACTAAGAGCTAAATATTTAGCTAAATTTGAAAGTACCATCCTAGTAATGGGATTGTCATACTTACAGTGCGTTTGCAGCCTGCTAATGAAATGGTGAGCAATCTGAGAAAAACCTGAGGTATATATATTAACAAGAATGCCATCAAATACAACCTTATTACGAAGTTTCCAAACTGCAACAACGGTGCAGTAGAAAAGAGCTCCATTGATTTGAAAATTACAACCCTTTTTCCCAATGGACTGTGCAAAAATATCTACATACCCTGCAAAAGCTCTGTGAGCAATATAAATATTCACACAAGAAAACAAAGAATAAAGAATCTAATTCATAATAGGACATGAACAGAGGACATGATCCAAGGTTTCTGGGCAGCGGCGGTGATGAACGAGATTGTCAGACTCAATTAATCAAATAAATTTGTTTTAGCCAAAGGCAACTCACAACTACCACGAAAACCTAGGCACGTAGTGTAGAAGTAAAATAACCTCGAGTGTCGATCTCTAAGGACTATAACGAGCTTTATCTAATTTAACTTAAACTATAAATCAGGAATCAAGCAAAGCACAGATTTTTCTTATCAATATGATGGAAGTTAGTGATAGTATGATCATTCAAAGCAACGGGTAATAATCATGCATGAAGTACTTGAAGTTTGTATAGAAATCTATGATCATGAATTGTCCTATGTGTTCCTTTCAATTCAACACTACGAAGATAGATGGCTTAGATAGATCAAAGAAATAAAACAATAAATCAAGTCTTAAACGCGCGAAGCCACTCATGCATAATTAAGAACCCTAGCTAAGAAATCACATACTATCACCGACGATAGATTTAGCTACTCATAGATAAATTGCAATCAACAAGAATCAAAGCAAGACTGAATGAAAACATGTTGAATGAAATATATAAAAGTAGAAAAATCGTGAGATACAAGTTACCAACGAAGGTTGTCAATCTCCAATGAATTGCTAAATCACAAGCAAGAATCGAGAATCAAAGATATCCAATCTCTATGCTTAAGCTTCCAAATCAATAAGAAAAAGAGTCTTCTATGCTAATAATTCCCAAAACAGGCTCTGGAGAATTTGTCTCTCAAAATAAGGTGAAAATGTATGAAAAACGTAGAAAATAGGCAAAACTATATATAGAGTGCGGAACCTCCCGGGCGAACCGCCCCCGGTGCCAGGCGAACCGCCTGGCACCAGGCGAATCACCCGGCATCCCGGGCGAACCGCCTGGGACCGGCAGAGTCGGTGGACAGCGAGTTTCCTAGGACTCAAATCTCATCCGGAACCTTCTGATACACCACGAATGTCCTCGAAACACCAAAACTTCGTCCTCTTCATCAATATTGCCCATAAAAATACGTTTTTTTACCTAAAACCTGAAAAATGCAAAGAAAAGGGAAACGTGACACTATTCTAATAAAATGCACTAAAATATAAGCTAAATTAACCTAGAGGATAGCTAAATTGGTGAAAAAGACTCGAATGAAAGTGTAAAATACACGTTCATCAAACTCCCCAGACCGAACCTTTGCTTGTCCTCAAGCAACTAAGCTAGACTCTAATGCAAAAAACCAATGCAACACACAAAATGGAGTCTCATGCCAAATGAAATGAACTAATCTATTGAGTCTATCAAAACTTATGAACAATGACCATACAAATCATAACATGGATATTGGTTGAAGAATGCCTCGATTGACTCATATACATTCACATATGCACTATGTTAAACAAGATAATCTCTCGTAACATTCTCTACCTGGACCTAGTCTGTGACGACGTAATGAAACATGTTAAAATACGAATGGTTGTCCCGTGCCTATGAAACTGAGGACTTACTACTGTTCACCAAGTTAAGACTTTCCCTCAAGGAGGTCGAACCAATACTGGCTCTCATCAAACGAAGGAGGGTTCCCTAAAAGTTCACACTCCCCTATTCTACCCATCTCTCAAGCAAAGTCATAAACTAATCACCACTTCCTGAATGGCAGGACGAGGGTGGTCTAGAACAGATGACACGAAACAAACAAAAGACAAAAATTACAACTCGATTACGAACATCACAACAACTAAAAAACGAGACAAACACTTTGCTAAACTGTTTTTTGGCTTTCTTTGGACCCTTCTTTTGCTTTTTGTTTTGGGTCTTTTCCTTTTTCTTTTTTTTCTTTTCCATATTTTTTTCTTTTTCCTTTTTTTTCTTTCTTTTTTTCCTCTCTTTTTTTTTTGTATATAGCCAGCAGTAGCACAACGAAAAAGAAATTACAATGACTCACAAACGACCTCCCCAAACCTATTCGAAAGAATAGGTTGGAGCACAAACTTTACGAAAAAGGAAGAAAAAACAAACTCTCAACACTCAAAATCGAAAAACAAGTCATAATAACGGTATAACCCCCTCCCCAAACCTATTCGTTAGAATAGGTTTCAAACAAAGGATCACACACATCTCACACTACCTCCTTCCTAGGCATTTAGCAATCTCAAAGCAAGGTGAAGACTTGTTGCCTCTTAGGTACATAATTACACGGGAAAACAACCACAAGACTCTAACATGCATCATCTTATTATAAAGGCCTTCGTGAACCGCAGTAGAGAAAACACCACTAAGTGATGTCGAGACTACCAAGCCTAACTAAGTGCATATATATATGTGACAAGCCAAGCGAGAAAAACCTCAAACAAATTCATAGAGATGAAACGCATGGTCAAAGGTCATAACTAGTTAATCTACCCAATAAAAAAGTTCAAAAAAAATTTGGCAATAAACTCCACATAAAAACATGCAAAACTATACTAGGAAGAATGTAGTGTGTGCAACTCAATACTACGAAAGCGGCAAACGTGCAGATGTAAACAAAGGGCTTCACGAGTTTATCATAAGCAAAACAAGTATAGAGATAGCCAGCGATAACCCACCCCCCCAAACCTGAACATCGTCGCTCGTCCCGAACGTCGAAACTGGATTTAAGGTGAGATCTAACTTGTACCTGTAACCTATAGGACTCAAGGAAACTCGTGAGAAATCAAAACGGGCGATAAAAGAAGTAAAAAGATCAATAATTTAGCATAATAGGAGAAAATTGGGTTTCGAACAAAAATCCGGACCTCCGGGTTTCTGGACACCCGGGGCGAACCGCCCCAGGTGGGGGGCGATTCACCTGGGGTGTCCAGAACGTCCCAGGCAGCCTGGACATGCCAGGCGAATCGCCCCACGTGGGGGTGGTTCGCCTGGCATCTCCAGACTCCTGGAGACGCCTTTTTCCTTCCAAAACGCAAAATTATCATCTTAAAATCTATTTTATCACCAAAAACATACGATCACATAAAATAAAACACAATGATATGCTCAAAATAAATATGCATGCAATGCAAGAAAGCGATAAAACTAAACTACATGCAACCATTATCACTAATGTTATCCATTATCAAATGGAAAAGAATCTTGTGCATCCATTCCATTACTCCTCGCATCTTGGGAACCATCCTTGGCTCCTCTCCGTATCTGCTCAAGCAAGTCCATGATTCTCTGAAAACTAAAATTAACAAAACCAATAAAATCTAAATCTAAAAAATAACCAAGGGAATCAGATGGAAAATAAAAAGAGAAAAGAGGATCAAAACTCCTTTGGAACTCATAGGTGGGTGCATGGACCAGAACGTAGGAGTCAAGATCAAGAGTATCTGCGGCAATTGATTCAAAGACACCAAAATTTTCAGAGATTGGCTCCTCGACCTCAACACAACTTACGCCATCACTTTCTGACTCAAGTGAAGCAATGGATTCAGTCATCACCTCCTCCACGACTTCCTCTTGACCAATAACCTCGACATCCGCAAGTAAGGACGTGGAATCCAAGCTAAGCACTGAAGAGACTTCATCAATGGATTCTTCTCCACATTCCTCTTCATCATCAATGTCGATTTCTGGTGGCTGACTACTGAAGCGAGACGTCCATGCCCTTGACCCGGGAGGTGAGTCCCTATCCCAATGTTCCAGAAACTTGCTGGTTACTTCACCCCAAGTGCGCAACGATTTTTCTGGCGGGATTCTGAGCCATCCTCGAGCGTACCCTTTCAAGGCTCCCATAAATCCTCTCATACAAAGTTGCTCATGTGATAAAATAACCCCCTCCACATTTTCACGAGGTATCCTCAACACACCTTCCTCGTACGTGTCTAAGAACCCTCTTGGATCATCACCCATCGAAAACGTGGAGAGAATGGAGTAGTACGAAGGATCAAAGTCATAATCCTTTCAATCTTCATCCAATGTTATGCAAGGCCCTCGAGGCATCACATACCGGGGCAACGGAACTCGTTGACTCATCCTTTCATATGACTAGTTTATGCACATGAGGAAACAAGAAACCAAGGAGCATAATCCACAAAAGAAAAACAAAAACTTGCAAAGAAAAGCACAAAGAGTGCAAACAAACACAATGTAACCAAGAACTTCGAGAGCACAAGCACGCAAGGTAACCAAGATCAGATTAGATGAATTTACTGAAAAATATAGGGGGAAAGAAATAGGGTAAGAAAGTGAAATTTTTTGAGAGCAAATACCCAGAGCTTGTTCTTCTGTAGGGAATTGAATGCTGAAAATATAAATAAGCTAAAGAAAAAAAAGGAGTATAGTCCCCGGCAGCGGTGTCAATTTGATGAACGAGATTGTCAGACTCAATTAATCAAATAAATTTATTTTAGCCAAAGGCAACTCACAACTACAACGAAAACCTAGGCATGTAGTGTAGAAGTAAAATAACCTCGAGTGTCGATCTCTAAGGACTATAACTATCTTTATCTAATTTAACTTAAACTATAAATCAGGAATCAAGCAAAGCACATATTTTTCTTATCAATATGATGGAAGTTAGTGATAGTATGATCATTCAAAGCAACGGGTAATAATCATGCATGAAGTACTTGAAGTTTGTATAGAAATCTATGATCATGAATTGTCCTATGTGTTCCTTTCAATTCAACACTACGAAGATAGGTGGCTTAGATAGATCAAAGAAATAAAACAATAAATCAAGTCTTAAACGCGCGAAGCCACTCATGCATAATTAAGAACCCTAGCTAAGAAATCACATACTATCAACAACGATAGATTTAGCTACTCATAGATAAATTGCAATCAACAAGAATCAAAGCAAGACTGAATGAAAACATGTTGAATTAAATATATAAAAGCAGAAAAATCGTGAGATACAAGTTACCAACGAAGGTTGTCAATCTCCGATGAATTGCTAACTCACAAGCAAGAATCGAGAATCAAAGATATCCAATCTCTATACTTAAGCTTCCAAATCAATAAGAAAAAGAGTATTCTATGCTAATAATTCCCAGAACAGGCTCTGGAGAATTTGTCTCTCAAAATAAGGTGAAAAGGTATGAAAAACGTAGAAAATAGGCAAAACTATATATACAATGCGGAACCTCCCGGGCGAACCGCCCCCGGTGCCAGGCGAATCGCCCGGGACCGGCAGAGTCGGTGGACAGCGAGTTTTTGAGTTGGTTTCCTTTTTGGACTCGATTTTGCCTTCTAGTGACCTTTAAGCCTTGAAACTCGTCCCCGAGGCCTCAAATCTCATCCGGAACCTTCTAGATACACCACGAATGTCCTCGAAACACCAAAACTTCGTCCTCTTCATCAATATTGCCCATAAAAATATGTTTTTTTTACCTAAAACCTGAAAAATGCAAAGAAAAGGGAAACATGACACTATTCTAATAAAATGCACTAAAATATAAGCTAAATTAACCTAGAGGATAGCTAAATTGGTGAAAAAGACTCGAATGAAAGTGTAAAATACACGTTCAACAGGCGGAAAAATGGACACAAATCATCACTAATAAGTCTGTTAAGACATGCTAACCACAAACAAATGTTGTCTCTGGGCACCGCATATCTACTCCAAACAAATGCAGTTGTACAGTTATTAAATGGTTCATTTGAAAATATCCGGATCGGAGGGTGTCACATAGTCAATTTTGTTAAATATCGATTATTAAATGGTTTATTAGCACATTGTTTATGATATACCATTGCAACGCATTTACAACCCGAAGAAGAAGAAGAAACAATCTTCTCTTGTGTTGCGTAGGCATTTCCTACACTTTTTTTGCCTACATCCAGTGTTTCCTCCACTGTTTGGCAGCTTAAATTGCCCCATTTGCAGCCCGGATGAATAGTAGCGGGCTTTGTTGTCTGTGGCTTAAATTGCCCCATTTTGCCTATATGACCAACAATGATATTATTAATGGGTATCCTATTATTAATACCATACATACGACTGTAGACGATTAGATAGATAGATAGATACTCTCTTAATTCAAATGTCTCTGCTGATGAACGTATTTTTAGCACGTTCATCTTGTCTTTTTTGCCTCCTTTTGCTATCTTTGAGTTTAGTTTTGTTGTTAGTTTTCTAGAATAGTGTCATGTTTTGTATGTTTTGCATTTCTCAGGTACTTGTAAGAAAATATGGTCAGAGTTACCCCTAGGGTACGCAGCGGAATTTCAAAAATTTTCTTAACATGCAGGTTAATTGATTATGTATATGCCGTATATATTTAAACACGTCAATTAGAAGACTAACCTTACTTCCAAAGCAATCACAGCTTCCAAGTCTTCGTAATAATCCGGTGTATCTTCTCCTTCGTCGAAGTCGAAGATATCTGCAATACTTTGATTATCTACAAGACAATAAAAGTTAGTTTCCAGCTCCTAGAACCTCAACCTTGGTATCCACGGATGAACAGCCTATCAGAAAGAATGCTAGGATATTCTTTGTGTGGCCAAGAAGATGGGGCGGCGATTCCTCCGGTAGGTGGCGCGCGCGTGTGGCTTATAGAGGAGGGGAGAGCTTTTTATTTTCTATAAGAAAACTGAGTAGAATAATTCTCTAAGAATTGATTGTTCAGAATACTGAAAAAGCTCTCTAATAGTCTACTATATATAGTAGTCAATAGAAGCCTAAAGCATAAGCAATTAGACTTCGTAAAGGAATAAGAATCTAATTCTTATCGCACTAGGAAACCAATATCAAGTCTAGATTCATTCACAATCAAATTAAAACTCAATCAGGAAAATCTAACTTATCCCTTGGACTTCTAATAGAGGAAGGAGTCGAACTCCTTCCCCTATCAAGCTTGTGCGCGCGCGCGCGCCTGTCCTACGGGAGATAGGTGGGTCCCAATTTTGGGACCCACTTATAGTTCTAAGGCAATTCAAACTCCAAGTAGATTTTGCCCATGTTCATATGTTAATTCTAAATTAACATATCCTTTCAAATCAAACCTCTATTATATTTCTAAAATATAATCTTTAATAGTATTTACATAAAATACAATTAATTAGCCAATTCAATTAATAATTCAAAATCATTAATTGAGTCACTAAATATTATAATGAATTCCAAATCAATTATAATCCATCAATCACAATTAATTCCATATTAATTGCGATTCCATCTTCAAGGATATTCTGATAAGCTGAATCACCACATAGTGTGACCCATAGGGCCTCATTGTATTAAGCAAGTCCTAGACTAGGAAAAATGGAATTCCTAGACGGTTCCATTTGCAATATTAATACATGAGGACGTTTGAGAGGTTTCTCAAAGCAAACCCTTTCGTTGCGAAGCCTGTTGCGCTCAACGCGGCGATGGTAACGTCCCTTCATCTGACTTGCTCGAATGTATCTAGGATCGATGAAGTGTCTATCCCAATAATACATCTACGGGCGTCTTCAGTGAGTTGCATGGTGAATCCAATATCTATTATGACCATCATAATAATATTGATACGCTGGCGAGTAGTTTTACCAATCACAACTATGAACGACTATGAGCAGTTCTCTCCTGTGCTACACGTGAGAGATGAATCCTTCACAGAAACACTTATCATCCCCATTTGTATGTAGCCATAATCCTGGATCGTGTCTTAGGTCAACTGCTTATTCAGAGCTGACATCGACGGGTCCACCAAGGATATGGGGCAACAAATGTGATGATAAAGTCCTGTAAGTCCAAAGGACGACTGGCATCACTTCGACAACTTACCGGTTCCCATAGACACTTCGGTGTAGAGTATATATCAATGGGAGTGTCCGGTGGGTACTTCCATTGTTCGATAATCATTCTTCGAACAACTATGCGCAGTTATGGGAACGTTTCTTGATTGTCCAACAATTTGTTCCGTGGCCGTGGGATCGACTCACACTTGCTCCAACAAGTATAACCTCCACGCATACTAGTGTCATCTGGTTCATTCAGACCCCTACATCCGAGATGAACCTCGACTAGGGAGAGTTTGTGATAGATGATAACTCACATAGCTCCCACTATCTGTGTGATCGGTCATCTATCCGACGGGACATGTTTAATATCAATACAGACAGAAATAGAGATATGACATGCTGCATGCCTGGTGTAATATAAATATTAAAGCGATACTCAATAGTAAAACAAACATATATCATATTACGTTGACCTGTGTAATAGTACATATATGCCCTCTATAAGGGCTCCATGCCCTTAATAAGGACTGTCTCTAGGACATATACACTATCAATCTCCCACTTGGACTAGAGCCAGTCACCTTTATGCCTAATACCCAGATTAGCATAATGTCTTAAGTGGACATCCACTGATAAGACCTTGGTGAAAGGATCTGCCACGTTGTCCGTGGTAGAGACACGTTCCATACTAACTTCTTCTCTATCAATAATCTCACGTATTACGTGATACTTTCTAAGTACATGTTTGTTCTTGTTTGTAGATCTAGGCTCCTTAGCTTGAGCGACGGCGCCTGTATTGTCCCAATAAATCATTATTGGACTAGGAGCAGGAACAACCCTCAATTCCTTCAAGAACTCTGAAATCCAGACAGCTTCTTTCGAAGCTTCTGATCCAGCAATGTACTCGGCTTCTGTGGATGAGTCAGCAATCGTGGCCTGCTTAGAACTCTTCCAACAGATAGCTCCTCCGTTCAATTTGAATACGTATCCTGTCTGTGACTCAAAGTCATCAGGATCTGATTCAAATCCAGCGTCGACATAACCAAACTTCTTTAATTCTGGTTCTCCACCGAACACCAAGAACATTTCCTTAGTCCGTCGAAGGTACTTAAGAATGTTCTTTACAGCAGTCCAGTGAGGTACTCCTGGATTCTGTTGGTGTCGACAAGTGACACTAAGCGCATATGCCACATCGGGCCTTGTGCAATTCATTGCATACATTATAGACCCTACTGCCGAAGCATAGGGCACACGACTCATTGCATTTCTTTCTTCATCAGTTTTAGGACCATCCTTAACTGATAAGACAATCCCATGCCTAGCTGGGAGAAAGCCTCTCTTTGAGTCGTCCATCTTATAACGCTTCAGTGTTTTGTCGATGTAGGTGGACTGTGTCATTTCTAACATCCTCTTGGATCTATCTCTATAGATCTTGATCCCTAGGATGTAGTTCGCTTCACCCAAGTCCTTCATCGAGAAGGTACTTGATAACCAAACTTTAGTCTCTTCTAGCATAGAGACATTGTTTCCCATGATCAAAATGTCATCAACATAAATGATCATGAAAACGACTCCCTTGCCGCTGTGCCTAATGTAGACACAGGGATCTTCCTTGCTTCTGACGAAGTCAAACGATTTGACAGCTTCATCAAAGCGGATATTCCAGCTGCTAGACGCTTGCTTTAGCCCATAGATGGATCTCTGTAATTTGCATACAGTAGTTGGCCTGGTTTTACTAATAAAACCTTCCGGCTGTACCATATAGACCTCTTCCTCAAGGTTAACATTGAGGAAGGCAGTCTTTACATCCATCTGCCAGATAACATAATCATAGTAGGCAGCTATCGCAAGTAGAATTCGAATGGACTTTAATTTTGCTACCGGTGAAAAGGTTTCATCGTAATCGATGCCATACCTTTGCGTGTAGCCTTTCGCCACAAGTCTAGCCTTGTGCGTTTGTACCTTGCCATCGGCATCTGTTTTTCGTTTAAAGACCCATTTGCACCCAATAGGTCTAACCCCTTGGGGCAAGTCTACCAAGTGTCAAACTTGGTTCAGGTACATGGAGTCCATTTCCAATTCCATGGCCTCTTGCCATTTGTCTGAGTCAATATCAATTATTGCCTCTTTGTAGGTCTCGGGATCTTCCCGATCTGATAAGCCGACATCAAGTTCACTGATGTCTTCTATCATAAGACTCTGCTTCTGAGGTCCTTTTAGGATCCTCTTCGACCTACGGAGCTCGACTGGTTATGGTGTTTTTCCTTTCTGGCTTCGTGTAACACGAACATTATCAGTGGGCACTGATGCAGCTAGTCGCGCCCTGCGACCCTGTTCCCTAGCGGGAGGCTGCTCTTGTGCAACTTGTTGCACATGTTGGTTGACAACGGGTTCTATTGGTGTGGTTTCAACTGTTGATCTAATCACATGACTCCCACTGACTATGACATGCCTAGCAAGTGTCATATCATTACCCTTGTCTACTTCGAAAGCTCCCACTGAACTTGAGTCCAAATCAGAGAGAACTCATGTTCGTGCGTGTCAAAGTCTTGAATTTCTTCAAGTTCTATCATGTCATCTAACCTCTCTTCTTCGAGGTATTCTGCTTCTAAAAACTTGACGTTTCTAGATACTATCACCTTGTGATCTTCTGCATGATAGAATTCATAGCCTCTCGTCTAACGAGGATAGTCTATGAAATATACTTGACACCCTTGACATCTAACTTATCAATGAGCATCAGTTTGACTATCGCAAGACAGCCCCAAGGTCTAAGATAGCCCAGTGAGGGATTCTTTCCCTTCCATAACTCATAAGGAGTTTTCTCCACTGATTTAGATGGTACACGGTTCAGAATGTAGATTGCAGTTTGTAGTGCATATCCCCATAGACATATTGGAAGAGTCGGGAATCCAATCATTGATCTCACCATGTCTAACAGGGTTCGATTCCTTCTCTCAGACACACCATTCAATTGTGGTGTTCCAGGAGGGGTCCATTGCGATTGAATTCCATTTTCCTTCAAGTAGTAGATAAATTCTTCACTAAGGTATTCACCTCCTCGATCTGATCGAAGAGTGACTATCCTTAGGTTCAATTAATTCTCGACCTCATTCCTAAACTCCTTGAATTTCCCAAAGGTCTCGGATTTATTCTTCATAAGATAAATATATCCATACCTTGAGAAATCGTCAGTAAAGGTAACGAAGTAAGGATAACCTCCACGTGCTTGGACTTTAGAAGGTCCACATACATCGGTGTGTATGAGCTCTAAGCAGCGAGTGGCACGAACACCTTGTCCCACAAAAGGTTTGTTCGTCATCTTACCCTTAACACATGATTCGCATGTACCATATGATTCAAAATCAAATGGTTCTAAGTAGTCCAACTTCCTTAGTCTTTGAATCCGTGTTTCATTGATATGGCCTAGCCGACAATGCCATAGTAAGATGGATTATTCTTCCTACTTGAAGACTGTTGTTGTTATGTATTTGAAATAAAGGTAGACTACTTTGCAAAATATATAAACCATTCACTAAGCGAGCTTTTCCATAATACTGGTCATTTAATGAAAAATAACAAGTATTATTAGCAAATCGAAAGGAAAAACCCAAATTGTCCAACAATGGAATTGAAATAATATTTCTGACAATGGATGGAACAAAATAAACGTTATCAAGTTCCAAACATTGCCCTGAAGATAAATCTATCTTGCAGCGTCCAACGCATTTGGCTTCAGCTTGATTGTCGTTCCCAACATGCAAGTCGATTTCACCTTGCTTGAGTAGCCTGTGTTCAATGGCCCCTGCACATTATTACAAATGTGCGAGCCACAGGCTGTATCTAATACCCAACCATTGGAGTCAAAAGTAGTCATGTTCATTTCAATAACAAACATACCTGAGCTAGAAGCCGGTGGCTTCTTAGCTTGATCTTCCCTCAGCTTAGGGCAATCTTTCTTCCAATGTCCTTTCTGCTTACAGAAAAGACATTCATCTGTGCGTACCGTTCCGCTTCTCTTGAACTTCCTTTTCTAGTTCAGACGCTTAGGCCTATCACTCGAAGTGTTAGCCTTGGTTCCCGACTTTCCCTTACCCTTAGCACCTATGTTTCTCGGGTTTGGGTTAGACGGTTGCCCAACAAACATGATCGACTTTTCCTTCTTAGGAAGAGTTTGATCATATGTCTTCAACAGATTATGGAGTTCGGGCAGTGTTACGTCCTTCGCATTCATGGTGGTTAACGATGAACTGCGAATACGAACTCGGCAATGATTGAAGGACAAAGATCACCATGATCTTATTCTCATCTTGAGAACATGTTCAGACATGTTCCCTCCTTCATTGAGCTTGCATCCGTGTATCTCTTTGATCAAATCAAATTCAACACTTCTGGCTGTCGTCTTAAAGAGCGACTCAAGATACTCCAGCATCTCATACGACAACATTCTATCATGTGGTCTCTGCAACTCATTGCTCATTGCCGCCAGCATAATACACTGCGCGGATCTAGCATCCTCATGATGCTTATCAGACTTTGCCTTGTTGGCTTGATTCCAAATCAGCAACTTGATCGGCAGTCTAATTCTCGGGACACACGGGATTAGCCTCGTCCAAGACGTACTCAATCCTTTCGTACCTCAACACCAAACATATATTCCTGATCCAATCTAGAAAGTTTGGTCCGATCAAAATTTGCTTCTCTAAGACAGCACGGAGCGAGATACTCGCCATTTCGGTTTTCCAGGAGAAATAATATAGAACGAAAATAATAAATCAACTATTGAAATATTATTTCTAAATACACAGTCAACATAACTAAACAACAAGGTCCTTTAGCTGTTTAGCTCCCACTATTTTCACATATGCTTGCCCCCAAAACAAACATACGGGTAATGTCCAACATGTTACCGTAGTGGCCAAGATCCAAATCCATACTATGCTATACTCCAACGGGGGCTGGTCGCACATCATAATATGACCGGTAGGACTATCCAATTGCGTCACGCAACTCTTGGTTGTTAAATCTAATTTAACCCGATGCCCTACATATTGTACTTATCGAGGTCGCTAGATACAATATGCAGTAAGTCATAACCATAGGCTTACTCTAATCCGATGATCACTGTGAGTCTGTAAGACAAGGTCGCCAATACAAGAAAACGCAATGAAAATTCAGAATTAAAGCACCCTATGGAAAGCATCTCAGAAATACATACATATATATATTTATGTACTTATATTGGTTGAGGCTTGTCGCTTGAGGGTTGTTATCAGTCATCTACAAACAAATAAGGGCGCCGCCTACCCATCATGCATGAGCGGTCTACACGTAATGGATGCCGCCTATCCATTCTAGTTCTAAACGCGGTCAAGTACATAATAGGTGCCGCCTACCCATACATAAAATATGCGGTCCGATATATAAGAGGGCGCCGCCTACCCTCGCATGCATAGCGGTCGAACGGAAAGTAAAATACTTGGTATTTAAGCATGCATCGTCAAACAATAGCATATCGAGCAAACAAACAAGTAGTAGCCTATGTGGATTCCAAATGACTTCATAATTTCATTATGAAAATTATAATCCCATACTTATAATCTCTATGAAATAATTAAAAATTTGGACTAGATTGAAAAATCGAAAATTCTATTGACCAAGTAGCAATTTTCGAAAACCGAAGGACTTAATTGTAATTTTTTGAAACCTTGGAGGTGTTAAATCTAAAATTCAAAAGTAGAAGGACTAATTTGCAATAAACAATAAATTGATAAATTACAAATAAACCCTTTAACTTTATACTAATTAAATTTAACCCCTCTAGTTAAAAACAATTACAATTAAATCATATTTATATTCCAAATATAAAATTCAATCCTCAAAATTTTCAAAAATTCGATTTTGGGTCCAACCCGAAAAATATATATATATTAAAATATGGGACGGGAACCGTGCCTGCGGCCGTGGGCGCTCGTGCCTGTGGCACGCAGGCACGGGCGCCTGCGCCCGCAGACGCCCGGCGCCTGAGGCGCACGGCGCCTGCGCCCGCAGACGCCCGGCGCCTGAGGCGCACGGGCGCCTGCGCCCGCAGGCGGCCCGGTCAATATATATATATAATTTAATTTTTTTTTTTAAAAAAAAAAAATATAAATTCTAAATTTATATAAAAAAACAAAACTTTTGAAAATCGAATTAATTATAGAATCAATTGCATCCACATAAACTACAAAAGCATACAATATATATAGGTATATACGTAATCAATTAACTTGGCTCTGATACCACTGTAAGAAAATATGGTCAGAGTTACCCCTAGGGTACGCATCGTGTTGGTCCCTTTAAACAACAAGAAAAGACTAGAGGGGGGGGGGATGAATAGTCTTTTCAAACTTTCGTCGTTTAAACTTTCTCAGCAAGTGCTTATTACTTTTCAGTAATGAGTTTGCTGATACTTAACTTTCTCAGCAAGCGTAAGTTACTTTGCAGTAGCTTGGTTTGCTGATACTTAAAATCAGAGAGCGGAAGTCTTTGATACAATAAGTGCTCTTTCAGTAAGTAAAGGTTTCAGCAAGTGAAGTGAGTGACTGTGTACAGACAGATATGATTTGCTGAAAACTAAATACAGTAAGTAAATCACACAAACACTTTTATAGTGGTATCTGAGAGTGGCGTAATCTCTCAACTAATCCACTTTGTCCTTTCTAGGACTGAATCCACTAAGATATGATTGAAGTTCCTTACAATCTCCTATTTAGAGCGATTCAACAGAAACCAAAGCACACTTGCTTCGTCTCCAACCTAAACTAGAGAACTCAACCTTGTTCTCCACCAAACTTGGTACTTTTAATCAGCAAAACTATGCTCGATTAAGTTCCCCCTGAATATCACGCCTGAAAGGGTGTATTTTCAGTTAGAGAGTTTTGGGTGAGATGACTTAATTATAACTTATTCAGTTACAACAAGTAATCTAAGAAACACAACTTTGAATACTTTGCAGTAAACAAGTTTAATTGTTTCTGGTGTCAAGACTTGTTCTTGTTCGAAAGAAAGAACACTTAACTAATTTCTTAGCCGAGTTTGTTCTACTTCTTTACAAGTAGCTTTTTCAAGCTTTAAGTCTTGGAACGGATCAATGGCAGTAAGAGTATTTGAAGGTATGTGAGTTTTAAGCACAAGTGAGAGTTTGATCACGTTGTTGACACACTTCAACTCTTCGCCGGATGACCTCTATTTATAGTGTAAGTAAGGAGCCGTTTGAATTTCAAATCCTAAGGCTTTTGTTCCTTAACATGTCACTATCTTGCTTTTGTACTTTCAGCAGCGTCTTTGTTTGTCTTCTAGTCTTCATGTCCTTCGCGTGTAAGCTTTGCATTTAATGCACATTTGAATAGAATTCAAACAGTAACATTGGAGCGCAAATTCACGTACTTTCAGCAAGAGGTCACATATGTTCCATCAGCAAGTGGTTAGTCTCAGTTTCAGCAAGCACAACCTACTCTGTCTTTCAGATTTTCACTTATGCAATGCCGTTGCTGAAATTTTCCACTTTCTGAGCAACACGTGCCTTTGTAGATGCCAGTCTTCAACAATCTTCAAGTCTTCAGATCTTCTAAGTCTTCAAGTCTTCAGATCTTCAATAATCTTCAAGATTCTGAGCGGTTTCTATTTGCTTTAATAGTTTGTTTGTAAAAACAAAGTATATCGTCAGCAAATGCTTCAATAGGTTATTTTCTTTTCAGAAAATAAGATAAATCATAAGCTAAAGTATCAATAAATTATTTTCTTTTCAGAAAATAAAATACATCATACGCAAAAGAAATAACTTATCTAGCACCTAAACTAAGTCATCAGCAAACGTTCCTCTTTTACAATGTCCTTAAAATTCTAAATTCCTATGGACCTTAAGAGTACTAGTTACTGGACTTTCCTTAATTTAGCATGGTTAATTGCTCATCAAAATTACAAGTTTCCTAACAAATTTCCCCCTTTTTGATGTTAGCAATCTATGGCTAAATTAATTGTTACCCTTTTAGAGGTTTCTGATGTTGAATAAATCAGTTGATTAATGCAAGCATACTTGAATAATTAAACAGTAAGCATAAGTAAATTGCATAATCAAAAACTAATAAGAGTCAAAAGTTTCATTGCTGATAGTTATCTTTCAGAAATTTACATGAAATAGCATAGATAACTTAAACAGAATCAGCAAACAAAAACTTTAACAAAAACTATTACAGGGACTTAAGCTCTTTCAGAGGATTTTCTCAAAATCTCTCTTACACTCTTCTCAGCAAGTGCAGTAAATTCAACACAGTCCTTTTCGTAGTTTTCCAGAAGCCTACAGACTTGTAGTTGAAGAATTCTTGCGTTTTTGCAAGCAGTATGATGATGCTTTTCAGCATTCATTTCCATGTAATTAGTTACCCACAAATGCATGCCCCAATTGCTGGCATGGAGAAGCTGTGTATCTGATATGCTTTTCGGATGAATCTTTCTTAGCTAGAGAAGATCTTCTTCTTGATCCTTAGCAGTGAGATAGAAGTACTCATAAGGAATCAATCCAAGTTTCTTCTTAGGTTTCTTTGTTACTGGGTCAGAGTAGTAAGCGATGCCAGGTGGTTTGATCAGATTTGGTTCTTGTTTGTATGTCTTACCAATGGCAGTTCTTCTTACATGGACCTCAAGATTCAACCATTTCCCAACAATATTTCTTGGGAGGGATTCTTCCCTTTGCTTTCTTTGGACCTTGAGTTCAATCCATTTGAACATTTGATTCAAAATGGCTGTAGGAAAGAACTCATTCACCAGCAAGTCTTCCAGTTTTAAAATCCAGCAACCATGAATGTTTCCGATTACATTCTGAGTGGTTTCCTCATTGCTGGTCTTTGTGTGTTCAATGCCGGAGCCAATAGCAATGCTGGCCAGCCTTTTTTCTTCCTGTCTTTGCCTTCTTCTTCTTGTCTTAGCATTGTCTTGATCTCTTGCTGAAGAGTCAGACGAGAAATGCTTTGAATGGCCAGACGGAGTCACGGCTGTTAAGGGTCTAGCTCTTATGGCTTGAGCTATTGTTTGATTGTCATCATCTTCATTCAAATTGTGATGACTTTCAGTATGGCAAAAATCTTGAGTTTCAGCAGCGTTTTTTCTCTTTTTGTTACTTGCTGAATTTAACTCAGATTCTGCTTGCCTTTTAGAACTTTGCTCTTTTTCAGCAAGAGATTCTATAGGCAGTGGCGCATCAACAGCAGGAGCAGGAGGGGTTTGGTTTCTTTTTCTAGTGTTCTTCTTTTCCCCCTTAGACATGGATTGCATCATCGGTGTGATGTGCAGAGAATAAAACTCATTGCAATTTTCAGCAAGAGTACTTAAACTGTTATATTTCATGATGATTTGTTGTTGGTCAGCAGTCATTTTTGACAACTCTCTTTGAATACTCATCATGTTCTCTTCATGTCTTTTCTCTGTTGCGGCCTTCTCATCCATGTAAGTCTGAGCCTTTACGAGAGCATTCTTTGCAAGCCTGAGCGCTTGACTTACATCTTCTTCATAGCTCTTGTGATAAAGACTGATGTCTTTCTGAGCTATTGTCAAAGTTGTAGTGCGTCTCAGCACTGTAGCCAAAATCTTTCCAATGTCAAGTGGGCTCTCAGCAAGCAATGCCTCATCTTCAGCTTTGCAGGCATCATGGACTTGTTTTAGTGCTAGAATTCTGGGAGTAAACACCTCAACTCTTGGGAACGACACTAAATGTGGTGTCAACGAATGAACTTTTAGTTCGGAAGCAAACTGATCATCTTGTAATAGCAGTTCGGCTCTTAATGAATCACCTTTATCAGTGATGTAATCAGGAGGAGGAATCTGAACAACTTTTGGGTCTCGCTTGGATTGTTCATCCTCATTTTCTGACAAGTCGTCATCATCCTCAGATTCATCAAGTTGAGCAACTTTTGAACCTTTATCAGTAGCTTCACTTCCTTTTGTTGAGTGGTTGCTGATGGCAACGCTTCAGACTCAACAACTGGAGTTTCACCAGTAGTTAGTTGTATCAATTGAGTTTGGGGCTCAATTACTGGAGTTTCGCCAGTAGTTAGTTTTAATTGAGTATGAGACTCAATTACTGGAGTTTCGCCAGTAGTAAGTGGAAGGGAGGGAACTTTCTTTGGTCTTGGTCTTGAAGATTCACCAATTTCTAGATCCTGCGTATGCCTTGCATGGATCAAGAGACTGTTTTGGAGAGCGCGTTGGTAATATTCATCTTGTTCATCCTCATCATCAAGATTTTCTTCAGTAACCTTGGCATCAGAAACTGGACTTTTGCCATTTTTCAAGGCAGCCCTTTTTCTGGCGTATTCTTCTTCAGTATCAGCACCTTGTACAGGTGCTTGATTTTCAGCAGCAGCAGGAGGAGGTTGAGATTCTTGCTGAGATTGTTGTTGTTCAGCTTGCTGATTATCAGATTGAGTATTTTCAGCAACTGTTAACTTCAATCCTCCAGCATCAGGACTTGGACCTTGATTGTCATCATCATCGTCTTTCTTGTCCTTGGAATCTTTCCCTTCATCATCACTGGGATCAGTGGGAATGTTCTCATCTTCTTCTTCTTCTTCTTCATCATCTGTCAGAATGACTAGCTCCACGTGCTTATACAAAGCAACACTTGTCACTTCCTCTTCCTCATTTATTTTGTGGGGATCAGCCACCACAGGTACAAATAGACCTTTGAGCATCATAGCTTGTTCATCTGGAGAGGCACTCTTGAATTTGGCCTTCATATTCTCTCTGATTTGAGCAATCAGATTGGAGCTCATTTGCTGAGAATATGCCATTTCTTCAGGAAGGATGGAGTGGACAAATGTTTCGAGCTTCAGCAAAGAAGATCTCTTTTTCTCGTTTGAGAGATGAAGGTGAAGATCTAAGAAATCCATTCGCCGGTACCTTTGCCAGTTGCTGACGGACTTAGCAACTCTTGACAAAGTTGTCCTTTTGAAGTTCAAGTACGGTTCTTCAGAACTTACTTGATGATCTTCAGTGATGAGTACCACTTCAGTGGTCTCCTTTTGAGCCTGAAAAAGAATTTTATTTAGATCAGGATTGGTTTGGAAAATTGTTTTAGAGTTTATATCTGAAACATGATTTACCTGCTGAGAGTCAGCAAGCTCATGTAGTACAATTTCCATTCCATGAGGAGCTTGAGTGGCATCCTCCATTTGTTCATCCTGAAATAAATTAAAGTTAGACACAAGTACTAAGCTGTCAAACTTAGTTTTTATACAAAATTATTAACTACCTGCTGAGCAGGAAGTGTTGGTTCTGGTGCAGAGGCTTCAACAACCATCTGACTTGCATCTTGAGAAGTCTGTAGAGATAGTATAATATTAGCAAAAGAACAATTTTCAAAAATTGAAGTTTTACTGATGGTTAAATTAACTACCTGCTGAGGAAGGACAGGTTGTGGCTCAGTCCTTTCAGCATTAACAGTTTCTTCAGCTTCTTGGACTGTTTCTTCAGCAGACTTCTAGTTTTGCTCTATCTGAGAAAGCTGTGCAGTTTCAGCAATCTCCCTTGTCTCTGAAATGACAAGTTGAGCAGAAGCATCTTGACCTTTGAGCTCACTGCTTGTCATGAAGAGATCAATTGATTTGTTGGATGATTCTTCAATTCCAACTCCATTTGTTTGCTTAAATCTTCCAGTACAAGCTGGACTTTATCAATTGATGTCTTGGGTGAGCTTGGGCCAGTATTCTCAGCATCACGAGATGCGTCGTTGAATAATGCTTCTTGAGTTTCAGCAACTTCAGGAACTGGAACCATTGCTATTTCAGCAACTGGTCCTTCAGCAAGCGTTGTTTCAGCAACTTGATGAGTTGCTTGTTCAGCAACCATCTTTTCAGCAGCATCAACAAGTGCCGCTTTTTGCAGATCAGCAGCAATGTCGCTTACTGGTTCCATGGTTGGATCATCTAAGTTATCTACAATGTAGATATCGGGGACTTGGGCAGAATTTCATTTCCACTGCCTTGGGTCTATTCTCAGTAGAATTATCAACATTGAGTTTTGTTGAAGGCTTCCGCAAATACTTCAACA
>CM051458.1:30900781-30958544 GCA_028274465.1 Plantago ovata
TTTCTCTTACTGAGTCCTGTCTCGCAAGTGATCAAGTTCCTAACAAATACCCGTTTTGAAGGAATTACTTGCTGAATGCCTGTTTCAGCAATCATGTGTGACTTATCATTTCTTAGAAGAAATCAGTGACTGGTCTTTTAGACAGGAATACTTTGGCTTGCTGAATACCTGTTTCAGCATTCTGCCAAGTGTATCCTTTATTGAGGTAGTTCAATCAATCCAAGGTTATACCTTAGCATTGCGAACCTATTATCCGGTAGGGGCTTGGTAAAGATGTCAGCAAGCTGATCTTCAGTCCCTACTTTCACAACCTCAATATCACCTTTTTCCACATGATCTCTAATGAAATGATGTCTAATATCAATGTGCTTGGTCCTAGAGTGAAACTTAGGATTTTGCGTATTGCAATAGCACTTGTATTATCACAAAAGATTGGTGTTTTCTTTGCAGAAATACCATAATCTCTTAATTGTTGCTGAATCCATAGGATTTGAGCTGTGCAACAACCAGCTGCAATGTATTCAGATTCAGTAGATGAATTGGCGACACAAGTTTGCTTCTTGCTGAACCATGATATTAATCTAGTACCCAAAACTGACAAGTTCCAGAGGTACTTTTTCTATCAAGAGTTGATCCTCCATGATCAGCATCAGAATAACCAACCAATTCAAGTCCAGAATCTTTAGGATACCATAATCCAACATTGACTGTACCTTTAACATATTTCAGTATCTTGATTGCCTTTTTGTAGTGTGATTCTCTTGGATCAGATTGGAATCTTGCACACACACAAACAGCATACTGAATGTCAGGTCTACTTGCTGTTAGATACAACAAGGAACCAATGAGCTTCCTATACTTGTGTTCTTCAACACTTTTGTCCTCTTTAGTATAGCCCAATTTGGTACCAACACTCATAGGGATCTTTTCAGGTTTCTCATCCTCTTTGATCCTAAACTTTATGAGCATTTCTTTCGCATACTTTGCTTGATTTATGAATATTCCATCTTTGAGTTGCTTGACTTGCAATCCTAGGAAATAATTCAATTTCCCATCATACTCATTTCAAACTTATTTGTCATGAGTTTGGCAAAATCATCACAAAGTTGCTTGTCCTTAGATCCAAAAATTATGTCATCCACATAAATTTGAACTAAGAGTATTTTACCATCATGGTTCATGGTAAATAAGGTTTTGTCAACTTCACCTTTCTTGAAACCATTTTCCAGCAAGAACTTAGCCAAGGTATCATACCATGCTCTTGGTGCTTGCTTTAGACCATATACAGCTTTCTGAAGCTTGTATACCATCTTGATTTCTGAGGGAAGTTCAAAGCCAGGGGGTTGTTCTAGGTAGACTTCTTCAGCAAGTTCACCATTTAAGAATGCACTTTAACATCCATTTGGTAAACAATGAAGTCATTGTGAGCAGCAAAGGCCAAGAAAAGCCTAATTGCATCCAATCTTGCAACTGGTGCATAAGACTCATCATAGTCCAATCCTTCAGTCTGACAGTAACCTTGAGCAACTAAACGTGCTTTATTTCTTGTTACTTCACCAGACTCGCTCAGCTTGTTTCTGAACACCCACTTAGTACCAATAGCTTTCTTGTCTTCAGCAAGTGGCACAAGTTTCCAGACTTTGTTTCTTTCAAATTGATCCAGTTCTTCTTGAATTGCCTTATCCATTCAGAATGCTTTAAAGCTTATTCTATGGTTTTAGGTTCAATTTCTGAAACAAAGCAAGAGAACAATGATTCTACTTCTACGACAGTTGCTTCTTCAGCAAGTCCATGAGTAGCTTTGGATCTAGTCACTTGGCGTTATTAATATCGCCAATCATATCCGTAGAGGGATGATCTCTAATCCATTTATTAACAGGTTTCCTCTTTGTTGGATCAGGATATGTTTGCTCATCAGCATGTGACTCTTCAGTATGTACTTGTTCAGTACTACTGGGAATTTGTGTCTCTGCTGAGATTTGTTCATCAGCAACTGCTTGTTCAGCATTGCTCGATTGAGGTAGTTCATCAGCAGGCACTGGAGATTGCGTAATTTCAGCAACTTCCGGAGCAACCGCGTCTTTTGCTGGAAATTCTTTGTCATGAACTATATTTATCTTGTCATGACTAGGAGGAGGAGAGTCATTGTCAGAATCATCATTTAGTTCAATTGACTTGATTTGCCTAGCATCAGATTCAGTTCTTTGCTCATGTATGATTAGCTTTTTCATACATTCTGATATTTCTTCTTCAGCAGGCACACCTTGTGACTTTTCGTAGAATACAACATGCACAGATTCTTCAATCTTTTGTGCCTTTTGTTGTAAACTCTATAAGCTTTACTATGCAAGGAGTAGCCAAGAAATATCGCTTCGTCTTCCTTTGGTTGAAATGTTCTTAGGTATTCTCTACCATTATTAAGAACGAAACACTTGCAACCAAATACTCTTAGATGAGTGATGTTAGGAGGTCTTCCAACAAACAATTCATAAGGAGTTTTGTTGTATTCCTTAGTAATCAAACATCTGTTTTGAGTATAACAGGCGGTATTAATCGCTTCAACCCAATAAGCCTCACTTATTTCAGTGTCAGCAAGCATTGTTCTTGCGGCTTCTTTCAGGGTACGATTCTTCCGTTCAGCAACACCATTTTGCTGTGGTGTTCTTACTGAGGATAACTGATGTTGAATACCTTTTGAGGTACAATATTCAGTTATGTACTGGTTACAAACTCAGTACCATGGTCTGTCCTTATGACTTTTACCTTGTTATTTTTCATGACTTCAAGCTTATTCAACAAGTTAAGTATTTCAGTCTTGGTTTCAGATTTGTGCTTGATGAATACTACCCAAGTGAATCTTGAATAGTCATCTACCACGACTAGACCATACTTCTTACCAGCATAGCTTGTTGAAGAAGATTCAAACAAGTCCATGTGTAAGAGTTGTAAAGGTTTTGTAGTCGACGGTACTGCCTTGTTCTTGAAAGAAGATTTGGTTTGCTTTCCTTGCTGACATGCATTGCAAACACCATCCTTCTTAAAAGTAACTTTAGGTAATCCAACTACAAGTGCCTTTTTAGACAGCTTATTCAGCGTCTTGAAGTTTAGATGACTTGTTCGTTTATGCCATAACCATGCTTTTTCAGCAAGGCAATCATGATCTGAGACAAGGCATTTTTCAACGTTTGCTGAAGACCAATCAACGGTGTACAAGCCTCCTGATCTTCTTGCAATCATTATTACCTTTTTAGTCTCGAAATCTATAAGTTTACATTCATCACTTTTAATTTCGATGAAGTATCCTTTGTCAGCAAACTGACTCATGCTGAAAGGTTAAACTTGAGATTTTTGACATAAAGAACACTAGTAATGGTTATGCATCCTAACTTCACATCACCATAGCCTTTTGTAGATCCGGAGTCTCCACCAGAAAACCTTATTGTTGGTCCTTTAGACCACCGTCTATAGTTTATAAGGTTATCTTGTTGCCCGTCATGTGCTTTCCACAACCCCTATCAAAGTGCCAGATTGCATCGTTTGTCTCCGTGGCTGAAGTCTGCACAATCAAGAGCAAACAAGTTAATTATCCAATGATGGATGTCCATTAACATGTTGAAGAATGCGTCCAGTGGAAACCCAAGTCTTAAGTTTTTCAACTTTGACTTGTTTTCTACTTGCTGAGGAACTAGGAGGTTTTGAGTTGAAAGACTTTTGACTCGTGCTGGTCAAATCCACTTTCTGATGTGGTGTCTTGCTCTGTTGACCTTTTGCTGAACATACTTTTCAGTAAGTTCCTTTCTAGAAAGGTTCCTTCTAGTCCTAGAATTGGGAGTCTTTTCAGAACTCTTAGGCTTGATTTTCTTCATCTCTTTGAAGTATCTTTGCTGACTTTGCTTGTACTCATGAAAGAGTTGACTTTGCTTGGTTTTGAAACCTAGTCCACTTTTCGGAGAATGCTGAGCTTTAGCTTCAACAACCTTACTTGATTCAGGTTTGTCAGCAAAGGACTTCTGATTACTTTTAGTAATCTTGCCTTTTGTCTTAACAACTTGCTTTTCAGCAACTTGTTTGGCGGAATGCTTCACAGCATTCTTCTTCTTTCCAGTTTGCTTTTCAGCAACCTGTTTTCCTTTTAAAGTCTTGTTACTTTGAGTAGCAACAGCGGGCTTTATGGTCATAGGTACTTGATTGCTTGTTTCAGCAACCTTAAATTGACCAAACTGATAGATTTCTGGTAAACCACTATCAGTAGCACGTACAAAGGAGATAGGTGATTTATCTTTTCTTAAGATTTCTACATCATCACCTTCATACATTGCGCCTAAACCTTCTTTCTGAGATGGGTCTCTCAAATAAGAGTTTAGTTCAGTCAGCGTATTACTTGCTTCCATATAGGATTTGAAATTGACTTTCATCTTTTTCATCTCTTGGATTTCAGCAAGTAACTTTAGAATTGAGGACTGATATTCTTCCAATTCTAATGCCATTTGAGAATTCTTCTCTGCAGCTTTAGCAATCAACTTCTTAAGATGCCTTATTTCAGCATCATTTTCTTCTGTTTCTTCTTTCAGCAAGACATACTTTTCAGTAGTCTGCTTGGTCAGAATTTCAGCAAGTTGTAGTTTCTCTTGCTGTCTGCTCAGAGTTTTCTCAAATCTTTCGATTTCTCCTTGAATCTTGTCAAGGTCAATCTCGTCTTCACTTTCTGAGTCTGAGTCAGAGGTAGAGTTGTTTACCTGACCGGCCATGAGGCAGAATTCGTAGTTTGACACATCTGGATAAGCTTCCATAGCTATTCCACAAACTTCTTTGCCAATCTCCACGTCTAGAGTGGCTTCTTCATCGTCGGTGTCTGAACTTTCATCCTCGTTGTCTTCGGAGCTAGTATCAATGCATAATGCATCGATTTTTGCTTGAAGCTTCTTCTTTTCTTCAGCAATAAAAGCTCTTTTGAACTTCTTCTTCTTTTCAGCAGATTTGCCTTTCAGCAAAGGGCAATTAGCTTTGAAGTGTCCAGGCTTTTTGCAGTAAAAACATAGATCATTTCCAACTGCTGGTTCTTCTGATGATGTAGCTTGCTGAGCTTGCTTGTTCAGCGAGCTAGTCTCATTCTTGTACTTATGGTAGTTGTTACCAAGATGCTTTTTCAGCTTCTCTTTTGCTTTTCGCCTTTCAAGTTCCTTGCTGATGAATTTCTTCATGTTTTTGACAACTAAAGCATTTTCATCAGTAGGTTCATTTTCATTCTTCTTTTCAGAAGATGATGGCTTTGCAGCAAGAGCAATGTTTTGCGATTTTTCAGCAAACACATTTTCTCTTTGCTTTGTCTCATAGTTGACAGTAGCAAGATGAGAGAACAACTCTGTTGGTGTAATGTCTGGCATTCCTTGATTATAATAGAAATTCTGAGTGTGGATCCATTCTTGATTCAAACTTCTGATGATAGTTTTCACTTTCTCAGAATCTGAATAAAGGTTTCCAACACCCAATGCTGCCATTTCACTAACAAGAGTTGTGAATCTGAAATCTAAGTCTTCCAGTGACTCGTTTGCACCTTGCTTAAAGTTTTGAAACTTTAATTTAAGTACTTCAAGTTTGTTTTTCTTGGTCTTGTCAGATCCAGCACAAAGATCTTGAACCATTTTCCAAGCTTCCTTTGCAGTCTTAGCACCTCACAGTTTGCATTGTATGGTATCCGGAGTTGATCGAATGATGATATTTCTTGCTTGGCCATCAAGACGGAATCTCTTAGCTTCGTCGGAAGTCCATTCCTCTCTTGGTTTTGGCACAACCGTATCTGATGGTTCGCCTAGGATGGTTTCCTTTCCAGCTTCAGTGGTCTTGTGAGGGAAACTCCTTTCAACCTTGGTGATCTTGATAGGTCCATCATTAATGACGGTGACCATCTCATCACTAATGGCCTCAAGATGTAGCATCATGTTGTTTCGCCATTTCTCGTAATTTTCCAGCTTCAGCAAGGGAGCATCTCCTAAAGACATCCTGTCAGCAAAGCACTACCAAACTGATCAAGTGCGAGTGATTTACGGAAAGCACCTAAGGGGATCTAGGTTCAGTGCTGAAGGTTAAAGAACCTCCAGCTCTGATACCACTTGTTGGTCCCTTTAAACAACAAGAAAAGACTAGAGGGGGGGTGAATAGTCTTTTCAAACTTTCGTCGTTTAAAACTTTCTCAGCAAGTGCTTATTACTTTTCAGTAATGAGTTTGCTGATATACTTAACTTTCTCAGCAAGCGTAAGTTACTTTGCAGTAGGTTGGTTTGCTGATACTTAAAATCAGAGAGCGGAAGTCTTTGATACAATAAGTGCTCTTTCAGTAAGTAAATGTTTCAGCAAGTGAAGTGAGTGACTGTGTACAGACAGATATGATTTGCTGAAAACTAAATACAGTAAGTAAATCACACAAACACTTTTATAGTGGTATCTGAGAGTGGCGTAATCTCTCAACTAATCCACTTTGTCCTTTCTAGGACTGAATCCACTAAGATATGATTGAGGTTCCTTACAATCTCCTATCTAGAGCGATTCAACAGAAACCAAAGCACACTTGCTTCGTCTCCAACCTAAACTAGAGAACTCAACCTTGTTCTCCACCAAACTTGGTACTTTTAATCAGCAAAACTATGCTCGATTAAGTTCCCCCTGAATATCACGCCTAAAAGGGTGTATTCTCAGTTAGAGAGTTTTGGGGTGAGATGACTTAATTATAACTTATTCAGTTACAACAAGTAATCTAAGAAACACAACTTTGAATACTTTGCAGTAAACAAGTTTAATTGTTTCTGGTGTCAAGACTTTTTCTTGTTCGAAAGAAAGAACACTTAACTAATTTCTTAGCCGAGTTTGTTCTACTTCTTTACAAGTAGCTTTTTCAAGCTTTAAGTCTTGGAACGGATCAATAGCAGTAAGAGTATTTTAAGGTATGTGAGTTTTAAGCACAAGTGAGAGTTTGATCACGTTGTTGACACACTTCAACTCTTCGTCGGATGACCTCTATTTATAGTGTAAGTAAGGAGCCGTTTGGATTTCAAATCCTAAGGCTTTTGTTCCTTAACATGTCACTATCTTGCTTTTGTACTTTCAGCAGCGTCTTTGTTTGTCTTCTAGTCTTCATGTCCTTCGCGTGTAAGCTTTGCATTTAATGCACATTTGAATAGAATTCAAACAGTAACATTGGAGCGCAAATTCACGTACTTTCAGCAAGAGGTCACATATGTTCCATCAGCAAGTGGTTAGTCTCAGTTTCAGCAAGCACAACCTACTCTATCTTTCAGATTTTCACTTATGCAATGCTGTTGCTGAAATTTTCCACTTTCTGAGCAACACGTGCCTTTGTAGATGCCAGTCTTCAGCAATCTTCAAGTCTTCAGATCTTCTAAGTCTTCAAGTCTTCAGATCTTCAATAATCTTCAAGATTCTGAGCGGTTTCTATTTGCTTTAATAGTTTGTTTGTAAAAACAAAGTATATCGTCAGCAAATGCTTCAATAGGTTATTTTCTTTTCAGAAAATAAGATACATCATAAGCTAAAGCATCAATAAATTATTTTCTTTTCAGAAAATAAAATACATCATACGCAAAAGAAATAACTTATCTAGCACCTAAACTAAGTCATCAGCAAACGTTCCTCTTTTACAATGTCCTTAAAATTCTAAATTCCTATGGACCTTAAGAGTACTAGTTACTGGACTTTACTTAATTTAGCATGGTTAATTGCTCATCAAAATTACAAGTTTCCTAACATAGCGGAATTTCAAAAATTTTCTAAACATGCAGGTTAATTGATTATGTATATGCCGTATATATTTAAACACGTCAATTAGAAGACTAACCTTACTTCCAAAGCAAGCACAGCTTCCAAGTCTTCGTAATAATCCGGTGTATCTTCTCCTTCGTCGAAGTCGAAGATATCTGCAATACTTTGATTATCTGCAAGACAATAAAAGTTAGTTTCCAGCTCCTAGAACCTCAACCTTGGTATCCACGGATGAACAACCTATCAGAAAGAATGCTAGGATATTCTTTGTGTGGCCAAGAAGATGGGGCGGCGATTCCTCCGGTAGGTGGCGCGCGCGTGTGGCTTATAGAGGAGGGGAGAGCTTTTTATTTTCTCTAAGAAAACTGGGTAGAATAATTATCTAAGAATTGATTGTTCAGAATATTGAAAAAGCTCTCTAATAGTCTACTATATATAGTAGTCAATAGAAGCCTAAAGCATAAGCAATTAGACTTCGTAAAGGAATAAGAATCTAATTCTTATCGCACTAGGAAACCAATATCAAGTCTAGATTCATTCCCAATCAAATTAAAACTCAATCAGGAAAATCTAACTTATCCCTTGGACTTCTAATAGAGGAAGGAGTCAAACTCCTTCCCCTATCCAGCTTGTGCGCGCGCGCGCCCCTGTCCTACGGGAGATAGGTGGGTCCCAATTTTGGGACCCACTTATAGTTCTAAGGCAATTCAAACTCCAAGTAGATTTTGCCCATGTGCATATGTTAATTCTAAATTAACATATCCTTTCAAATCAAACCTCTATTATATTTCTAAAATATAATCTTTAATTGTATTTACATAAAATACAATTAATTAGCCAATTCAATTAATAATTCCAAATCATTAATTGAGCCACTAAATATTATAATTAATTCAAATCAATTATATTCTATCAATCACAATTAATTCTAAATTAATTGCGATTCCATCTTCAAGGATATTCTGATAAGCTGAATCACCACATAGTGTCACTCATAGGGCCTCATTGTATTAAGCAAGTCCTAGACTAGGCAAAATGGAATTCCTAGACGGTTCCATTTGCAATATTAATACATGAGGACGTTTGAGAGGTTTCTCAAAGCAAACCCTTTCGTTCCGAAGCCTGTTGCGCTCAACGCGGCGATGGTAACGTCCCTTCATCTGACTTGCTCGAATGTATCTAGGATCGATGAAGTGTCTATCCCAATAATACATCCACTGGCGTCTTCAGTGAGTTGCATGGTGAATCCAATATCTATTATGACCATCATAATAATATTGATACGCTGGCCAGCGGTTTTACCAATCACAACTATGAACGACTATGAGCAGTTCTCTCCTGTGCTACACGTGAGAGATGAATCCTTCACAGAAACACTTATCATCCCCATTTGTATGTAGCCATAATCCTGGATCGTGTCTTAGGTCAACTGCTTATTCAGAGCTGACATCGACGGGTCCACCAAGGATATGGGGCAACAAAGGTGATGATAAAGTCCTGTAAGTCCAAAGGACGACTGGAATCACTTCGACAACTTACCGGTTCCCATAGAAACTTCGGTGTAGAGTATACATCGATGGGAGTGTCCGGTGGGTACTTCCATTGTTCGATAATCATTCTTCGAACAACTATGCGCAGTTATGGGAACGTTTCTTGATTGTCCAACAATCCGTTCCGTGGCCGTGGGATCGACTCACACTTGCTCCAACAAGTATAACCTCCACGCATACTAGTCTCATCTGGTTCATTCAGACCCCTACATCCGAGATGAACCTCGACTAGGGAGAGTTTGGGATAGATGATAACTCACATAGCTCCCACTATCTGTGTGATCGGTCATCTATCCGAGGGGACATGTTTAATATCAATACAGACAGAAATAGAGATATGACATGCTGCATGCCTGGTGTAATATAAATATGAAAGCGATACTCAATAGTAAAACGACAAACATATATCATATTACGTTGACCTGTGTAATAGTACATATATGCCCTCTATAAGGCCTCCATGCCCTTAATAAGGATTGTCTCTAGGACATATACACTATTAGTACTTAGGTACAAAGTGGCGGTTTTGAGCTCAAACGTAGTATTTTGGATGCATTTGGATCATGTTTGAACACCACAACTTCCATTGACGTGCTTGCTTGTGCACGGGACCTAATAAGTGACTGAATACGTGTTTCCAAGGGGATATGAGGCTATTTGGAAGCTTGGAGCTGAAGAAAAAGAGTCGGAGCTGCATTTTGGTTCCAGGTGAAGCGCCCAGACTGAGGTGATTCGCCCAGAAAAATTTTCCAGAAGCAGAATTGAAGCCTTTTCTGCAGTGCTGCTGGGCGCTTCACCCAGTTCAAATCGTTGCACGAGATTTTCCTCATAAATACACATTTTCAGTTATATTTTGGACACTCAGACTTTCATCTGCATTTTTGGAGCTTTCTCTAGCCCTAATTCTCAGATTTGAGCTTTTGAACCATTGGAATACATTAGAGATTGGACTTTTAGCATTTGAAAAACATTCTACATTCATTTATAGAGAGGATTCTAGAGCAAACCATCAAGTAGTGACAGCTTTGGTGGTAACTTGTATCAAAACTCCATTTCTTGTATTTGAATTCATGTATTCCACTACTATTTCATATGAAATGATGTTGATCACTGTCAACATGAGTAGCTAATTCACTTGTGTTGGTGGTACAATATTGGGTTGATCATATATGAATTACGTTATGCTTGTGTGAGGCTGCGATTTGATCTTGCTGCATGTTATCTCTCGTTTTTTCATAGTTTCCAATTAAATATCTTCGAATATGAGTATGTGACAAACTCTTGGTCAATTAAGGCTATAATCTATGATTTGTAAACATGCAAGCATGCTAGATGAATAGTGTAAGTGACAACACTACTAAAGTATCAATATGATCCTTTCAAGACGTGTGTCTTAAACTTGTCTAGGCGGTTTACATTGTAGAACTTGCTGAAGGCTTTATGCACCGAACTTACAAGCATATACGTGATTCATTACATGATTGATCCACATTGCTACCGCCAACCCTTTCTCCTATTTGTTTACAACAATATGCTCAAGTGTTTGATTGCAAAGTTACAAACTATTTTCAAAACTCTCTACAATCTTCAATCTTTGACAGAAACTACTTGTAAAACAACCAAACAAAGCCACGCTAAGTACCGAGAGAACGACACTCGGGGACAACTTGCTATTGCACTAAGTATTGTGTTGTGATAAGTGTTCTTTGGCTTCTAAACAAATATTGATTTTGATTCAAACGACATCATCTCCATCGTGTGTCTGTGACTCGCCACCATAACTAAGATCAGATAATAACCAAAGATATGATTCCCTCTGCTCCAGCACCACCATAACTAAGATCAGATAATAACCAATGATTCCCTTTGCTCCAGCACCACCAAAGCTACTGGACTTAACCGGTCAAAAAATCTACCATGAACAATATGAAGATATGGATTGCACAGCAGAACAATCATAAAAAACTACTAGCCACTCACAAAATTCAAATCAAAAAGTTCATATACCAAAACAAGCAACTTTCAATGAACGGTTACAGAGTTCTACGAAGCATAAGTATTTTGATCAATGGTTTATACATTTATAAAAGTTTCCTCAATTTGAAGAATACGCAGAGGCTACACAGAAGGATGTACAGGTACTATTCCTAACTTTCTCTACAGATGAGCTTATGGAATTTTTTGCAGGTTGGACAAAAAACGTTATTGTTACAAATAGTTGGATGTAACAGACCAATAGTGTAAGAGGTAATTAATCTCCTCAATTAAGTGAGATTTGATATTGTATTAAGCCACTTAAATAGATACAAATACAACACAAATATAGCAAGAAAATATCTACAATGATTTACAAAGATTTAAGAATCCTCCAGAATCTCTTTTACACTAACACCCCCCTCAAGCGAAGCGGGTGGGGACCAACGCATAGCTTGGACCGAAAAAACTCGAACAATGGGCAAGGTAGACTCTTGGTAAAAATGTCCGCTAACTGAAGATGTGAAGGAATAAATTGAGTGGACAAGCGACCAGCCGTAACAAGCTCGCGGATGAAGTGGTAATCAATATCAATATGCTTAACGCGCTTGTGAGCTATGGGATTCTGACTAAGGAAGATAGCACTTTTATTGTCACATAACAAAGTAGGAGCAGAGGGTGGAAGAACGCGAAGATCACGCAACAAAAAGGTAACCCATATGACCTCGGCAGAAGCAGATGTCATAGCTCTATACTCCGACTCGCAACTGGAACGGGCAACGGTTGGTTGTTTCTTAGCACTCCAAGAAACAAGGTTGGGACCAAGAAATATAGAATAACCATATGTAGACCGACGAGTGTCTAAACAACGGGCCCAATCAGCATCAGAATAACCCATAACAGTCGGGGAACCTCGCATAAATTTAAGCCCAAAAGAAATGGTTCCCTAAACGTAGCGCAAGATGCGTTTCACAGCTTAAAAGTGATCAACAGTAGGCTATTGTTGATATTGACTGATAGTATTAACTGCATATGCAAGTTCGGGTCGAGTAATGGTCAAGTATTGTAATGCACCGACCAATGAGCGATAGTGAGTAGCATCAACAAAGGAAGAGCCGAGACAGTAAGAGTCAATCCAGGAGCAAGAGGTGTAGATACTGACTTTGAATCTAAGAGCTTATCTTTAAGCAAGATATCACGTGCATACTTTGATTGACTCAAAAATAAACCATCCCTAGTATATGTAACTTCAAGGCCAAGAAAATAACTTAAGTTGCCAAGATCTTTAATAGAAAATTCACCCTGAATGCGAGTAATAAACTTGGCAATTAATGCTTGATCACTACCAGTTAGAATAATATCATCAACGTAAACCAAAAGATAGAGAAGAGTCGAACCTTGATGGAAAACGAACAAAGAGGTATCGACCTTGCTGCAATAGAACCCAAGTCCAAGTAGAAAGTCACTAAAACGCTGGAACCAAGCATGGGGAGCTTGCTTTAATCCATAAATGGCTTTGTTGAGACGACGTACATGGGAAGGAAATTTAGGATCAATGTATCCAGGTTGTTGTTCCATATAAACGGTTTCCTTCAAGTACCCATTAAGAAAGGCATTCTTAACATCCAATTGGTGAAGTGGCCAATTTTTCATAACAACAAGTGATAAAACAATGCGAACAGTAGATGCTTTCACCACGGGACTAAAAGTATGAGAATAATCAAACCCAGGAAGTTGAGTGAAACCCTGAGCAACCAAACGTGCTTTATGACGCTCAACCGAACCATCTGCCAAATATTTTGTGTGGTAAACCCATTTGGACCCAATGACATTATCATTATTCGGACGTGGTACTAAGTCCCATGTGTGGTTGGATTTGAGAGCGTTGACCTCATCATCCATTGCCGCAACCCATTCAGGTGATTTCAAAGCGGACTTAAAACCTTTGGGCTCGACAGCCGCGTGGAGAGCTGAAAGTAAAGAGTTGTGTGCAAGATAAACAAAGTCAGGATGATGATTGGTGCTAAATTTTCCAGCTTGACTGCGAGTGCGCATGGAATGAGTGGGAGGACCAACAAAAACAGATCGGCGACGATTAGTAGGCCGCGAAGGGCGTTGAGCCTCAAGAGTTTCAACATCTGGGCCTTGCACTTCGGGGAGTGACTCAGTAGTAGTAATATCATTTTCTTGAGCCACTTCTGGACCAATAGGGCGAGATGGCCCTGTTTCTGGACATAAAGGGCATGGACCAATATTATTAGATGGTGTCATAGATGAGGAAATAGATGGCTAGTGGTGATCCAAATATGTAGCAATTTCTAAGTCTAGTGAGGATGAGTGAGTGGAACTAGCAAATGGAAAGCATTGCTCATCAAATTGAGCATGACGGCTTACGTACATGCGACGAGTGATGGGGTCAAGACAATGATAGCCTTTATGTTGAGCACTATAACCGAGAAAGACACATGGCACACTACGAGGAGAAAACGTGTTAGCGGCATAATCTCGTAGGCAAGGAAAAACACGGCAACCAAAGACATGAAAGTTTTCATATGCTGGAACATAAGAAAACAGTAACTCAAATGGTGACTTGTTTCCCAAAAGTGGCGATGGGAGGCGATTAATTGTATATACCGCGGAGCTAAAAGCTTCAACCCAAAATGACATGGGGACGGAAGAATGAAAAAGCATAGCGAACCCGGTTTCAGTAACGTGCCTATGTTTCCGTTCAGCTCGGCCATTCTGGGCCGGAGTATAGGGACAAGACATATTATGTTGAATGCCATGTTCACGAAATAAATCTTGTAACCGGTGATTAGTAAACTCCGTACCCCCATCAGTTTGAAACTTTTTTATGTTGCCAGAGAATTGATTTTCATCAAAGGCCTTAAATTGCACAAACACATTATAAAAGTCGGATTTGAGTCGCAAAGGATAGAACCATGTGAACCGAGAGAAATCATCAACAAAAATTGCATAATAATTATAACCATCCTTGGAGCGGACTGGAGCCGGACCCCATAAATCACAATGGATTAAATCTAAAATTTGTGAAGCTCGTTTCTCATTAATGACAAAAGGTAAATGTTTGCTTTTAGCTAACTGACAAGAAGAACAAAGCGAAGGCTTTGGTAACAAAGAAGTAACCGAAAGACGACCTAGTTTATTCAGTAAAGAAATAACATCAAAGGCAACATGACCAAGGCGACCGTGCCATAAATCAAAAGATCCACGAAGTTGTTTATTACGCAAAGCTGCAACCAAAGCAGCATGTCCACGCTCCAAGATGTAAAGGCCATGCTCACGGCGTCCGCGGGGCAACGGAGTTCCTGTTGCTCGGTTATGAATTTCAAAGAATTGATCAGTAAATATCACATTAACAGGAAAATCAGCCGTGAGTTTGTTGACAGATAATAAGTTCTTAGTGATATGAGGTACAACTAAAACATCAAGTAATTGCATATCACGAGAGATAGAGCATGAACCAGTATGAGAAATAGTTAAAGTATCACCATTACCCACAACAACTTGGTCAGATCCAGAATAAGGTGATGCCTGGTCAAGGGTGGAGCGGTTGTTTGTCATGTGGGCAGAAGCACCAGTATCCAAATACCAATCCGAAGCACGTGTAGAGGGCGCCAACGAACAACCAGCGTTAAAAGCTTCAGCCAAATTGGCTTGCTGAGATTGAGCAGTTGCATACCTGTCCGGGCAAACACTTGCATAGTGGCCATCGGTCCTGCAAATTTGACAATGAGGAACACGGCGAGGACGAAAATTATTAGCAGAGTTACGACCACCACCATTAAAATGGTTGCCACGCCCCCCAGTATTATGGCGAGGACGACTTCCATGGAAGCGTTGTTGTTGTTGTGCTGCGTACCCATGAATTGGTTGTGCAGCGAAGGTGGCGGTGGCCTGAGCAGAACCATCAGCGGATTGCTGGAACATAGAAAAGTTGGCTGCCTTATTGACGAGATCAGAGAATGGAGGTAGAGTATCAAGAAGCAGTTGAGCCCCCTGAAATCCTTGAAAATCAGAACCTAATCCACGTAAGAACCAGTAACATTTATCAGCATTCTCAAGAGGACGTCCGATGGCAGCAAGCTCATCACAGAGATGCTTGATCTTGCCGCCGTAGTCAGCAACAGAAAGAGAACCCTTCTTGACGGACTGAAGCTCTTCTTTAAGACGCATTTCCCGAGCCTTAGAACGATGATTATAAACGGAAGAGAGGGTGGACCAGACCTCATGGGAAGAGGAGCAGCCAATAACTTCTGAAATGGCTTCCTCCGTGAGGGTCGAACCGATGAAGACTTTAACGAGCTGATCTTGCTCATGCCATTCAATATAGGCAGGATTGGGAGTGGTCGTGTCATTGGAAGCAGGAAGAGTTTGGGGCGGTGTCGACTTAGTTCCATCGGCATAACCAATAAGCTTCTGACTAACAAGGAGAGGATAAATTTGGCCATACCAAACAAGATAGTTAGTGGCATTGAGTTTGTGACGAACCATGTGAGTCATGGACGAGATAGTCATAGAGGAATCAAAGAGAGAGGGTGAGGGAGAAGATGCAGAGCTAGGCATAGTGAGAAGTAGACGGCAGAAGATTAGGGTTGCTTAGGGAGTTTAGTCTGATACCATGTAAGAGGTAATTAATCTCCTCAATTAAGTGAGATTTGATATTGTATTAAGCCACTTAAATAGATACAAATACAACACAAATATAGCAAGAAAATATCTACAATGATTTACAAAGATTTAAGAATCGTCAGAATCTCTTTTACTCTAACAAATAGCTAATATTGCAAAACACCTAACAGGTCTATTAGAGTGTGTTGGACCAGTTACAGTGGACACACTTAGGTAATGGATTTTACATAGCCTATTTTCAGCATGAAGATGATTATTTTCTTACTTTAGTGAGAGGACGATGGTACTTGTTTAAATACTACAAAGTAGTACAAACTTGGCAACCTTGTTTTGATCCTAATAAAGACCTATGGACTTTATGCTTTAGGTGCAATTTCATGATTTGTCTATGGAATTGTATCATCCTAAAGCACTTTATAAAATTGGATAAATGCTAGGACGTCCTGTTAAGATGGACTTGCATACGACTAAAACAAATCGAGCAAGGTATGCACGATTGTGTATCGAAATTCATATTAGAAAATCACTACAAACAATTATTCAAATAGGTCCCAGAATGCAAAAAGTTCAGTATGAAGTCAGTGCAGATTTTGTATGAGGTGTGGTCTCATAGGTCATGTTTTCACTCAATGCACACTTACACAAACACCACCACAGTCGCACACAAAATCACAGCCTTCTACGGTGCACACATCATCTTCCATGCATTCTGAGAAACAACAGGAATGGTCCCAAGTAATTCGCAAGTCATATCAAAAGAAAAATATGCAAAACAGAACACCACAAAGGAATCCTCCAGCTAAGGGTAAAAGTGTCAATTTGCAGGATCCAAGTTCATCGATCCAAAGCTAGTAATACTAAAATCCAAAATAATCAACATCAAATAACAATAAAAGAAGCGGTGGACTCGGTGCAACAATTCAATCCACTGCAAATAGCTAGTAATGTAAATTTGTTGTTTTCCAAAAAAAAGAAAAAAAAAAAGGGGAAATCCACCGCAAATAACCAAGAACCTTCCACATGTGGATCAAAGTGTTGGCCTGCATACAAGCCCATTAAAAGAAGCTGAGTCCAATAATCCATTTCAAGTTTTAACAGATTTAGATGAAAACACTACTGATGTGCTTTATTTGGACACACAAAAAATTGATAAGGATTCTAACTTATCAATTAATACTGAAAACCATCTTTCCAAACACAGCTCTCCAGATATACAATTCCAAGATTTTAAAAATAAAACATGCATGTCTGACAAGAATAACAATTAACAAGAACGTCATAACTTATATATGGCACTTAATAACCCTGAAGAGAATTCTCAAATTAATAATACGGAAAATTACATTGTAGATACGTTTTTCGAACTTTATTACATTATAGTGATGCCTTACATCTTCCTTTCAATTTTAATGGTGTAATGCAATCTTTATTACATATATATAAGTGTCATTTTGGTTGAAATATTTACAAAGAGATACTTTTTCTTACCTAAAATGCCCCTCAATAATTAATGCTATTATTTTCGTTTATTTATCCAAGTTCAAAATTATATATTTGGCAATCCCTTGATCATAGCTCTTCTGTCAATTACTAAATTTACTTCAATCTAATTCCATATTTAACATCATGTTTATCCCATTCCTCATGCGTATATATCATAATTAGGAATCCATGATTGTTTTAGTTACCCCCAGTTGACCATTTCGTCTACCTAAACCCTAGTTGATAAATCATGTAAATTCAGAAAACAATATGCACCATAGTTGATAAATCATGTACTCCCTCCGTTCAAGTAAAAGCATTCCATTTTGTTTTGTTGATTTTTTTTTCTCGCAAATTACTCACAAATTATATAAGAGAAAAAAAAGTAAAATAGTACAAATATTGAACTATTTTATTATAATATTTCTAAATCTTTTATTCGATGTGGTTTAGAAGTAATTTACGACCAAAAAATGTTCAACAAAACAAAATGAAAAACATTTGACCGGACGGAGGGAGTACGTTAATTAAACACTAAGTACTATAGATGATAAATGTTAGGAAACTTGTAATTTTGATGAGCAATTAACCATGCTAAATTAAGGAAAGTCCAGTAACTAGTACTCTTAAGGTCCATAGGAATTTAGAATTTTAAGGACATTGTAAAAGAGGAACGTTTGCTGAAGACTTAGAGTAAGTGCTAGATAGGTTAGTTTTACCGCTTATGATGTATCTTGTTTTCTGAAAAGAAATACAACCTATTGAAGCATATGCTGATGATGTACTTTGTTTACACAAACAAACTATTGAAGCATTTAGAACCGTTCAGAAACTTGAAGATTTCGAAGAACTGAAGACTAGAAGATTTCTGAAGACTGGTATCTATAAAGGCACATGTTGCTTAGAAAGTGGAAACTTCAGCAACAGCTTGCATAAGTGAAAATCTAAACGACAGAGTAGGTTGTGCTTGCTGAAACTGAGACTGACCACTTGCTGATGAACATTTGTGACCTCCTTGCTGAAAGTACTTGCATTTGCGCTCCAACGTTCATGTTTGAATCTCATTCAAATGAACATTAAATGCAAAGCATGCACGCGAAGGACATGAAGACTAGAAGACAAATAAAGGACGCTGCTGAAAATACAAAAGTAAGATAGTGACATCTTAAGGAACAAAAGTCTTAGAATTTGAAATTCAAACGGTTCCCTTGATTCACAATAAATAGAGGTCATCCGGCAAAGAGTTGAAGTGTGTCAACAACGTGATCAAACTCTCACTTGTGCTTAAACTCACATACCCTTCAAACACTCTTTACTGCCATTGATCCGTTCCAAGACTTAAAGCTTGAAAAAGCTACTTGTGAAGAAGTAGAACATACACGGCTAAGAAATTAGTTAAGTGTTCTTTCTTTCGAACAAGAACAAGTCTTGACACCAGAAACAATCAAACTTGTTTACTGCAAAGTATTCAAAGTTTTGTTTCTTAGATTACTTGTTGTAGCTGAATAAGTTATAATCAAGTTATCTCATCCGAAACCTCTCTAACTGAAAATACACCCTTTCAGGCGTGAAATTCAGGGGGAACTTAATCGAGCATAGTGTTGCTGATTAAAATTCCCAAGTTTGGTGGAGAACAAGGTTTCGTTCTCTAGTTAGGTTGGAAACGAAGCAAGTGTGCTTTGGTTTCTGTTTGAATCGCTCTAGATAGGTGTTGTAAGGAAGCTCAAACTTGTCTTAGTGGATTCAGTCCTACAAAGGACAAAGTGGATTAGTTGAGAGATTACGCCACTCTCAGATACCACTATAAAAGTGTTTGTGTGATTTACTTACTGCATTTATTTTTCAGCAAAGCATATCTATCTGTACACAGTCACTCTGTTCACTTGCTGAAACTATCACTTACTGACAAAACACTTATTGTATCAAAGACTTCCTCTCTCTGATTTTAAGTATCAGCAAAACTCGTTACTGAAAAGTAACTTGCGTTTGTTGAGAAAGTTAAGTATCAACAAACTAATTACTCAAAAGTAATAAGTCCTTGCTGAGAAAGTTTTTAAACGATGAAAGTTTAAAAAGACTATTCACCCCCCCCCCTCTCTAGTCTTTTCTTGTTGTTTAAAGGGACCAACAAGTGGTATCAGAGCTGGAGGTTCTTTAACCTTCAGCACTGAACCTAGATCCCCTTAGGTGCTTTCCGTAAATCACTCTCACTTGATCAGTTTGGTAGTCTTTTGCTGACAGGATGTCTTTAGGAGACGCTCCCTTGCTGAATCTGGAAAACTACGAAAAATGGCGAAACAACATGATGCTACATCTTGAGGCCATTAGTGATGAGATGGTTACTGTCATTAATGATGGACCTATCAAGATCACTAAGGTTGAGAGAAGTTTTCCTCACAAAACCACGAAAGCTGGAAAGGAAACTATCTTAGGCGAACCAGTTGATACTGTCGTTCCAAAACCAAGAGAGGAATGGACTTCCGACGAAGCCAAGAGATTCCGTCTTGATGGCCAAGCAAGAAACATCATCATTCGATCAACTCCGGATACTATACAGTCCAAACTGTGGGGGTGCTAAAACTGCTAAGGAAGCTTGGAAAATGGTTCAAGATCTTTGTGCTGGATCTGACAAAACCAAGGGAAACAAACTCGAAGTGCTGAAGTTAAAGTTCCAGAACTTTAAACAAGGTACAAATGAGTCACTGGAAGACTTGGACTTCAGATTCACAACTCTAGTTAGTGAGATGGCAGCCTTAGGTGTTGGAAATCTTTACTCAGATTCTGAGAAGGTGAAAACCATCATCAGAAGTCTGAACCAAGAATGGATCCACAGTCAGAACTTCTACTACAATCAAGGAATGCCAGACATTACACCAACAGAGTTGTTCTCTCATCTTGCTACTGTCAATTATGAGACAAAGCAAAGAGAAAATGTGTTTGCTGAAAAATCGCAAAACATTGCTCTTGCCGCAAAGCCGTCATCTTCTGAAAAGAAGAATGATAAAGAGCCTAGCTCGCTGAACAAGCAAGCTCAGCAAGCAACTTCATCAGAAGAACCTGCAGTTGGAAATGATCTATGCTTTTACTGCAAAAAGACTGGACACTTCAAAGCAAATTGTCATCTGCTGAAAGGCAAATCTGCTGAAAAGAAGAAGAAGTTCAAAAGAGCTTTTATTGCTGAAGAAAAGAAGAAGCTTCAAGCAAAAATTGATGCATTGTGCATTGATACTAGCTCCGAAGACAGTGAGGAAGAAAGCTCAGACACTGACGATGAAGAAGCCACTCTTGACGTAGAGATTGGCAAGGAAGTTTGTGGAATAGCCATGGAAGCTTATCCAGATGTGTCAAACTACGAGTTCTGCCTCATGGCTGGTCAGGTAAACAATCCAACCTCTGACTATGACTCAGAAAGTGAAGACGAGATTGACCTTGACAAGATTCAAGGAGAAATCGAAAGATTTGAGAAAACTCTGAGCAAACAGCAAGAGAAACTACAGAATGCTGAGACTCTGACCAAGAAAACTACTGAAAAGTATGTCTTGCTGAAGGAAGAGACAGAAGAGAAGGATGCTGAAATAAAGCGTCTCAAGAAGTTGATTGCTGAAGCTACAGAGAAGAATTCTCAGATGGCAATAGAATTGGAAAAGTATCAGTCCTCAATTCTAAAGTTACTTGCTGAAATACAAGAAATGAAAAAGATGAAAATCAATTTCAAATCTTATGCTGATGCAAGTAATACGCTGACTGAACTAAACTCTTATTTGAGAGATCCATCTCAGAAAGAAGGTTTAGGTGCAACGTATGAAGGTGATGAAGTAATAATCTTGAGTAAAGACAAATCACCAATTTCCTTTGTACGTGCTACTGATAGTGGTCAACCAGAACTCTATCAGTTTGGTCAATCTAAGGTTGCTGAAAAATGCAATCAAGTACCTACGACCGTAAAGCCCGCTGTTGCTACTCAAAGTAACAAGACTTTAAAAGGAAAACAGGTTGCTGAAAAGCAAACTATAAAGAAAAAGGATGCTGCAAAGCATTCTGCCAAACAAGTTGCTGAAAAGCAATTTGTTAAGTCAAAATGCAAGACTACTAAAAGTAATCAGAAGATCTTTGCTGACAAATCTGAATCAAGTAAGGTTGCTGACACAAAAGCTCAGCATTCTCCGAAAAGTGGACTCGGTTTCAAAACCAAGCAAAGTCAACTTTTTCACGAGTATAAGCAAAGTCAGCAAAGATACTTCAAAGAGATGAACAAAATCAAGCCTAAGAGTTCTGACAAGACTCAAAATGCTAGGGCTAGAAGGAACCTTGCTAGAAAAGAACTTACTGAAAAGTATGTTCAGCAAAAAGGTCAACCGAGCAAGACACCACATCAGAAAGTGGATTTGATCAGCACGAATCAAAAGTCTTTTGGCTCAAAACCTCCTAGCTCCTCAGCAAGTAGAAAACAAGTCAAAGTTGAAAAACTTAAGACTTGGGTTTCCACTGGACGCATTCTTGAACATGTTAATGGACCTCCAATATTGGATAATTAACTTGTTTGCTCTTGATTGTGCAGACTTCAGCCACGGAGACAAACGATGCAATCTGGCACTTTGACAGTGGTTGTGGAAAGCACATGACGGGCAACAAGAATAACCTTATAAACTATAGACGGTGGTCTAAAAGTCCAACAATAAGGTTTGCTGGTGGATGATGAACGCGCGGATGTCGTGCTCCACGCGTATCAAATAATATTTGTAATTTAGCCAAAGGCAATCCACAACTACAACGAAAACCGTAGTGTAGCAGTAGAATGACTCGAGTGTCGTTCTCTCAGGACTATAACTAGCTTTATCAAATCTAATTTAGAATATAAAAACAGCAGACAGATAGCAAAGGGTTTTTTCTAACAGATAAAGGAGATTGGTGATAGTATGGTCCTTCTTAGCATAACGGGTCGATAATCATGCATAAATTCATCGGTCTTGCATAGAGATCTTTGAATCAATCTAGTGTCCTGTTGCAAATATTAAGCACTACGAAGATAATTGGTCTGACAAGTCAATCACTATTGTCCTATTGTGTTCCGTAATTATTCAACACTACGAAGATAAACTCCCGAACAGGTCGACAAGTGTCCAATTGTGCATAATAATTAATACAACATACGAGAATTTAGGTTGTTCATGATCAACGAAATAAAGCAATGACACGGAGTATAATGCGCGATATAGCCATTAGCATGATTATCTTCCCTTCGCTAAGAATTCACATACTACCACTCATAATAGGCATGCAATCAACATAAATCATAGAAGAAAACATATTGAAAGATATATAAAATAAGTAGATTAAACTGTAAGATACAAGTTACCGAAGGTTGTCAATCTCCGAAGAATTGCGATCCTACAAGCTCCAATCCGCTATGAAAAAGTATCCCCTAAGCTACGGAACTCCCAGGACAGGCCCCGGGAAGTTCCTACCTAAAACTATAGAGAGAGGTGAGAAAGTAGGTCTGGAAAGATATGATTTTCGGAGAAAACTGAGCAACTATATATAGGCCCCGAAATACCACGGGGCGGTTCGCCCCACACGCCCGGCTGTTCGCCCGGTGTGGGGCGGTTCGCCCCAGCTGTGCGGCGGTTCGCCCGACGGGTTTTTCGCGGAATTCCGCATTTTCGACGCGTTTTTGGATTTCTTCCCCTTTCCGGACTCGGTTTCTAACTTCTAGTAGCCTTCTAACCTCCAGATTCGGCCCCTAGACTCCAAATCCCATCCGGAAACCTTCAGATACTCCAAATAGGCTTCTGGAACACCAATTCCTTGTCAACTTCAATATAATTGCCCGGAAATCTTCGAATTTCAACCAAAACCTGTAAAATAAAATCTAAAGGGAAACGTGACACTATTCTAATAAAATGTACTAAAATATAGCTAAATTAACATGGAAGATAGCTAAAATAGGTGAAAAAGACTCGAATGAAAGTGTAAAATACACATTCATCAAACTCCCCAAACCGAACCTTTGCTTGTCCTCAAGCAACTAAGCTAGACTCTAATACAAAAAACATGCAAGACACAAAATGGAGTTTCATGCCAAATAAAATGAACTAATCTACTGAATCTACCAAATAACATATGAACAAAAACCATATAAATCAAAACATGAATATAGGTTGAAGAATACCTCGATTGACTTATACACATCCACATAAGCACTTATGTCAAGACAAGATAGTCTCTCGTAACATTCTCTACCTGGACCTAGTCAGTGACGACGTAATGAAGCATGTTAAGATACGAATGGTTGCGAACATTACAAAAAAATGGAAAATAAGACTCAACACTTTGCTAAACTGCTATTTGGCTTTATTTTTGGACCCTTCTTTTGCTTTTTTGGGGTCTTCTCTTTTTTTTCTTTTTTTTCTTTCCAGATTTTTTTCTTTTCCTTTTTCTCTTTTTTTCCTGGAAATTTTTCTTTTTCTTTCTTTTTGTCGATTTTTTTTCTAGCCAGCAGTAGCATAACAAAAAAGAGAAATAAAATGACTCACACGACTTCCCCAAACCTATTCGAAAGAATAGGTTGGAGTACAAAATTTACGGAAAAGGAAAAATAAACTCACGATACGAAAATGAAAAACAGAAACAAGTCTAACGATGATGTAACCCCCTCCCCAAACCTGTTCGGAAGAATAGGTTATAAACAAAGGATCACACAACCTCACACTACCTCCTTCCTAGGCATTTAGCAATCTCAAAGTATGGTGAAGACTTGTTGCCTCTTAGGTACATAATTACTCGGGAAAGCAACCATAAGACCCTAACATGCATCATCCTATTGTAAAGGCCTTCGTGAACCGCAGTAGAGAAAACACCACTAAGTGATGTCGAGACTACCAAGCTTAACTAAGTGCAATACATAAATGCGACAGGCCAAAACCTCAAACAAATTCATAGAGATGAAGCATACGATTAATGGCATAGCTAGTTGATCTACCCAATAAAAAAGTTCAAAAAATTCGGCAATAAACTCCATATAAAACATGCAAGACTATCCTAGGATGAATGTAGTGAATGCAGCCTAAAAAACTAAGAAAGCGGTAAACGTGCAAATGCAAATGCAAACAAAGAACAAGATACTAATCAACACAAAGCCAAACAATACTTAACATTATGGTTCACATCCCATCCCCCTTACGATTCTTAAGCTAGCCCCTAGCAAAAGAGAATGAGTAATAAGAAGTGATACTAGATGTTATCGAACGGTTTGGCCTCGGTTGGCTGAGAGTGGACATGTGGAAGGACTAATCATCGGGATGGTAGTCCCCATAAAAGTCACTCCACATGTCATTCATGAGCTCATTGGACTGTTGCAGAGCTTCCTGCTGTTGCTGGATGAGCTGTTGCTGCTCCCACATGTGCTGCCTATCCTCTCGGCGATGCTCCTCGAATATCTCCCAATCGCGGTTGTGCTGGACAATGTGCCTGTCGAGGTCCTGTCGCATGGCCGCGTTGTTGGCATCAATTCTGTCGAAACGGCCGTCGAGGTAGGTACGGAATTCAGAGAAGTCAAATCCTCTAGACCCCTGTGGTGCTCGAGGTGGTGCATGCGGTGCTCGATGGACAAACGGGATATCTGGGATAGGGGCTTCGCCAACATCGGCCTCCATAGCATCCTCATGATCGGAATCATTTGGCTGGAATGGTGCTCCTACATTAGCAGCGGCAGCTGTGGGGTTCTTCAACTGATACCTGTTGAGTTGCACCTCAATGGTCGAGGGTGAAAGGGCAGCGACCTCGCAATCCCCCTCCTCAATATCATCGACCCCATGATATTTGCAGTAGGCTGTGATGAAGCTTGGGAAGATGAAAGGCTTACTCTTCTTTTCCCAGTGGCGCTCGTACTCCTCATACATAATGTGCCCTATGTCGATCTGATGTCCGTCTATCAGGCAGTAGAGGAGCTCGGCTTAGTAGGGCTGAATCCATGTGTCATTCTTCCTAGGGATCAAGCCGGAGATGCAAAATTTCATCATCACCTTAGCTTCAATGCTAAGGTCGCTATAACTGATCCGTCCAGGTTCTGCCCCGATTTCTGGATATCGGTACTCCCTGTTGCAGATCACGTCTGTGATGTGTCTCCCTATCCCACTAGAGGTCCTCCAATACAGGTAGGCATGGTCGCTCCCTGTGAATTCCGGGTTCCCGAAATGGATGAAGGAAGAAATGTACTCTGGGTTCCACGGTATAATCAGGCCTCGGACTAGCACCCCATTCTTCTCCTCGAGATCCGTGTATCCAGTGTAGAACTCTTGGAGGAGGCCCTCGTCGTAACCTTTGAACCTGTTGGAACTGTACCATGCCCAATTCCTTTGTGACCCCAATCGTGACAGCGTCCTATATCCCGCTCTATCTACTGCGGACTCGGGAATGTCAATCCTCCTATCGGGGATGATCGACCTTCCTCCGTCGGCCATCTCCGCCTCTAGCCTTTGTCGCACCTCTATCGCAGCTACAGACAACTCGAACAAATGGTGAGATGGTTGGGAGCTTAATGCTACTCCCTTCCCCTTCTTGCTAGTGCCGGCTCTCCTTGATCTCGGTGCCATGATTCCTACAAACAGCAATTAGTATCTTGTACGATGCAAAACAGACCTATGCATATGTAAATATACGAGCGAACAAACGAGTAATATTTTCAAAAAATCCAACTCCTCAAAAACCCAAAGCCTAGTCTAGCTAATTCATTACGCAACATATCAATGTAACTACTACAATAACATATCACATTATGCTCTTGCTAAACAACAAATGCCTCGAATCACAAGGTTCAATCCATACCAAAAAAAAAAATCAAAAATCTAGCATAAAACCTTAATTCCATCAATCATGCATTCTACCAATACATCCATCATTATCATATCAACAAACACATGTTTAAGCATGGAATGAAAGTAAGAGAGACATTTCCCTAACAAGACATATATCATCCAATTAGCAAAAATCTCAAATCATCAAACCAAACCTAATTGAACATGTAATTGACAATGAATAACGAATCTAAACACATAAAACATCAACCCATACATCATACAAGCCTAATTGAAGCATAAATCAAAAAATCCCCAAATTGTAAAAATTAGGGTTCATGTGATAATACCTCAAATCCGGAAATTGAATGAGCTAGGAAGAAATTTGTTCGGATAGAAAGATAGAGCACGTAACGGGCTTCGAATGAAGCTAAAGAACACACAAAATGATGGAGAGATGAAGAAGTTATGAAGATTTGAAGTTATTTTGAATATGGAGGAAATTTTGGAGTTTGGAAGATGAAAATGGAGGAAAATGGGGGTTTGGGGAAGAAACTCCCGATTTTAAGAATCTGGAGGTGTGGGGCGGTTCGCCCCACACCTGGGGCGGACCGCCCCGCACGTTCGGAGCGCGCGCGCGCGCTCTGGACGTGGGGCGATTCGCCCCCCACTCCTAGGTGGGAGACGAACGTTTTTGAAATAAAAATGCGGTTTTTAGTCCCCGAAAAATCATTTTCCTCAAAAAATCATTCGTAAAGTCGCACTCGAACACAACATACGCACATACGACACAGAACCGAACAAATTCACATATGAAAAGCAAATTGTTCAAGTATGAATGCATGCAATAAAGCGGTAAAGAAAGTGATAAAAACCCTGGGTTGCCTCCCGGATAGCGCCATTGTTTAAAGTCTCTGACTCGACTCCTGTCTTCGCCTATCTTTTCCTTCCGAGGGTACTAGACTTCCCCTTCACGAGTCTCCTTCCCGTGCCTCGATCCTGTGAATAAGAGTGAGCATAGACGTTAAGACCACTGTAATCAATAGCGTTAGAAGTATCAGGTGGATCAGGTGGATCGGATATGGCTTGCAACACATGTTGCTTGCCATCCACTTCAATAGTGCAAGTCCTTTGGTAGATGTCCATCACGGAGCGTAGCTTAGTCAAGAATGTTCGTCCTAAGAGTATGACATCCCCCGTTCCTGGTGCTGACGCCGGCATAATTACAAAATCGGTGTAGATAGAGGCTTCACCAATCTTGACTAATACATTCTTCACAACGCCTTCGGGTTTCACAAGGGATCCATCCGCCAGTTGCACAATAGCCTTATGCAAAGTTAGTTCTCCAAGGTTACTTTTCTCGAAAACATTCAAAGGGAGCACATTAGAGTAGGATCCTGTGTCTAGTGTGGCTCGGACATCTTCAAGTTCCCCAATCCCGACCTTAATATCGAAACTTTGAGGGAGTGGCTCGGGATCCTCTTGCTCCTCTTCACTCTTGTTAGTACCAAGGTCCTTTTCTTCTTCTTCGGCTTGTGGGGGTATTTCCCTCTTGCAACTCTCGCACTTAGCAACCTTCTTGATGGTGATTTCAACAGGTAGATCACCCACCAAGGTAATGGACATCGACTTCTCAGTGTTGCTAGGCAGCTTGCCTTGTTCCCTACTTGCTCCTCGGTCGATCAATTCTTGCATCTTTTGATGGGCAAGCCTAGTGCTCTCTTCCAACCTATCGAGCCTTGCCCTAGTCTTCTCAGAATCTTCTTCATAACGTTTGAGAAAACTTTGTGTGTGATCAACCATCTTTTGCAAGTTCTCCATCAGTTGAGCCGACTTTCGCAGTGATCATTACCATAGTTTAGCCTACTACGGTCTTGGTTAGGTCCATAAGTTTGGTTAGCCGGTGCATATCCTTGATTATTTCGGAATCCCCTTCTCCAAAATCCACCTCGAGGATTCCTACCGTCTTGTCCGTAGCTAACTTCTTGAGTACCAAACTCCGTAGCAAAGGCTTCTTCTTCGCCTCCTCGAGCCCAGTTGCCATCGTCATATGCCAGCTCCAATCTACACATATGAGCCCCATGCCCATAGTTCTTGCATATTCGGCATACTTCGTTCGAAACAGTTGTTCCGGCGGCGCTCTTGAGGACTTGTTTCAATTCGTTGGTAAAGCACTCGAATTGATCCCCATTCCCCCTATACATAGGGGCTTCTTGAGTCGGTGGAACTTCAGGTCCACGTCTCCTAACTATTGCTCTTGGGTCCTTGAACTACGAACCCTTAGCAAGCCTTTCGAAAACTGCCCAGACGGCTTCTGCGGTCTCCTCCCAAATATTGCCTCGGCATTGGAAATCCACCACTTATTGGTTCTCGAAGGTTAGTCCATTGTAGAAGTGTTGGACTAGGTCAGAAAGTTCAAAACCATGATGAGGGCACTTGTTCGTGAGACCTTGGAACCTCTCGAACGCGGTGTAGATGGTCTCATCATAGTCCTGCTTGAATCCAGTGATCTGCGCCTTAAGCGCGGTAGTCAAGGTGTGAGGGAAGTATTTCTCCATGAAAGCTGAAAAAACCTTCTCCCAAGTGTCCAGCGAGCCTGATGGAAGAGAACTTAACCATGACTTGGCTCTGTCGCCAAGTCCCATAGCAAAAACCTTCATCCTCAACTCATCCGTTGTTATGTCAGCTCCGGGTCGTGGAAGTTGGTTGACGAAATCATCGATATCGTGCAAGTACCCCATCACATCTTCCCCTGATAAGCCATAGAACCTCGGAAGTTGTTGGAATGCGTGGTTCTTGATTTCCAGATCTCGGGTTGTAGACGAAAGAACAATCGCCGGTCCCCTCATACGATCCTAGGTGGGTTGAACCCATGCCTTCAGTGGTCTAGCTTCTGCCATTCCGTCGATTTCCTTGAAGAGACTGAGTAGAGATTCAGAGAAATCGGTTTCCTCTATTTCCTCTAGTGCGCGCCTTTCAAGTAGTCGCCTTCTTTGGTGGTAGACTCTACCGATCTCAGCAATTGAATCAGCAAGTGGTGTTCCTGCAGAACGTGTATGCGGCATACACTATCTGTAACAGACTAGGAAAGGAGTATCAGAGAGAGATTAAAAAGGAAAACTAAAACTAGTAGAATTAGGAATCTAAAGCTGTAGATATAAATAAATTAAACAGAAAAAAGGAGTATAGTCCCCGGCAACGGCGCCAATTTGATGAACGTGCGGATGTCGTGCTCCACGCGTATCAAATAATATTTGTAATTTAGCCAAAGGCAATCCACAACTACAACGAAAACCGTAGTGTAGCAGTAGAATGACTCGAGTGTCGTTCTCTCAGGACTATAACTAGCTTTATCAAATCTAATTTAGAATATAAAAACAGCAGACAAATAGCAAAGGGGTTTTTCTAACAGATAAAGGAGATTGGTGATAGTATGGTCCTTCTTAGCATAACGGGTCGATAATCATGCATAAATTCCTCGGTCTTGCATAGAGATCTTTGAATCAATCTAGTGTCCTGTTGCAAATATTAAGCACTACAAAGATAATTGGTCTGACAAGTCAATCACTATTGTCCTATTGTGTTCCGTAATTATTCAACACTACGAAGATAAACTCCCGAACAGGTCGACAAGTGTCCAATTGTGCATAATAATTAATACAACATACGAGAATTTAGGTTGTGCCTGATCAACGAAATAAAGCAATGACACGGAGTATAATGCGCGATATAGCCATTAGCATGATTATCTTCCCTTCGCTAAGAATTCACATACTACCACCAACGAAAAGCTTAGCTACTCATAATAGGCATGCAATCAACAGAAATCATAGAAGAAAACATATTGAAAGATATATAAAATAAGTAGATTAAACTGTAAGATACAAGTTACCGAAGGTTGTCAGTATCCGAAGAATTGCGATCCTACGAGCTCCAATCCGCTATGAAAAAGTATCCCCTAAGCTACGGAACTCCCAGGACAGGCCCCGGGAAGTTCCTACCTAAAACTATAGAGAGGTGAGAAAGTAGGTCTGGAAAGATATGATTTTCGGAGAAAACTGAGCAACTATATATAGGCCCCGAAATACCACGGGGCGGTTCGCCCCACACGCCCGGCGGTTCGCCCGGTGTGGGGCGGTTCGCCCCAGCTGTGCGGCGGTTCGCCCGGCGGGTTTTTCGCGGAATTCCACGTTTTCGACGCGTTTTTTGGATTTCTTCCCCTTTTCGGACTCGGTTTCTGACTTCTAGTAGCCTTCTAACCTCAAGATTCGGCCCCTAGACTCCAAATCCCATCTGGAAACCTTCAGATACTCCAAATAGGCTTTTGGAACACCAATTCCTTGTCAACTTCAATATAATTGCCCGGAAATCTTCGAATTTCAACCAAAACCTGTAAAATAAAATCTAAAGGGAAACGTGACACTATTCTAATAAAAATGTAATAAAATATAGCTAAATTAACATGGTGGATAGCTAAAATAGGTGAAAAAGACTCGAATGAAAGTGTAAAATACACATTCATCAGTGGAGGCTCTGGTTCTACCAAAGGTTATGGTGACGTGAAGTTAGGATGCATTACCATTACGGGAGTTCTTTATGTCAAAAATCTTAAGTTTAACCTTTTCAGCATGAGTCAATTTGCTGACAAAGGATGCTTCATCAAAATCAAAAGTGATGAATGTAAACTTATAGACTTTGAGACAAAGAAGGTTATTATGATTGCTAGAAGATCAGGAGGCTTGTACACCGTAGATTGGTCTTCAGCAATCATTGAAAAATGCCTTGTGTCAGATCACGATTGCCTTGCTGAAAAAGCATGGTTATAGCATAAACGAAAAAGTCATCTAAACTTCAAGACGCTGAATAAGTTGTCTAAAAAGGCACTTGTATTGGATTACCTAAGGTTACTTTTAAGAAGGATGGTGTTTGCAATGCATGTCAGCAAGGAAAGCAAACCAAATCTTCTTTTAAGAACAAGGCAGTACCGTCAACTACAAAACCTTTACAACTCTTGCACATGGACTTGTTTGAATCTTCTTCAACAAGCTATGCTGGTAAGAAGTATGGTCTGGTGGTGGTAGATGACTATTCAAGATTCACTTGGGTAGTATTTATCAAGCAGAAATCTGAAACAAGGACTGAAATACCTAACTTGCTGAATAAGCTTGAAGTCATGAAAAATGACAAGGTAAAAGTCATAAGGACAGACTGATGAATGTGTATTTTACACTTTCATTTAAGTCTTTTTCACCTATTTTAGCTATCCTCTATGTTAATTTAGCTATATTTTAGTGCATTTTATTACAATAGTGTCACGTTTCCCTTTAGATTTTATTTTACAGGTTTTGGGTGAAAATCGAGGATTTCCGGGCAATTATATTGAAGTTGACAAGGAATTGGTGTTCCAGAAGCCTATTTGCAGTATCACATGGACTTGTTTGAATCTTCTTCAACAAGCTATGCTGGTAAGAAGTATGGTCTGGTGGTGGTAGATGACTATTCAAGATTCACTTGGGTAGTATTTATCAAGCAGAAATCTGAAACAAGGACTGAAATACCTAACTTGCTGAATAAGCTTGAAGTCATGAAAAATGACAAGGTAAAAGTCATAAGGACAGACTGATGAATGTGTATTTTACACTTTCATTTAAGTCTTTTTCACCTATTTTAGCTATCCTCTATGTTAATTTAGCTATATTTTAGTGCATTTTATTAGAATAGTGTCACGTTTCCCTTTAGATTTTATTTTACAGGTTTTGGGTGAAAATCGAGGATTTCCGGGCAATTATATTGAAGTTGACAAGGAATTGGTGTTCCAGAAACCTATTTGGAGTATCTGAAGGTTTCCGGATAGGATTTGGAGTCTAGGGGCCGAATCTGGAGGTTAGAAGGCCACTAGAAGTCAGAAACCGAGTCCGAAAAGGGGAAGAAATCCAAAAACGCGTCGAAAACGCGGAATTCCGCAAAAAACTCTCCGGGGCGAACCGCCCCAGAGGTGGGGCGAACCGCCGCACACCGGGCGAACCGCCCGGTGTGTGGGGCGAACCGCCCCACAGTAATTCGAAGCCTATATATAGTTGCTCAGTTTTCTCCGAAAATCATACTTTTCCAGACCTACTTTCTCACCTCTCTCTGTAGTTTTAGGTAGGGACTTCCCAGAGCCTGTTCTGGCAGTCCGTAGCTTAGGGGACACTTTTTCATAGCGGATTGGAGCTTGTAGGATCGTAATTCTTCGGAGATTGAAAACCTTCGGTAACTTGTATCTTACAGTTTAATCTACTTATTCTTATTTATCTTTCAACATGTTTTCTTCTATGATTTCTGTTGATTGCATGCCTATTATGAGTAGCTAAACTTATCGTTGGTGGTAGTATGTGAATTCTTAGCGAAGGGAAGATAATCATGCTAATGGCTATTTCGCGCATTATACTCCGTGTTATTGCTTCATTTCGTTGATCAGGCACAGCCTAAATTCTCGTATGTTGTATTAATTATTATGCACAATTGGACCCTCGTCGACCTGTTCGCGAGTTTATCTTCGTAGTGTTGAATAATTACAGAACACAATAGGACAATAGTGATTGACTTGTCAGACCAGTTATCTTCGTAGTGCTTAATAATTGCAACAGGACACTAGATTGATTCAAAGATCTCTATGCAAGACCGAGGAATTTATGCATGATTATCGACCCGTTATGCTTTGAAGGATCATACTATCACCAATCTCCATTATCTGTTAGAAAAACCCCCTTGCTATCTGTCTGCTGTTTTTATATTCTAAATTAGATTTGATAAAGCTAGTTATAGTCCTGAGAGAACGACACTCGAGTCATTCTACTGCTACACTACGGTTTTCGTTGTAGTTGTGGATTGTCTTTGGCTAAATAACAATTTTATTTAATTAATTAGAATCTGACAAATTCCGGTTCATCAAATTGGCGCCGTTGCCGGGGACTATACTCCTTTTTTCTGTTTAATTTGTTTATATTTTCAGCTTTAGATTCCTAATTCTACTAGTATTAGTTTTCCTTTTTAATCTCTCGCTGATACTGCTTCCCTAGTCTGTTTCTAATTCTCCTTTCCTAGCCTTAGTAGTATTCGATATCTAGAAAAAATCTCGATTTTCGAAATTTCTAACGAGGCTAATTTTTAGTTTTGAGTTACTCCTAATACAGATTTCCAGGTATGACGACCTTAAAAGCCCGCTTGACACCGACGTTCTCACAAGTCAGGAGGGGGTCAGCTATATACTTGGAAGAAGAGTTATCGGGGTACGAGGTAACAAGCACCATAGTGAGAAGGATACCAAGGTTCGAAGAAGGAGAGGATATGAATCCAATAAGCTTCATCAGGTCCTATGAAGAGGAAATAGCAAAAGTTCCAGCAAAGGGGTTCACCAAGGATCAATTATGCAGGAAATTATTTCCTTTTGCTTTGGGATATGAACCGAGGATATGGATAGCAAGGTTAGCACCAGGATCACTGAAGACCTGGAGCCAAGTAGTAGAGGAGTTCTTGGCACGTTTCATGCCCTACCATGAGACGATTGCACTACGGAATCGGATCGAAGACTTCAAGCAAGGAGAATACGAGCGGTTCTGTGACACCTATGAACGTTTTGAGCTGTATAAACGTGAGTGCCCCCACCACCGTTTCGACGATGGGGAGCTGATTTGGTTTTTTGTTGGAGGACTACGAGATGAAGTTAGACTTCAAATAGATGGGATATGTGGAGGTTTAGAAGAATGTACAGTTGAAGAGGCAGTGAAGGTCTTTCAAACGTACGCCAATGGATCCGCACAATCCGAGAAAATAATGTCGAATGAAGTCGCCAACATATACTCAAATCAAGACGAAACTGACGGTTTATACGAAGACTATTCTGAGGACGAAGACATCAGTGAGGAGGAGGAACTTGCGTTTTACGCAGGGATTAAAGCCATTGAGAGTGTCTTCGAGGTAGCACACGCAGGGCAAGCTGAGAACAATCTTCGCATCGAGAAGGCTTTTGAAGCGATCGAAGTAACTGAGCAACTTATCAAAGAACTTAGCCTACTGAAGTGTGGAAGGTGCGGTAAAGAAGTCGAGGATACCCCACAGGAAGTAGTGAGCAAACCACCCGAGGTGAGGAGCGAATCACCCCCAACTCCAGGGAACCGGTCAATCCTAGTCCTGTCGATGAGACATCTGAAGCTGATCCCGAGCAACCTCCAGCTGTTGCTACTGAGGAGAATGAGTGCGAAGTGGTGAATCTACTGCTTCGAGGAGGCAAGATGACCAAAATTCCTAACTTCGTATGTCCTAAGCGGGTGGAATCTACTGAGATCGATAATAGAGGGCCGAGCACAGAACAAGAGGTTAGCGGAAGTTCCAAAGAACCTCAAGAAGTTCCAGAAAGGAATGATGAACCAAGACCATCTGTAATAGATATAGATGATGACGAAGTCGAAGTTGGAACTAGTATACCAGGAGAACTTCACAAATCTTCCAATCCATATGTGCCTCCGAAGCCACATGTGCCATACCCGAGTCGGATCAAACCAGCGAAGAAGGATATTCAAGATTCACCCTTATTCCAACACCTGTCAAAAGTGGAAGTCAACGTACCTCTCTTAGAGTTAATCCAGAACATCCCAGCTTATACGAAATTCTTTCGTGAGATCAAGAACAAAAGGATTACTTCAGGAAAGGAAGTGAATGGGGTTGAAACAGTCAACTCGATTGCCGGATTGCCCATGAAGAAAAAGGATCCTGGAAGCTTCATCATCGACATCGCCTTAGGGAATGGACGTACTACAAAAGCAATGATCGACTTAGGAGCTAGCATTAACTTAATGCCGTATTCAGTATACAAGGCCCTGGAACTCGGAGAATTAACACCAACTGATATGGTCGTTCAAATGGCAGACCAAAGTGTGAAGCGGCCAATCGGGATAATAGAAGACATCCTTGTGAAAGTGGACAAATTGATAATCCTAGCTGATTTTGTAGTAATGAAGTCCGCGGACGAGGGAAAGAGCCATATCCGTGAGCACGTAGTACTACTTGGGAGACCATTCATGGCAACCACCAACACATGCCTTGAACTTAAAGGCAAGAAAATAACCATGGAGGTAATGGGCGAGAAGATTGAGTTGGTAGGATGTAGCATCAGAGATAAGGAAGTTGCGGAGGAGTTAAAATTTGTCGATTGCTACGAAACCGTAATTCCCGAATTTCATCATAGCCACGGTAATCGCGAACCACTTGAGGAGGCACTAACAATGCAAGCTGAGACGTGCTACATGACCGAAGAGGCAAGGGAACTAGTTGAAATAATGGATAGCACCCCAGAAATTCCCGCAGGAGAAGAGGTACTTGAACCTTTAGATGATGAAGAAGAAGAAAGAGGGTTTCCTGAAGAACCTAGCTTAGAATTAAAACCACTTCCTGCGCACCTCAAGTATGTGTACTTAGGAGAAAACCAGAAGAAGCCTGTAATTATCTCCTCACATCTCTCCGACAATGAAGAAAGTAAGCTGATTGAAGTATTGAAGGAAAATTCCACAACTATAGGATGGGGGATCAGCGATATCAAGGGAATTAGCCCTACAAGATGCGTACACAACATCACTCTAGAACAAGATGCCAAACCCGTTAGGCAACCTCAGCGAAGAATAAATCCAGCCATGCAAGAGGTGGTAAAAAAGGAAGTGATCAAGTTGCTAGATGCTGATATGATTTACCCCATTCCTGATAGTCGATGGGTAAGCCCGGTACATGTAGTTCCTAAGAAATCTGGAGTCACTGTGGAAGAGAACGAGAAGGGAGAATTGGTGCCCGTTAGGAAGACCACTGGATGGCGGATGTGCATTGACTATAGAAGATTAAATGCCGCCACTAAAAAGGACCACTTCCCTTTACCATTTATAGATGAAATGCTAAACCGCCTTGCGGGGCGGAAGTTTTATTGTTTTCTTGATGGCTTATCAGGTTTCTACCAGATTCCGATAGCACCGGAGGATCAGGAGAAGACGACATTCACTTGCCCATTTGGAACATTTGCTTATAGGAGGATGCCATTTGGACTATGCAATGCTCCAACCACTTTTCAAAGGTGCATGCTTTCTGTTTTCTCTGACATGGTAACTAAATTTTTTGAAGTTTTCATGGACGATTTTTCCCTTTTTGGTGATTCCTTTGATGAATGCTTGCAAAGATTAGATCTAGTTTTGAAAAGGTGCACCGAATGCAACTTGACCTTAAGCTGGGAAAAGAGTCATTATATGGTTAGAGAAGGCATTGTTCTAGGTCATATAGTTTCTGAAAGGGGTATTGAGGTAGACAAGGCTAAGATTGAAATCATTGAAAAACTTCCCCCACCTACTTGTGTGAAAGAATTGCAGTCTTTTCTTGGCCATGTAGGTTTTCATAGGAGGTTTATTAAAGATTTTTCGAAAATTGCCAAACCTTTAAGTAGCTTGCTTGCTAAAGATGTGGTTTTCCATTTCTCTAATGAATGCTTAGTTGCTTTTAATACCCTTAAGGAAAAGCTTGTTTCTGATCCCATTGTTGTGCCACCTGACTGGAATCTTCCTTTCGAAATTATGTGTGATGCTTCGAATTTTGCTATGGGTGCTGTTTTATGCCAAAAAGTTGATAAGCAGTATCGTGTGATTTATTATGTTAGTAAGACTCTAAACTTTGCGCAGGTTAATTATACAACTACTGAAAAGGAATTTTTAGTTGTTGTCTTTGCTTTACAAAAGTTTAGGTCTTATTTAATTGGCCATTGTGAATGTCCATACTGATCATGCTGCTTTAAGGCATTTGATAGCTAAGCAAGATTCTAAGCCTAGATTAATCCGTTGGGTCCTTTTGCTGCAAGACTTTGATTTGACCATAGTAGATAGAGCTGGTAGGGAGAATTTAGTAGCAGATCATTTATCTAGAATACCTAATATCCCTGTTGATCCGATATCCATCAATGAAGACCTCCCCGATGAGCACCTAATGAAGGCTAATGAAGAGACATGGTATGCAGATATTGTAAACTATTTAGCTATGAATATTTGCCCCACTAACTTCTCAGCCTCGGACAAGAGAGCTCTTGCCAAGCAATGCAGGACTTACATATGGAATGATCCGCATCTATTCAAGGAAGGAGCTGATGGGATTCTAAGGAGGTGCGTGCCACAAGAAGAGCAACAAAGTGTACTGAGCCATTGCCATGAGCTTAATTGTGGGGGGAACGATAGTGGATTGAAGGCAGCACGCAAGGTACTGCAAGCAGGATTTTTCTGGCCAACAATATACAAAGATGCTCGAAGTTTTGTGAAGAATTGTGACCCATGTCAACGAGGTGGTGGTTGATGAATGTGTATTTTACACTTTCATTCGAGTCTTTTTCACCTATTTTAGATATCCTCTATGTTAATTTAGCTATATTTTAGTGCATTTTATTAGAATAGTGTCACGTTTCCCTTTAGATTTTATTTGACAGGTTTTGGTTGAAATTCGAAGATTTCCGGGCAATTATATTGAAGTTGACAAGGAATTGGTGTTCCAGAAGCCTATTTGGAGTATCTGAAGGTTTCCGGATAGGATTTGAAGTCTAGGGGCCGAATCTGGAGGTTAGAAGGCTACTAGAAGTCCGAAACCGAGTCCGAAAAGGGGAAGAAATCCAAACACGCGTCGAAAACGCGGAATTCCGCGAAAAACCCGTCGGGCGAACCGCCGCACAGCTTGGGCGAACCGCCCCACACCGGACGAACCGCCGGGCGTGTGGGGCGAACCGCCCCGTGGTATTTCGGGGCCTATATATAGTTGCTCAGTTTTCTCCGAAAATCATATCTTTCCAGACCTACTTTCTCACCTCTCTCTATAGTTTTAGGTAGGAACTTCCCGGGGCCTGTCCTGGGAGTTCCGTAGCTTAGGGGATACTTTTTGATAGCGGATTGGAGCTTGTAAGATCGCAATTCTTCGGAGATTGACAACCTTCGGTAACTTGTATCTTACAGTTTAATCTACTTATTTTATGTATCTTTCAATATGATTTCTTCTATGATTTGTGTTGATTGCATGCCTATTATGAGTAGCTAAACTTATCGTTGGTGGTAGTATGTGAATTCTTAGCGAAGGGAAGACAATCATGCTAATGGCTATATCGCGCATTATACTCCGTGTCATTGCTTTATTTCTTTGATCAGGCACAACCTAAATTCTCGTATGTTGTATTAATTATTATGCACAATTGGACACTTGTCGAGCTGTGTGCGAGTTTATCTTTGTAGTGTTGAATAATTACGGAACACATTAGGACAATAGTGATTGACTTGTCAGACCAATTATCTTCGTAGTGCTTAATATTTGCAACAGGACACTAGATTGATTCAAAGATCTCTATGCAAGACCGAAGAATTTATGCATGATTATCGACCCGTTATGCTAAGAAGGATCATACTATCACCAATCTCCATTATCTGTTAGAAAAACCCCTTGTTATCTGTCTGCTGTTTTATATTCTCTTTTTAAATAGATAAAGCTAGTTATAGTCCTGAGAGAACGATACTCGAGTCATTCTACTACTACACTACGGTTTTCGTTGTAGTTGTGGATTGCCTTTGGCTAATTACAAATTTATTTGATTCGCTCGGAGCACGACATCGCGCGTTTATCAAATTGGCGCCGTTGTCGGAGACTATACTCCTTTTTTCTGTTTAATTTGTTTATATTTTCAGCATTCAATTCCTAATTCTATTAGTTTTAGTTTTCCTATTTAATCTATCTCTGATACTCCTTTCCTAGCTTGTCACAGATATTCAGGTCTTGTGATGGCTCGCCCACTTTTGAAATCATGGGTTCAACCCAACAAAGCACTGATGAGAGGTCCAGCTATTGTTCTTTCTGCTGCAACTCGAGATTTGGAAATCCAAAGTTGCATGTACCAGCAACTCCCGAGGTTCTATGGGTCGGCTAGGGAAGATGTTATGGGATACCTGAATGATATTGACGATTTTATCAATAATATTCCAAGGCCCGGAGCAGGGATAACGGATGATGAGCTAAGGATGAAGGTTTTTGCTATGGGGCTTGGTGATAAAGCCAAGGCATGGTTAGGCTCTCTGGAAGCCGGATAGCTAGACACCTGGGACAAGGTGTATTCTGCTTTTATGGAGACATACTTTCCTCACACATTGACTACCGCGCTTAAGGCGCAAATCACAGGATTCAAACAGGACTATAATGAGACCATCTACACCGCTTTCGAGAGGTTCAAGGACCTCATGCACAAGTGTCCACACCATGGTTTTGGGCTTCCTGATCTTGTCCAGCACTTCTACAATGGACTCACATATGAGAGTCAACAGGTGGTGGATTTCCAATGCCGTGGTACTATCTGGGAAGAGACCGCCGAGGATGTGTGGGCGTGTTTCGAAAGGCTTGCTAAAGGATCTCAATCCAAGGATCCAAGAGCAATGGTTAGAAGGCGTGGACCTGAGGCCCCACCAAACCAGGAGATCCCAATGCATGAAGTGAATGGTGTGAGTGGCGATAGGTTCAAAGGTTTCGCCATCAGATGAGGCAAGCTCTAAGTGGCCTAATCTGAACTTCTCTCTCCAACGAGGATGTAGGGTGTGCAAGAATTATGGGCATGGGGCTCATATGTGTAGATCAGATCTAGCACGAGAAGATGTTCACTTGGGAAACCGTAGTAATCCTACTCCTAAAGACGAAGCATCTACATCCAAGTCAGCAACTCTCATGGATAATTTACAGAAATTGGTGGATTTCACCCAAGTGTTTTTGAAGAGATACGAGGAGGATTCGGCAAAGATCAATGCTCGTCTGGATCAATTGGAAGCTAGAGCTAGTAGAGAGCAAGGGAAGTTACATAGAAGCACTGAGAGGTCCATGTCGATCAACTTGGTGGGAGATCAACCAGTGGAAATCACTATTAAGCAAGTTGCTAAGTGCGAGTGTTACAAGGATGAAGAGCCTCCACTGGCCAAGGAAGAAGAGAAGGACCTTGGTACTGATGAGAGTGGAAAGAAGCAAGAGAATCCCGAGACACTCCCTCAAAGTTTCGATGTTAAGGTCGGGATTGGCAAACTTGAAGATGTCCGTGCCACACTAGACACAGGATCTTACTCGAACGTGCTCCCTTTGAATGTGTTTGAGAAGAGTAGCCTTGGAAAACTATTTGACCATAGGGCTATTGTGCAACTGGCGGATGGATCCTTTGTGAGACCCGAAGGCGTTGTGAAAAATGTGTTGGTCAAGATTGGTGAAGCATCTGTATACACCAATTTTGTAGTTATGCCGGCGTCTGCACCTGGGACGGGGGATGTCATTCTCTTGGGACGAACGTTCTTGACTAAGCTACGCTCCGTGATGGACATCTACCAAAGAACTTGCACTATTGAAGTGGATGGAAAGCAACATGTGTTGCAAGCCATATCTAATCCACCTGATCCGCCTGATAATTCTTACACTACTCACTACTGTGGTCTTGCAGCCTATGTTCTTTCTTATTCACAGGTTCGTGGCATGAAGAGGAGATCAGTGAAGGGGAAGTCTAGTACCCGCAAAAAGGAGAGCTAGGCGCGGACAGGAGTCGAGTCAAAGACTTTAAACAATGGCGCTATCCGGGAGGCAACCCAGAGATTTTATCGCTTTCTTTACCGCTTTAGATTTTATCTCACGAGTTTGATTGAGTATTATAGGTCACTTATACAAGCATTAGCTCTCACCTTGGATCCACTTTCGACGTTCGGGACGAGCGACGACGTTCAGGTTTGGGGAGGAGGTTATCTCTGGTTATCTCTATACTTATCTTACTTATGATAAACTCGTGAATTTTTTTGCATTTGCACGTTTACTGCTTTCCTAGGATAGTCTTGCATGTTTTATATGGAGTTTATTGCCGAATGTTTTGAACTTTTTTATTGGGTAGATCAACTAACTATGCCTTTAATCGTATGCTTCATCTCTATGAATTTGTTTGAGGTTTTTCTCGCTTGGCTTGTCACATTTATGTATTGCACTTAGTTAAGCATGGTAGTCTCGACATCACTTAGTGGTGTTTTCTCTACTGCGGTTCACGAAGGCCTTTATAATAGGATGATGCATGTTAGGGTCCTATGGTTGTTTCCCGAGTAATTATGTACCTAAGAGGCAACAAGTTTTCACCATGCTTTGAGATTGCTAAATGCCTAGGAAGGAGGTAGTGTGAGGTTGTGTGATCCTTTGTTTATAACCTATTCTTCCGAATAGGTTTGGGGAGGGGGTTACACCATCATTAGACTTGTTTCTGTTTTTCATTTCCGTATCGTGAGTTTGTTTTTCTTTTTCCGTAAATTTTGTACTCCAACCTATTCTTTCGAATAGGTTTGGGGAAGTCGTGTGAGTCATTTTTGTTTCTCTTTTTTATGCTACTGCTGGCTAAAAAAAACAAAAATAAATAAAAAAAGTCGAAAAAACAGAAAGAAAAATTCCAGAAAAAAAAAGAGAAAAAGAAAAAGAAAAAAGAATCTGGAAAGAAAAAAAAGAGAAAAAAAGAGAAGACCCCAAAAAAGCAAAGAAGGGTCCCAAAAAAAGAAGCCAAATAGCAGTTTAGCAAAGTGTTGAGTCTTATTTTCCATTCTTGTAATGTTCGTAATCGTGTTTTTATCTTTTATCTTTTTGTCTTAAGTGTCATCTGTTCTAGACCACCCTCGTCCTGCCATTCAGGAAGTGGTGAATAGCTTAAGACTTTACTTGAGAGATGGGTAGAACAGGGGAGTGTTATCTTTTATAGGGAACCCTCCTTCGTTTGATGAGAGCCAGTACTGGTTCGACCTCTTTTGAGGAAAAGTTTTAACATGGTGGAACAGCAGTAAGTCCTCAGTTTCATAGGCACAGGGCAACCATTCGTATCTTAGCATGCTTCATTACGTCGTCACTGACTAGGTCCAGGTAGAGAATGTTACGAGAGACTATCTTGTCTTGACATAAGTGCTTATGTGGATGTGTATAAGTCAATCGAGGTATTCTTCAACCTATATTCATGCTTTGATTTATATGGTTTTTGTTCATATGTTTTTTGGTAAATTCAGTAGATTAGTTCATTTTATTTGGCATGAGACTCCATTTTGTGTCTTGCATGTTTTTTCTATTAGAGTCTAGCTTAGTTGCTTGAGGACAAGCAAAGGTTCGGTTGGGGAGTTTGATGAATGTGTATTTTACACTTTCATTCGAGTCTTTTTCACCTATTTTAGCTATCCTCTATGTTAATTTAGCTATATTTTAGTGCATTTTATTAGAACAGTGTCACGTTTCCCTTTAGATTTTATTTTACAGGTTTTGGTTGAAATTCGAAGATTTCCGGGCAATTATATTGAAGTTGACAAGGAATTGGTGTTCCAGAAGCCTATTTGGAGTATCTGAAGGTTTCCGGATAGGATTTGAAGTCTAGGGGCCGAATCTGGAGGTTAGAAGGCTACTAGAAGTCAGAAACCGAGTCCGAAAAGGGGAAGAAATCCAAAAACGCGTCGAAAACGCGGAATTCCGCGAAAAACCCGCCGGGCGAACTGCCGCACAGCTGGGGCGAACCGCCGGGCGTGTGGGGCGAACCGCCCCGTGGTATTTCGGGGCCTATATATAGTTGCTCAGTTTTCTCCGAAAATCATATCTTTCCAGACCTACTTTCTCACCTCTCTCTATAGTTTTAGGTAGGAACTTCCCGTGGCCTGTCCTGGGAGTTCCGTAGCTTAGGGGATACTTTTTGATAGCGGATTGGAGCTTGTAGGATCGCAATTCTTCGGAGATTGACAACCTTTGGTAACTTGTATCTTACAGTTTAATCTACTTATTTTATATATCTTTCAATATGTTTTCTTCTATGATTTCTGTTGATTGCATGCCTATTATGAGTAGCTAAACTTATCGTTGGTGGTAGTATGTGAATTCTTAGCGAAGGGAAGACAATCATGCTAATGGCTATATCGCGCATTATACTCCGTGTCATTGCTTTATTTCGTTGATCAGGCACAGCTTAAATTCTCGTATGTTGTATTAATTATTATGCACAATTGGACACTTGTCGACCTGTGTGCGAGTTTATCTTCGTAGTGTTGAATAATTACGGAACACATTAGGACAATAGTGATTGACTTGTCAGACCAATTATCTTCGTAGTGCTTAATATTTGCAACAGGACACTAGATTGATTCAAAGATCTCTATGCAAGACCGAGGAATTTATGCATGATTATCGACCCGTTATGCTAAGAAGGATCATACTATCACCAATCTCCATTATCTGTTAGAAAAACCCCTTGCTATCTGTTTGTTGTTTTATATTCTCTTGTTAAATAGATAAATCTAGTTATAGTCCTGAGAGAACGACACTCGAGTCATTCTACTGCTACACTACGGTCTTCGTTGTAGTTGTGGATTGTCTTTGGCTAATTACAAATTTATTTGATTCGCTCGGAGCACGACATCCGCGCGTTCATCAGTGGTATCGGCAAGAAAGATGAAATGCCCCTTCATGGGAATCTAGTGGTAGAACCTTTCGATGTATGGGGCATTGATTTTATGGGACCATTTCCAAACAGTGGAGGCTATGAATACATTCTTGTTGCAGTGGACTATGTGACTAACTGGGTGGAGGCAATTCCTACAAAAACAAATGACGGCGCAGTGATTATGAAGTTCTTGAAGGAAGTAATATTCTCGAGATTTGGGTGCCCTAGGACAATCATCAGCGATGGAGGGTCACACTTCGTCAATAGAACGTTTGCCTCCCTTCTTAAGAGATACAGTGTCCACCATAGCATAGCTACGCCTTATCACCCACAGACGTCGGGACAAGTCGAAGTCAGCAACCGTCAAATCAAGAAGATCCTGGAGCGAGTAGTGAAGCATAGTAGGAAGGATTGGGCAGGAAAATTGAATGATGCACTTTGGGCATACAGGACTAGCTACAAGACGGTGATCGGGACCACTCCGTACAGACTTGTGTATGGGAAAGCATGCCATCTTCCCGTAGAACTGGAACACAAGGCATATTGGGCCATTAAAGAACTCAATCTTGATATAGGAAAAGCTGGCGAGGAACGATTGTTGCAACTAGATGAGCTCGATGAATTACGACTAGGTGCTTATGAAAATGCCAAAATCTACAAGGAACGTACTAAGAAGTATCATGATCGTGGTATAGTACGTAAGGAATTGATTCCTGGACAAAAAGCTTTGGTATTTAATTCTCGCCTTCGACTATTTCCTGGAAAGCTCCGTACTCGTTGGGATGGACCATACGAAATTATCGAAGTTGCTCCCCATGGAGCTGTAAAACTCTTCGATCCAAAGACGGGGAATACCTTCAAGGTGAATGGCCAGAGAGTGAAGCCGTACTTCGAGATATCTAGTGATCAAAGGGAGGTTGATCACCTTGAGCTTACCCTTACCACCTCCACTGAAGGTTAGTGTGTTTTCTCACGAGTTTGATTGAGTATTATAGGTCACTTATGCAAGCATTAGCTCTCACCTTGGATCCACTTTCGACGTTCGGGACGAGCGACGACGTTCAGGTTTGGGGAGGAGGTTATCGCTGGTTATCTCTATACTTATCTTGCTTATGATAACTCGTGAAATTTTTTGCATTTGCACGTTTACTGCTTTCCTAGGATAGTCTTGCATGTTTTATATGGAGTTTATTGCCGAATTTTTTGAACTTTTTTATTGGGTAGATCAACTAACTATGCCATTAATCGTATGCTTCATCTCTATGAATTTGTTTGAAGTTTTTCTCGCTTGGCTTGTCACATTTATGTATTGCACTTAGTTAAGCTTGGTAGTCTCGACATCACTTAGTGGTGTTTTCTCTACTGCGGTTCACGAAGGCCTTTATAATAGGATGATGCATGTTAGGGTCTTATGGTTGTTTTCCCTAGTAATTATGTACCTAAGAGGCAACAAGTCTTCACCATGCTTTGAGATTGCTAAATGCCTAGGAAGGAGGTAGTGTGATCCTTTGTTTATAACCTATTCTTCCGAATAGGTTTGGGGAGGGGGTTACACCATCATAGACTTGTTTCTGTTTTTCATTTTCGTATCGTGAGTTTATTTTTCCTTTTCCTTAAATTTTGTACTCCAACCTATTCTTTCGAATAGGTTTGGGGAAGTCGTGTGAGTCATTTTTTTTTTTCTTTTTGTTATGCTACTGCTGGCAAGAAAAAAAAATGAAAAAAAAAAAGAGAAAGAAAAAAATTCCAGAAAAAAAGAGAAAAGAAAAAAAAAAGAAAAAAAAAGAATATGGAAAGAAAAAAAGAAAAAAGACCACAAAAAGGCAAAGAAGGGTCCAAAAAGAAAGCCAAATAGCAGTTAGCAAAGTGTTGAGTCTTTTCCATTCTTGTAATGTTCGTGATCGTGTTTTTTATCTTTTATCTTTTTTGTCTTGAGTGTCATCTGTTCTAGACCACCCTCGTCCTGCCATTCAGGAAGTGGTGAATAGCTTAAGACTTTACTTGAGAGATATGTAGAATAGGGGAGAGTTATCTTTTATAGGGAACCCTCCTTCGTTTGATGAGAGCCAGTACTGGTTCGACCTCTTTTGAGGAAAAGTCTTAACATGGTGGAATAGCAGTAAGTCCTCAGTTTCATAGGCACGGGACAACCATTCGTATCTTAGCATGCATCATTACGTCGTCACTGACTAGGTCCAGGTAGAGAATGTTACGAGAGACTATCTTGTCTTGACATAAGTGCTTATGTGGATGTGTATAAGTCAATCGAGGTATTCTTCAACCTATATTCATGCTTTGATTTATATGGTTTTTGTTCATATGTTATTTGATAGATTCAGTAGATTAGTTCATTTTATTTGGCATGAGACTCCATTTTGTGTCTTGCATGTTTTTTGCATTAGAGTCTAGCTTAGTTGTTTGAGGACAAGCAAAGGTTCGGTTTGGGGAGTTTGATGAATGTGTATTTTACACTTTCATTTAAGTCTTTTTCACCTATTTTAGCTATCCTCTATGTTAATTTAGCTATATTTTAGTGCATTTTATTAGGATAGTGTCACGTTTCCCATTAGATTTTATTTTACAGGTTTTGGGTGAAAATTGAGGATTTCCGGGCAATTATATTGAAGTTGACAAGGAATTGGTGTTCCAGAAGACTATTTGGAGTATCTGAAGGTTTCCGGATAGGATTTGGAGTCTAGGCGCCGAATCTGGAGGTTAGAAGGCCACTAGAAGTCAGAAACCGAGTCCGAAAAGGGGAAGAAATCCAAAAACGCGTCGAAAACGCGGAATTACGCGAAAAACTCTCCGGGGCGAACCGCCCCAGAGGTGGGGCGAACCGCCGCACACCGGGCGAACCGCCCGGTGTGTGGGGCGAACCGCCCCACAGTAATTCGAAGCCTATATATAGTTGCTCAGTTTTCTCCGAAAATCATACTTTTCCAGACCTACTTTCTCACCTCTCTCTGTAGTTTTAGGTAGGGACTTCCCAGAGCCTGTTCTTGGGGTCCGTAGCTTAGGGGACACTTTTTCATAGCGGATTGGAGCTTGTAGGATCGCAATTCTTCGGAGATTTACAACCTTCGGTAACTTGTATCTTACAGTTTAATCTACTTATTCTTATTTATCTTTCAACATGTTTTCTTCTATGATTTCTGTTGATTGCATGCCTATTATGAGAAGCTAAACTTATCGTTGGTGGTAGTATGTGAATTCTTAGCGAAGGGAAGATAATCATGCTAATGGCTATATCGCGCATTATACTCCGTGTCATTGCTTTATTTCGTTGATCAGGCACAGCCTAAATTCTCGTATGTTGTATTAATTATTATGCACAATTGGACCCTCGTCGACCTGTTCGTGAGTTTATCTTCGTAGTGTTGAATAATTACGGAACACAATAGGACAATAGTGATTGACTTGTCAGACCAGTTATCTTCGTAGTGCTTAATAATTGCAACAGGACACTAGATTGATTCAAAGATCTCTATGCAAGACCGAGGAATTTATGCATGATTATCGACCCGTTATGCTTTGAAGGATCATACTATCACCAATCTCCATTATCTGTTAGAAAAACCCCCTTGCTATCTATCTGCTGTTTTTATATTCTAAATTAGATTTGATAAAGCTAGTTATAGTCCTGAGAGAACGACACTCGAGTCATTCTACTGCTACACTACGGTTTTTGTTGTAGTTGTGGATTGCCTTTGGCGAAATAACAAATTTATTTGATTAATTAGAATCTGACAAATTCCGGTTCATCACAGACCATGGTACTGAGTTTGTAAACCAGTACATAACTGAGTATTGCACTTCAAAAGGCATACAACATCAGTTTTCCTCAGTAAGGACACCACAACAAAACGGTGCTGCTGAACGGAAGAATCGCACCCTAAAAGAAGCCGCAAGAACAATGCTTGCTGACACTGAAATAAGTGAGGCTTACTGGGTTGAAGCGATTAATACCGCCTGTTACACTTGATGAATGTGTATTTTACACTTTCATTTGAGTCTTTTTCACCTATTTTTAGCTATCATCTATGTTAATTTAGCTATATTTTAGTGCATTTTATTAGAATAGTATCACGTTTCCCTTTAGTTTTTATTTTACAGGTTTTGGTTGAAAAACGAGGTTTTCCGGGCAATTATATTGAAGTAGACAAGGAATTGGTGTTCCAGAAGCCTAATTGGAGTATCTGAAAGATTCCGGATAGGATTTGAAGTCTAGGGGTCGAATCTGGAGGCTAGAAGGTCACTAGAAGGCAGAAACCGAGTCCGAAAAGGGGATGAAATCCAAAAACGCGTATCTGGCCAAAATTTACTCCCGGGCGAGTCGCCCGGGATGTGGGGCGAATCGCCCCACACCAGGCGAATCGCCCGGTGTGTGGGGCCCTTCGCCCTACACAATTCGAAAGCCTATATATAGTTGCTTAGTTTTCTCCGTTTTTCATACTTTTCCAGACCTTTTCTCTCACCTTTCTCAGTAGTTTTAGGTAGGAATTTCCCAGAGCCTGTTCTGGGGGTTCTTAGCTTAGGAGATACTTTTTCTTAGCAGTTTGGAGCTTGTAAGATCGCGATTCTTCGGAGATTGACAACCTTCGGTAACATTGTATCTTACAGTTTTTCTATTTATATTTATATATCTTTCATCATGTTTTCATTCATTCGTGGTATGATTTCTGTTGATTGCATGACAACTATGAGTAGCTAAAGTTCTCGTTGGTGATAGTATGTGATTTCTTAGCGAAGGGTTAATAATTATGCTAATGGCTATATCGCGCATTATACCTAGAGTTATTGCTTTATTTCTTTGATCTATCTAAATCTCTATCTTCGTAGTGTTGAATAATTACAGAACACAACTGGACAATTCATTGATCTTTGATCTATCTAAATCTATATCTTCGTAGTGTTGAATAATTACAACTAGACATCTCATTGATCAAAGATCTCTATGCAAAACCGGGGAATTTATGCATGATTATTAACCTGCTATGCTTTGAATGACCATACTATCACCAATCTCCATTATCTGTTAAGAAAATCCTTTGCTAAGTCGTCTGCTGTTTTATATTCTCAAGTTAGATTAGATAAAGCTAGTTATAGTCCTTAGAGATCGACACTCGAAGTTATTCTGCTGCTACAGTACGGTTTTCGTTGTAGTTGTGAATTCCCTTTGGCTAAATACAAATTTATTTGATTAATCGAGTCTGACAAACCATTTCATCAACACTCAAAACAGATGTTTGATTACTAAGGAATACAACAAAACTCCATATGAGTTGTTTGTTGGAAGACCTCCTAATATCACTCATCTAAGAGTATTTGGTTGTAAGTGTTTCGTTCTTAATAACGGCAGAGAATACCTAAGAACATTTCAACCAAAAGCAGACGAAGCGATATTTCTTGGTTACTCCTTGCATAGTAAAGCTTATAGAGTTTACAACAAAAAGGCACAAAAGATCGAAGAATCAGTGCATGTTGTATTCTACGAAAAGACACAAGGAGTGCCTGCTGAAGAAGAAATATCAGAATGTATGAAAAAGCTAATCATACACGAGCAAAGAACTGAATCTGATGCTAGGCAAATCAAGTCAATTGAACTAAATGATGATTCTGACAATGACTCTCCTCCCCCAAGTCATGACAAGATAAATATAGTTCACGACAAAGAATTTCCAGCAAAAGACGCAGTTGCTCCGGAAGTTGCTGAAACTACGCAACCTCCCGTGCCTGCTGATGAGTTACCACAATCTAACAATGCTCAACAAGCAGTTGCTGATGAACCAATCTCAGCAGAGACACAAAATACCAGTAGTACTGAACAAATACATGCTGAAGAGTCACATGCTGATGAGCAAACATATCCAGATCCAACGAGCAGAAAGCCTGTTAACAAATGGATTAGAGATCATCCCTCTACGGATATGATTGGTGATATTGACAAACGCCAAGTGACTAGATCCAAAGTTTCTGCTACTCATGGACTTGCTGAAGAAGCAAATGTCGTAGAAGTAGAATCTTTGTTCTCTTGCTTTGTTTCAGAAATTGAACCCAAGACCATAGAAGCTCTAAAGCATTCTGAATGGATCAAGGTAATGCAAGAAGAACTGGATCAATTTGAAAGGAACAAAGTTTGGAAACTTGTACCTCTTGCTGAAGGCAAGAAAGCTATTGGTACAAAGTGGGTGTTCAGAAACAAGCTGAGTGAGTCTGGTGAAGTAACAAGAAGTAAAGCACGTCTAGTTGCTCAAGGTTACTGTCAGACTGAAGGATTGGACTATGATGAGTCTTATGCTCCAGTTGCAAGATTGGATGCAATTAGGCTTTTCTTGGCCTTTGCTGCTCACAACGACTTCATTGTTTATCAAATGGATGTTAAAAGTGCATTCTTGAATGGTGAACTTGCTGAAGAAGTCTACTTAGAACAACCCCCTGGCTTTGAACTTCCCTCAGAAACCAAGATGGTATATAAGCTTCAGAAAGCTGTATATGGTCTAAAGCAAGCACCAAAAGATTGGTATGATACCTTGGCTAAGTTCTTGCTGGAAAATGGTTTCAAGAAAGGTGAAGTTGACAAAACCTTGTTTACCATGAACCATGATGGTAAAATACTTTTAGTTTAGATTTATGTGGATGACATAATATTTGGATCTAAGGACAAGCAACTTTGTGATGATTTTGCCAAACTCATGACAAACAAATTTGAAATGAGTATGATGGGAAAATTGAATTATTTCCTAGGATTGCAAGTCAAGCAACTCAAATATGGAATATTCATAAATCAAGCAAAGTATGCGAAAGAAATGCTCATAAAGTTTAGGATCAAAGAGGAAGAAAAACCTGAAAAGATCCCTATGAGTGTTGGTACCAAATTGGGCTATACTAAAGAAGATAAAAGTGTTGAAGAACACAAGTATAGGAAGCTCATTGGTTCCTTGTTGTATTTAACAGCAAGTAGACCTGACATTCAATATGCTGTTTGTGTGTGTGCAAGATTCTAATCTGATCCAAGAGAATCACACTACAAAGAGGCACTTAAGATACTGAAATATCTCAAAGGTACAGTCAATGTTGGATTATGGTATCCTAAAGATTCTGGACTTGAATTGGTTGGTTATTCTGATGCTGATCATGGAGGATCAACTCTTGATAGAAAAAGTACCTCTCGAACTTGTCAGTTTTTGGGTACTAGATTAATATCATGGTTCAGCAAGAAGCAAACATGTGTTGCCAATTCATCTACTGAATCTGAGTACATTGCAGCTGGTTGTTGCACAGCTCAAATCTTATGGATTCAGCAACAATTAAGAGATTATGGTATTTCTGCAAAGAAAACACCAATCTTTTGTGATAATACAAGTGCTATTGCTATCACGCAAAATCCTAAGTTCCACTCAAGGACTAAGCACATTGATATTAGACATCATTTCATTAGAGATCATGTGGAAAAGGGAGATATTGAGGTTGTAACAGTAGGCACTGATGATCAACTACCACAATAAGGAATACAATTGACAGATTGCTGAAACTGGCATTCAGCGAGCCAAAGTATTCTTACTTGAATAAAATCTCCTTCCATTGATTTCTTCTAAGAGATGGTCAGTCATTACATGATTGCTGAAACAGGCAATCAGCAAGTAATTCCTTCAAAGCGGGTATTTGTTAGGAAACTTGGTCACTTGCTGAGACAAGCACTCAGTAAGAAAATAACCTTAAAGATTGCTGAAACGGGCATTCAGACAATCAAAGATACTGAAACAGGTATTCAAGTATCAAGGGAAAATTTTTGAGACGGGAACTCAGAAAAGAGCAAAACTCACCTCTCAAATTTTACCAAAAGATATCTCAAGATAAAAAGAATTTACTGATACGGGAACTCAGAAATATCTTTTAACTTAAAGAATTATGAGATGTCTGATTAAGGGGGAAACTTTCAGCAAGTAACAAGGCTAATTATGCAAACTCGCTGAAAAGATTCTTGTTTACTTCAGCAAGCAATCAAATCCCATAAATCTCGGTAAAATCAATTTGTGACGTTAATCGGACACAGATAAACTCGCTAATAATCATGACATGAAATACAATCGTGGCCATTGATTAAAAAGCGTTATTGATCTAACGGTTAACATTACAAAGAGAAAGAGTGCTCTGACGGTTTTTGTTAGTGGGCCACTACGCATTTAATGCAAAGGCTCCACTAACGTTGTTGATTCTCTGATTTACCCTTGCTGAGAACTCAAATCGATTGAGCTTCTTGCACATCAGAGACACTATATAAACAAGGAGTTAGAGAAAGACAAAATTTTGTAACTCACATTTCCTTTCTCTGCAAATTTTAGCCTGAATCTACTGTACCTCCGGTCAAAAAGCAAACAATCTTTTTCGTACACATTTCTCACCTATAAAAGAAATGGCACCAAAGCGACAGTCATCTAAGACATCAAAGTCATCTAAGGTTGACAGTGCTGGAAAAAGCACTGCTCCGGTGATAACTCCGGTGACTAACACAGCGAACGTTGTGTTGAAAAACGATAGGATAACATAAAAACCCATGCATCCTGCATATCTAGACACTGCAAAGTTTGAGATGATGATGCAATGGGGTGGCTTTGCAAAAGAGAAGTATATCCGATACTTCTATGAACAAGAACTAGACGGTGACAATGCGGAGGCACTTGACTTGATTAAACAGCAAGGCCTCACTCACTTTATAACAGCTCGCCCTAAGAAAGTGAGTATGTTAGATACTATGGAGTTCTACAACAATGCAGAAATCCAGTCCCTAACTGATGGTCAAGGAGTCACTGAAAAAGTGATCTTCTCCACAGTTCAGAATGTGCAAATCGTCCTGAAATGGACTGATTTAGCAGAAATCTTTCAGATTCCGACCACTGGAACTGAAGATGACATCACTGCCACTGACGAAGAAGTAGAAGCCTTCTACAGTGATGTTAGAAATGAGAAAATGAAGAAAGGATAGATTGCTCCCGTGACTTGGACAAAGCACGTTAAGAGGAAGCATCTCTGCCATTCACTTGGTCTAGTAGCTCTGCTACTAATCAAAGTCTTAGACTCCCAAGTCGGAGGCATAGACCAAGTAGGCTTGAGAAGGTGGCCGTTGCTGATGCATATCTATGAGAACAAAACGGAGCTCAACTGGGCAAAGTACATTTTCAACAGACTTGTTGATTGTGTTACTAAATTCAAGGTTAAGGTTGAAGACAACAAGGTCTCACCTACCTTCCCAGTCATGTATGGACTAAAAATATGCTTCATTCTTGAACACTTCAAGATTCAGCTGAGAAACCCATTGCCAATTAAGAAATCTGTATGCAATGTGGGAAGAGCCTTCTACAAGCAAAATGCACCTAAGCTTGCTGACAAGAAACTCGAAAAATCAAAGAAGACAACAACTGCAAATGTTGTCAGCACAAGTCAGCAAGAAAGGTATACAACAGCTGCAGATGTTACCACCACCACTCAGCAAGAGAATGTTCCAACAGCTGAAAAAGTTGTTGATGAAACTGTGTAGATGGTGATCATGATGAAATTGCTGTAGATGGTGATCATGATAAGGGTACATCAACCGTTGCTGAAAATGCAACTACTGACGCTGCTGCTGAAAAGCAACTGGAGAAATCCAAGAAGAAAAAGAGGAAAGCTGATGATGACACTCAGACTGCAGCGTCATCAGCTAACCCCGTCCCCAAAAGAAAAAGGACAAGTAACCCAAGAAAGAAAACACTGGCTCGCAAGTCAGTACCAATTGTCCGTGATCTTTCGGATGATTCTCAAGCAGTTGCTGAAACACAAGCTCCAGTAGATGTTGACAAAGTGGTTACTGAGACCTATGTCAGCAATGTTGAAGTGTTTGCGGAAGCCTTCAACAATCAACTCAATGTTGATACATTGTAGATAATCTTGATGATCAGACTCTGGAACCAGTAATTGATATTGCTGCTGACATAAGAACCGCGACACTTGCTGATGCTGCAAATACTGAAAAGATGGTTGCTGAACAAGCAACTCATCAAGTTGCTGAAGAACCAGTTGCTGAGACTGCAATGGTTCAAGTCCTAGAGATTGTTGAAACACCACAAGAGACACTATTCGACGATGCATCTCGTGATGCTGAGAATACTGGACCTAGTTCACCAAAAACATCCATTGACAAAGTTCAGCTGGTGCTGAAAGAACTGAGTCATCAAATGGAGTTGGATATTGAAGACACTTCCAACAAATCAATCGATGTTTTTGTTGAAGGGTAATTCGTGTTTCTTTCTAAGTTCGCAATGAGTCGCTATTCTAAGTCTTTCTAGTTCTTCTTCTTGTAGTATCCCTCTGAGATAGGAAATGAGCCTTCTTGTAGCTTCCTCGTACCTGAAATAGTCTAGAGGGGGGGGGGGTTAGTGTCTCTTGTCCGGTCTGTAAGGTATCAGACCGGAGAGGCGACTTTACGAATAGGGAGTTGTGAGGCTTCCCTAGTAAGAGTAGTGAAAGTGGTGCTCGGGTGACGTAGTTAATGCTTACTGTTGGAGAGTAAATGAGGGCCTTTTATACTTGAGACCCTTCATCTTCAGGTCATGTAGGATCACGCCACGTGTACGGCCAGGATTGAGGCCTTCCTCGGCCCAGGCCCATTAAGGAGGTCCGTGGGCCTTGGCCCAGGAGAGCAACCATGGCTGGTCGCTCTGTGGTCCTCGTGCCTTCCTTGTGCGTGGGAGCGTTACCTTGACGTAAGGCCTCCTCGAGCCCGAGAGAGATGCTCCTCGAGCCCACTGGCAGCTTTGTCCTTGAGAGGAGCTTATTTCGAGGGTTGTCCTCCCAGTGATGGTCGGACCCTATGTTGGTCGATCCACACCTTAGTGACATACTTGGGTGTGGTTGTGCCCCTTGAGGGACGGCCTATGATGCTTTGTCGCGCTCTTAGACCGCTCCAGTTCGTACACGCGGACTGGACATATTTCAACCCTAACATATGTCCCCCTAGTTTCCAAGTATCTTTGTAGAAGATAGTTGAGGAACTATGTTGAAGTAGAGGTCGAGCAGATCCTCGACTAGTAGTGGGCGAAAAAAGATTTCCGTATTCGCACCTTGGTACCTTTCCCTCCTCCTATCTCTCCCTCCCCCTCCCTTTTTATAAGGTGCGAGCAGACGTTGCTCGGACCTTATGAAAAGAGGTATTTTTGCTGGGAAAAGATCGGATCCGGGTAAGTATTCCTTAGTGGAATGGAATGACTTCCTGCCGCTTTTTGCTTGCGAAGTATCTCGCGGAGAGATACTTGTGTAGATGGAATCTCGAGGAGAGATGTATTCATGTTTTTGCTAGCAAAGTATCTCGCGGAGAGATACTTGTGTAAAAGGAATGGAATGACTTCCTGCCGCTTTTTTGCTAGCAAAGAATCTCGCGGAGAGATACTTGTGTAGATGGAATCTCGAGGAGAGATGTATTCATGTTTTTGCTAGCAAAGTATCTCGCGGAGAGATACTTGTGTAAAAGGAATGGAATGACTTCCTGCCGCTTTTTTGCTAGCAAAGAATCTCGCGGAGAGATACTTGTGTAGATGGAATCTCGAGGAGAGATGTATTCATGTTTTTGCTAGCAAAGTATCTCGCGGAGAGATACTTGTGTAAAAGGAATGGAATGACTTCCTGCCGCTTTTTTGCTAGCAAAGAATCTCGCGGAGAGATACTTGTGTAGAAAGTAAGAGGAATCCCGAGGAGGCCAGCTGCAAGGGCGGCTCCTCGGTCCCGTGACACGTGGCCGTCGAATTTCCGTTGTTCTGAGATTTTTCGCGGTGTTGATCCGAGGAGGACAGATCATGGTCGTCGATCTGTCTCCGCCTGTCTCGAGTAGCTTGATGCTCGCGCCGCGGATTTATCGCCGTGGTTAAGTAATTCGTCCCTGAGTTGGGAGCGTCTTCGGGCCGGAGCGGGAGCGTGGAGGGCAAAAGTGGTAATTCGCCAGGCGGCCGCAATCTGGACCGTCGATCTGGGACACGTGGTCGGTCCGGATGGCGCGAGGACATGCGTCGTTTCGTATCCCCGGGATACCCTTCTATAAATAGGTCAACACTCAGTCATTCCACACTTTTCGCAATCCGAACTTTCAGAGCAAATACGAGAGAGCGAGGAACATTTGTGAGATCGACGAGTGTGAGTTGTTCGAGCCAAGTAGTGATCGAGGAGGATTTCCGGCGTCCAAGGCTTCATTTCCAGGCGAATTTTTCGGGTTTTCCGGCTTCTTTCCGGTTTCAAACTTCCATCCAGTCAATACCAAGTAAGTTTCCGGCCTTGCAATGTTCTTTTCTACTCTTTAATCGTTCCTTTTTGCTTCGAAATGCCGTATTTCCTGCCTTGTTGCTTTCTTGTCTTGAACTTTTGCATGTTGGTTTCCTCTTTCGATTTTTGCCTCCCGTAATGATGTAATCTGAGCAAATTCCGGTGGATTGACGCCTGAGAATGGCATTGGACCTAAAAATCAGTAAACGGACCTTTAAACGGAATTCACCGAAGTCGATTTGGACCGATTTAGCTTGCCAAAGCCTTAGAAATAGCTCCCCTTTATTTACTGTAATCCCCTGGTAGCCTCCTCATTAGCGTACAGCTGTAGCTTGAAATTTTGGCGGTTGGTCGCTCTTTGCTCTGTGTAACTGCATGTTCTCGCTCCTGTTTGGCTGTACATGCATGTCGTTACGCTGCTCGGTTTTTTACTCGTGTTTTAGAGCGGTTGGTCGCTCCTTTGTATGCTCCTCGCTCTACTTTGCTGTAAGTAGAGTAACTCTTGATTTATTGCGTTCTTTTCTTTTTGAGATTTTTCTCCGTTCGGGAGGTCGAATCCTTAATGAACATACCTAAAAGGACCTCTCGGACTATAACAAACCATCCTAACTTCTTTCTTTGCCCACCTTTAGGATGTCCGAGAGGAGCGACGATAGCCAGAACGTCTCGGCCGCCGGTGAGTATGGGAGCGACCATACTACGTCGCCCGATACGTCAGACGTATCGGCGACCTTTCTTGACGAAACGATAGAGGAGGCTGTCGAGGAGCCTCAGCTCGAGCAGGGTGGCGAGCAGGCTGCCGAAGAAGATGAGGGGACCGAGAGTGAGGAGGACCTCTACGAGTTGGTGAGTAGAAAGAGGCGTCGTACCGAGGACGACGACTTTATCGATGACCGCACAGAAGCGGAAGGCGGTCCTCGCAATCCCGGTGTCTCTGCGGAGTTGATAACTCACGCTGCCCAAGTCCACGGGCGTAATTACGGGACAGCCGTCAACGTGGTCGTTCCTGAGATCCGGGTCGAGGAGATGGACGACACGGAGAGGCCGGAGTTGGCCTTAGCATTGTATGAAGAGGGTGAGCATTCGGCGAAGCGCGGGAAGGCTTCGATACCCGTTCAAATCATCGATAGTGATGATACGGATGATGAGAGCGAGGAGGACGATGAGGCGACGTCTCCTCGGACTAGTTCCCCTGTAAAGAGGGTTAGATTCCTCCACAAACAGCTAGGAGAGCTGTAATCACAGACGAGGAGGAGGATGAAGTTCCTCTAACAATTGGAGACACTCATAGGAGTGAAGCTGGTCCGAGTACTAGGTCTCCTTCCTTCTCGAGAGGGCAAAGGCCGCGGAATAAGGGACGCGAAGAGGTTTGCGTGCGAGGAGGAGACTAGTTACCACACCATAGACCCAACTGCCATAGACTTTACATATCGAGTGAGACTCGAGGACCCAACCCACTCGAGGAGCAGGAGTATGAGAGCGCCCTCGCTCAGGATGGCCGCCGATACGAAAAAGGCTGAGCGCAAAGCGAGCAGGCCCTCTCGCTCCCGGGCTGCCAAATCGAAGAGGGTCATGTTACCGTAGAGCCAGAGCCGAAAACTACTAAGGCTGCTGAGAGAAGTTCACCACGAGTGCTCGCACGGTTGACCTCCCCGATCCTAAGGGGGGACGAACCGAGGACGGGATTTACCGCCCACCTCCTCTACCGTCAAGCTCGACGGTTTCCCACACTTAGGTGGAAGTATTCCTCCCGAGAATAAGTTTGA
>CM051458.1:30958644-31035834 GCA_028274465.1 Plantago ovata
CTTGGGCCAAGGCCCACGGCCTCCTTAAGGGCCTGGCCGAGGAAAGCCTCAATCCTGGCCGTACACGTGGCGTGATCCTACATGACCTAAGATGAAGGTCCGCAAGGTATAAAAGGCCCCTCATTTACTCTCCAACGTAAGCAGTAACTACGTCACACGAGCACCACTTGTACTACTCGTACTAGGAGAAGCCTCACAACTGCCTACTCGTAAAGTCGCCTCTCCGTTCTGATACCTTTACAGACCGGGCAGAGACACTAACCCCCCACCTCTGTCTATTTCATGTACGAGGAAGCTACAAGAAGCGTCATTTCTATCTCAGAGGACACTACAAGAAGAACTAGAAAGACTTAGAATAGCGACCACTGCGACTTAGAAAGGACACGAATTACCCTTCAACAAATCATGTACATGAAGAAAAAATAACACATGCACTATAGGTAACTGATGAACGTCGAATTTGTCAGATTCTAATTAATCAAATAAATGTTGTATTTAGCCAAAGGCAATTCACAACTACAACAAAAACCGTAGTGTAGCAGTAGAATAACCTCGAGTGTCGATCTCTAAGGACTATAACTAGCTTTATCTAATCTAACTTAAGAATATAAAATCAACAGACGACTTAGCAAAGGTTTTTCTTAGCAGATAATGGAGATTGGTGATAGTATGGTCATTCAAAGCATAGCAGGTTAATAATCATGCATAAATTCCTCGGTTTTGCATGGAGATCTTTGATCAATGAATTGTCCAATTGTGTTCCGTAATTATTCAACACTACGAAGATAGAGGTTTTAGATAGATCAAAGAAATTAAGCAATAACTCAGAGTATAATGCGCGATATAGCCATTAGCATAATTATTAACCCTTCGCTAAGAAATCACATACTATCACCAACGAGAAGTTTAGCTACTCATAGATGTCATGCAATCAACAGAAATCATACCACGAATGAATGAAAACATGATGAAAGATATATAAATATAAATAGAAAAACTGTAAGATACAATGTTACCTAAGGTTGTCAATCTCCGAAGAATTGCGATCTTACAAGCTCCAAAACGCTAAGAAAAAGTATCTCCTAAGCTAAGAACCCCAGAACAGGCTCTGGAGAATTCCTACCTAAAATTACTGAGAAAGGTGAGAGAAAAGGTCTGGAAAAGTATGAAAAATGGAGAAAACTGAGCAACTATATATAGGCATTCGGCAGGTGTGGGGCGAAGGGCCCCACACACCAGGCGATTCGCCTGGTGTGGGCGATTCGCCTGGTGTGGGGCGATTCGCCCCACGTCCCGGACGATTCGCCCGGGAGCTTTTTTCGGCCAGATACGCGTTTTCGACGCGTTTTTGGATTTCTTCCCCCTTTCGGACTCGGTTTTTGCCTTCTAGTGACCTTTTAACCTTCAGACTCGACCCTAGACTTCAAATCCTATTCGGAATCTTTCAGATACTCCAATTAGGCCTTCGAAACACCAATTCCTTGTCTACTTCAATATACTTGCCCGGAAAACCTCGTTTTTCAACCAAAACCTGTAAAATACAAACTAAAGGGAAACGTGACACTATTCTAATAAAATGCACTAAAATATAGCTAAATTAACATAGAGGATAGCTAAAATATGTGAAAAAGACTCAAATGAAAGTGTATAATACACATTCATCAAACTCCCCAAACCGAACCTTTGCTTGTCCTCAAGCAACTAAGCTGGACTCTAATGCAAAAAACAATGCAACACAAAAAATGGAGTCTCATGCCAAATGAAATGAACTAATCTATTGAATCTATCAAAAAACATATGAACAAAAACCACACGAATCATATCATGAATATAGGTTGAAGAATGTCTCGATTGACGCATACACATTCACATAAGCACTTATGTCAAGACAAGATAGTCTCTCGTAACATTATCTACCTGGACCTAGTCAGTGACGACGTAATGAAACATGTTAAAATACGAATGGTTGTCCCGTGCCTATGAAACTGAGGACTTACTGCTGTTCACCAAGTTAAGACTTTTCCTCAAAGAGGTCGAACCAATACTGGCTCTCATCAAATGAAGGAGGGTTCCCTAAAAAAGATAACACTCCCCTATTCTACCCATCTATCAAGCAAAGCCTTAAACTATTCATCACTTCCTGAATGGCAGGACTAGGGTGGTCTAGAACATATGACACTCAAAAACAAAAGAAAAGATAGAAAATTACAACACGATTACGAACATTACAAGAATTGGAAAATGAGACACAACATTTTGCTAAACCGCTTTTTGGCTCTCTTTTTTGGACCCTTCTTTGCTTTTTTGGGGTCTTTTCATTTTTTTTTTCTCTTTTTTTTTCTTTTTCTTTTCCAGTTTTTTTCTATTTTCTGGAATTTTCTTTTCCTCTTTTTTTTCGATTTTTTTTTAGCCAGCAGTAGCACAACGAAAAAGAAACAAAATGACACACAAACGATCTCCCCAAACCTATTCGAAGAATAGGTTGGAGTACAAAATTTACGAAGAATGAAAATAAACTCACAAAACAAAATTGAAAAACAAAAAACAAGTCTAATGATAGCGTAACCCCCTCCCCAAACCTATTCGGAAGAATAGGTTGCAAACAAAGGATCACACAACCTCACACTACCTCCTTCCTAGGCATTTAGCAATCTCAAAGCAAGGTGAAGACTTGTTGCCTCTTAGGTACATAATTACTCGGGAAACAACCATAAGACCCTAACATGCATCATCCTATTATAAAAGCCTTCGTGAACCGCAGTAGAGAAAACACCACTAAGTGATGTCGAGACTACCAAGCTTAACTAAGTGACATACATAAATGTGACAAGCCAAGCGAGAAAACCTCAAACAAATTCATAGAGATGAAGCATATGATTAATGGCATAACTAGTTGATCTACCCAATAAAAAAGTTCAAAAAATTTGGCAATAAACTCCAAATAAAACATGCAAGACTATCCTAGGATGAATGTAGTGAGTGCAACCTAAAAACTAAGAAAGCAGTAAACGTGCAAATGCAAAAAATTTCACGAGTTTATCATAAGCAAGACAAGTATAGAGATAACCAGCGATAACCCCCCCCCCAAACCTGAACGTCGTCGCTCGTCCCGAATGTCGAAAGTGGATTCAAGGTGAGAGCTAATACTTGTACAAGTGACCTTCAGTAGAGGCGGTAAGGGTAAGCTCAAGATGATCAACCTCCCTTTGATCACTAGAAATCTCGAAGTACGGCTTCACTCGTTGACCATTCACCTTGAAGGTATTGCCCGTCTTTGGATCAAAGAGTTCTACAGCTCCATGCATGGGGAGCAACTTTGATAATGTCGTACGGTCCATCCCAACGAGTACGGAGCTTTCCAGGAAATAGTCGAAGGCGGGAATTAAATACCAAATCTTTTTGTCCAGGAATCAGTTCCTTACGTACTATACCACGGTCATGATACTTCTTAGTACGTTCCTTGTAGATCTTGGCATTTTCATAAGCACCTAGTCGTAATTCATTGAGCTCATCTAGTTGCAGCAATCGTTCCTCGCCAGCTTTTCCCATATCAAGATTGAGTGCTTTGATAGCCCAATATGCCTTGTGTTCCAGTTCTACGGGAAGATGACATGCTTTCCCATATACAGGTCTGTACGGAGTGGTTCCAATCACCGTCTTGTAGCTAGTCCTGTATGCCCAAAGTGCATCACTCAATTTTCCTGCCCAATCTTTCCTACTAGGCTTCACTACACGCTCTAGGATCTTCTTAATTTGACGGTTGCTAACTTCGACTTGGCCTGACGTTTGTGGATGGTATGGCGTAGCGACACTATGGTGGACACCGTATCTCTTAAGAAGGGAGGCAAAAGTTCTATTGACGAAGTGTGACCCTCCATCACTGATGATTGTCCGAGGGCACCCAAATCTAGAGAATATTACTTCCTTCAAGAACTTCATAACAACTGCGCCGTCATTTGTTTTTGTAGGAATTGCCTCCACCCATTTGGTCACATAATCCACCGCAACAAGAATGTATCCATAACCTCCACTTGATGGAAATGGTCCCATGAAATCAATGCCCCACACGTCGAAAGGTTCAACCACTAGATTCCCTTGAAGGGGCATTTCGTCTTTCTTGCTAATATTACCACCTCTTTGACATGGGTCACAATTATTCATAAAAATTCGAGCATCTCGGTATATTGTTGGCCAGAAAAATCCTGCTTGCAGTACTTTGCGAGCTGTTTTCAAGCCACTATAGTGTCCTCCACAATTAAGCTCATGGCAATGACTCAAAACACTTTGTTGCTCTTCTTGTGGCACGCATCTCCTTAGAATCCCATCAGCTCCTTCTTTGAATAGATGCGGATCATCCCATATGTAAGACCTGCAACGCTTGGCAAGAGCTCTCTTGTCGGAGGCTGAAAAGTTAGTGGGGCAAACATTCATAGACAAATAGTTCACAATATCAGCATACCATGGCTCTTCATTAGCCTTCATTAAGTGCTCATCAGGGATGTCCTCATTGATGGGTATCGAATCAACAGGGATATTTGGTATTCTAGATAAATGATCAGCTACTAAATTCTCCCTACCAGCTCTATCCACAATGGTCAAATCAAAGTCTTGCAGCAAAAGGACCCAACGAATTAACCTAGGCTTAGAATCATGTTTAGCTATAAAATGTCTCAAAGCAGCATGATCAGTATGGACATTCACAGGATGACCAATTAAATAAGACCTAAACTTTTGTAAAGCAAAGACAACAGCTAAAAATTCCTTTTCAGTAGTTGTATAGTTAACTTGCGCAGAGTCTAGAGTCTTACTAACATAATAAATCACACGATACTGCTTATAAATTTTTTGGCATAAAACAGCACCCATAGCAAAATTCGAAGCATCACACATAATCTCAAAAGGAAGACTCCAGTCAGGCGGCACAACAATGGGAGCAGAAACAAGCTTTTCCTTAAGGTTATTAAAAGCATCTAAGCATTCATTAGAGAAATGGAAAACCACATCTTTCGCAAGCAAGCTACTTAAAGGTTTAACAATTTTCGAAAAATCTTTAATAAAACTCCTATGAAACCCTACATGGCCAAGAAAAGACTGCAATTCTTTCACACAAGTAGGTGGGGGAAGTTTTTCAATGATTTCGATCTTAGCCTTGTCTACCTCAATACCTCTTTCAGAAACGACATGTCCTAGAACAATGCCTTCTCTAACCATGTAATGACTCTTCTCCCAGCTTAAGGTCAAATTGCATTCAATGCACCTTTTCAAAACAAGATCTAATCTTTGCAAGCATTCATCAAACGAATCACCAAAAAGGGAAAAATCATCCATGAAAACTTCAACAAACTTAGTTACCATGTCAGAGAAAACAGAAAGCATGCACCTTTGAAAAGTGGCGGGAGCGTTGCATAGTCCAAATGGCATCCTCCTATAGGCAAATGTTTCGAATGGGCAAGTGAATGTCGTCTTCTCCTGATCCTCCGGTGCAATCGGAATCTGGTAGAAACCTGATAAACCATCAAGAAAACAATAAAATTTCCGCCCCGCAAGGCGGTTTAGCATGTCATCTATAAATGGTAAAGGGAAGTGGTCTTTCTTAGTGGCGGCATTTAATCTTCTATAGTCAATGCACATCCGCCATCCAGTGGTCTTCCTAACCGGTACCAACTCTCCCTTCTCATTCTCTTCCACCGTGACTCCTGATTTCTTAGGAACTACATGTACCGGGCTCACCCATCGACTATCAGGAATGGGGTAAATCATATCGGCATCTAGCAACTTGATCACTTCTTTCTTTACCACCTCTTGCATGGCCGGATTTATCCTTCGCTGAGGTTGCCTAACGGGTTTGGCATCTTTTTCTAGAGTGATGTTGTGCACACACCGTGTAGGGCTAATTCCTTTGATATCACTAATCCCCCATTCTATAGCTGCAGAATTTTCTTTCAATACTTCAATCAGCCTACTTTCTTCATCGTTGGAGAGATGTGAGGAGACTATTACAGGCTTCTTCTGATTTTCTCCTAAGTACACATACTTGAGGTGCGCAGGAAGTGGTTTTAATTCTAAGCTAGGCTCTTCAGGAAATCTAATTTCTTCCTCTTCTTCATCTAAAGGTTCAAGTACCTCCTCTCATGCGGGAATTTTTGGGGTGCTATCCATTATTTCAACTAGTTCCCTTGCTTCCTCGGTCATGTAGCACGTCTCAGTTTGCATGGTTAGTGCCTCCTCAAGTGGTTCACGATTATCATGGCAATGATGAAATTCGGAAATCACGGAATCATAGCAATCGACAAAATTTAACTCTTCCACGACTTCCTTATCTCCGATGCTACATCCTACCAACTCAATCTTCTCACCCATTACCTCCATGGTTATTTTCTTGCCCTTATGTTCAAGGCATGTGTTGGTAGTCGCCATGAATGGTCTCCCAAGTAGTACTACGTGCTCGCGAATATGGCTCTTCCCCTCGTCTGCAGACTTCATTACTACAAAATCAGCTGGGATTATCAATTTGTCCACCTTCACAAGGATGTCCTCTATTATCCCGACTGGCCTCTTCACACTTTGGTCCGCCATTTGGACGACAATATTGATGAACGCGAGATTTGTCAGGTCCCGGTTCAGTCAAATAATATTTGTTATTTAGCCAAAGGCAATCCACAACTACAACGAAAACCGTAGTGTAGCAGTAGAATGACTCGAGTGTCGTTCTCTCAGGACTATAACTAGCTTTATCTATTTAACAAGAGAATATAAAACAGCAGACAGATATCAATAGGGGGTTTTCTAGCAGATAATGGAGATTGGTGATAGTATGGTCCTTCTTAACATAATGGGTCGATAATCATGCATAAATTCCTCGGTCTTGCATAGAGATCCTTGAATCAATCTAGTGTCCTGTTGCAAGTATTAAGCACTACGAAGATAATTTGGTCTGACTAGTCAATCACAATTTTCCTAATGTGTTCCTTAATTATTCAACACTACGAAGATAATTGGTCTGATGGTCGACTAGTGTCCAATTGTGCATAATAAACAATAAAACATACGAGAATTTTGGTTACAACTGATCAACGAAATAAAGCAATGACACGGAGTATAATGCGCGATATAGCCATTAGCATGATTATCTTCCCTCGCTAAGAATTCACATACTACCACCAACGATAAGTTTAGCTACTCATATAGGCATGCAATCAACAGAAATCATAGAAGAAAACATGTTGAAAGAATATAATAAAATAAGTAGAATAAAACTGTAAGATACAAAGTTACCGAAGGTTGTCAATCTCCGGATGATTGCGGTCCTACGAGCTCCAAACTGCTGTGAAAAAGTATCCCCTAAGCTACAGAACTCCCAGGACAGCCCCGAGAAGTTCCTACCTAAAACTATAGAGAGAGGTGAGAGAGAAGGTCTGGAAAGATATGATTTTCGGAGAAAACTGAGCAACTATATATAGGCCCCGAAATACTGTGGGGCGGTTAGCCCCACACGGGGCAGTTCGCCCCGTGTGCGGCGGTTAGCCCCACGTCTGGGGCGGTTAGCCCCAGAGAAAATCTCGCGGAATTCCGCGTTTTCGACGCGTTTTTGGATTTCTTCCCCTTTTCGGACTCGGTTTCTGTCTTCTAGTGGCCTTCTAACCTCCAGATTCGACCCCTAGACTCCAAATCCTATCCGGAAACCTTCAGATACTCCAAATAGGCTTCTGGAACACCAATTCCTTGTCAACTTCAATATAATTGCCCGGAAATCCTCGATTTTCACCCAAAACCTGTAAAATAAAATGTAAAGGGAAACGTGACACTTATTCTAATAAAATGTATTAAAATATAGCTAAATTAACATAGAGGATAGCTAAAATAGGTGAAAAAGACTCGAATGAAAGTGTAAAATACACATTCATCAAATATCAGTTGGTGTCAGTTCTCCGAGATCCAGGGCCTTGTATACCGAATAGGGAATTAAGTTAATGCTAGCCCCTAAGTCAAGCATTGCCTTCGTGGTCCGACCGTTCCCTAAAGCGATGTTGATGATGAAACTTCCAGGGTCTTTTTTCTTCACGGGTAATCCGACAATTGAGTTGACCGTTTCAACCCCATTCACTTCCTTTCCTGAAGTAATCCTTTTGTTCTTGATCTCACGAAAGAATTTCGTATAAGCCGGAATGTTTTGGATTAACTCCAAGAGAGGTACATTGACTTCCACTTTTGAGAGGCGTTGGAATAGGGGTGACTCTCGAATATCCTTCTTGGCTGGCTTGATCCGACTTGGGAATGGTACATGTGGCTTTGGAGGCACATATGAATTAGAAGATTTGTGAAGTTCCCCTGGCGTAGGAGTTCCTACCTCGACTTCATCATCACCTATGTCTACCATAGATGGTCTTGGTTCATCATTCTTTCCTGGAACTTCTTGAGGTTCTTTGGAACTTTCGCTAACCTCTTGTTCTGTGCTCGGTGCTGCATTTTTGGTCCCAGTAGATTCAACACGTTTAGGACGCACGAAGTTAGGAATTTTGGTCATCTTGCCTCCACGGAGTAGTAGATTCACCTCTTCGCATTCATTCTCCTCGGTAGTAACAGTTGGAAGTGGCTCGGGATCAGTTTCAGGTGTCACATCGGGGGAACTGGGGGGGGTCGTCCAATTCCCTGGAGTTGGGGGGCGATTCGCCCCCCACATCGGGGGGTTCGACCCCACTTCAAGGGGGGCGTCTTCGACTGCTTTTCCGCACTTTTCACACTTAAGCAGGCTAAGATCCTTGATAAGTTGCTCAGTTACTTCGACCGCTTCAAAAGCCTTTCCGATGCGAAGGTTGTTTTCAGCTTGCCCTGCGTGTGCTATCTCGAAAACACTCTCAATGGCTTTATTCCCTGCGTAAAACGCAAGTTCCTCCTCTTCACTGATATCTTCGTCTTCAGAATATCCTTCGTATAAGCCGTCAGTTTCGCCCCGATTTGAATATATGTTGGTGACTTGCTCGACATTATCTCCTCGGATTGTGCAGATCCATTGGCGTACTTTTGAAAGACCTTCTCTGCCTCTTCAACTGTACATTCTTCTAAGCCTCCACACATCCCATCCACTTGAAGCCTAACATCATCACGTAGTCCACCAACAAAAAACCAAATCAGCTCCCCGTCGTCGAAACGGTGATGGGGGCACTCACGTTTATACAACTCAAAACGTTCATAGGTGTCACAGAACCGCTCGTACTCTCCTTGCTTGAAGTGTTCGATCCGATTCCGCAGTGCAATCGTCTCATGGTAAGGCATGAAACGCGCCAAGAACTCCTCTACTACTTGGCTCCAGGTCCTCAGTGATCCTGGTGCTAGCCTTGCTATCCAAATCCTTGGTTCATATCCCAGAGCAAAAGAAAATAATTTCCTGCATAATTGGTCCTCGGTGAAATCCTTTGCTGGAACTTTTGCTATTTCTTCCTCATAGGACCTGATGAAGCTTAACAGATTCATTCCCACTCCATCTTCGAACCTCGGTATCCTTCTCACTACAGAACTCGTTACCTCATACCCCGATAACTCTTCTTCCAAGTATATAACTGACCCTTTCCTCACTTGCGAGAACATAGGTGTCAAGCGAGCTTTTAAGGTCGTCATACCTGGAAATCTGGAACAGGAGTAACTCAAAACTGAAAATTAGTCTCGTTAGAAATCTCGGAGATCAAGAAAGTTCTAGAAATCGAAAACTACTAAGACTAGGAAAGGGGTATCAGAGAGAGATTAAATAGGAAAATAAAAACTACTAGAACTAGGAATTGAATGCTGAAAATATAAAAAAGCTAAACAGAAAAAAGGAGTATAGTCCCCGGCAACGGCGCCAATTTGATGAACGTCGAATTTGTCAGATTCTAATTAATCAAATAAATTTGTATTTAGCCAAAGGCAATTCACAACTACAACGAAAACCGTAGTGTAGCAGTAGAATAACCTCGAGTGTCGATCTCTAAGGACTATAACTAGCTTTATCTAATCTAACTTAAGAATATAAAATCAACAGACGACTTAGCAAAGGTTTTTCTTAGCAGATAATGGAGATTGGTGATAGTATGGTCATTCAAAGCATAGCAGGTTAATAATCATGCATAAATTCCTCGGTTTTGCATGGAGATCTTTGATCAATGAATTGTCCAATTGTGTTCCGTAATTATTCAACACTACGAAGATAGATGTTTTAGATAGATCAAAGAAATAAAGCAATAACTCAGAGTATGCGCGATATAGCCATTAGCATAATTATTAACCCTTCGCTAGGAAATCACATACTATCACCAACGAGAAGTTTAGCTACTCATAGATGTCATGCAATCAACAGAAATCATACCACGAATGAATGAAAACATGATGAAAGATATATAAATATAAATAGAAAAACTGTAAGATACAACGTTACCTAAGGTTGTCAATCTCCGAAGAATCGCGATCTTACAAGCTCCAAGACGCTAAGAAAAAGTATCTCCTAATCTAAGAACCCCCAGAACAAGCTCTGGAGAATTCCTACCTAAAACTACTGAGAAATGTGAGAGAAAAGGTCTGGAAAAGTATGAAAATCGGAGAAAACTGAGCAACTATATATAGGCATTCGGCAGGTGTGGGGCGAAGGGCCCCACACACCGGGGGATTCGCCCCACGTCCCGGGCGATTCGCCCGGGAGCTTTTTTCGGTCAGATACGCGTTTTCGACGCGTTTTTGAATTTCTTCCCCCTTTCGGACTCGGTTTTTGCCTTCTAGTGACCTTTTAGCCTTCAGACTCGACCCTAGACTTCAAATCCTATCCGGAATCTTTCAGATACTCCAATTAGGCCATTGGAACACCAATTCCTTGTCTACTTCAATATAATTGTCCGGAAAACCTCGTTTTTCAACCAAAACCTGTAAAATACAAACTAAAGGGAAACGTGACACTATTCTAATAAAATGCACTAAAATATAGATAAATTAACATAGAGGATAGCTAAAATAGGTGAAAAAGACTCAAATGAAAGTGTAAAATACACATTCATCAGTAACATATGTACAAGTTGTTCTTGTGGGTACATGGTCCGTTGAGCAATCATGTACCGTTGTTACAAGATATGTACTATGAACGTTAAATTATGCACCCTTATTAGTTAGACGTGTCACACATGGATGGAGTTTATAGATTTTTGTAATAACTTGTGTACCATCCTTGCCAAGTCATGTACCTTTTAAAGGTGACTCTTAAGAATGTTATAAATCATGTACGTCTCACATATGCAAAAGTGAGTTTATATGCACTTTTTAAAAATTCATGTAACGTTGTTGCTAATTCACGTACCATTATTATTGTGCAGTGTATTGTACAAATGGAAGACAATCTATAATTAACAAGGTACCACTGTACATTTAACCATCAAGGTACCACTGTATGTTTAACCGTCTAAATCTTGTATCACCATGTAAAAATTATACACACTAGTTTTTTTTCATGTAAAAGTTGAAACAAAGCTTTCATGAGGGAACTTAAGCGAGTTATTAAGAATAAAGCCTCACATATCATGCATTCACGGGTTGAGTGATATGCATGTACATGAACATACAAATTAGGTCCCATAACACATTGAAGATGCCCAACCATGAACCATCAATTCTAATTTGAAAAGAATTGATTAAAACAACAAATTAACAATAAGTCCAATTGTTGTTCAAATGTCAATACAGATTTCCGATAGAAGTCTCGGAGCAAATGTCATGACCACAATGCAATTGTATTCCATTTTTAATCAACATTTTGTTGTCATGATCACTCTGGTAGTCATGTCTAACTCAATAAATATGATTGGCTCTATATTTCTCATGTAATCTTTTAACGGCATTGCCTACAATCAATCAACGAGCACTCCCTCCACGCCATAATCGACTCCAAGATTAAAAGTAATCACCGGTTAATGTTTTGTTCCAGGAACATGGTTCTTCTTGTAAAATAAACGTAAATTGAAGGAGCAATTTCAACGAGGCTTGTGTTGGTACCTGATTATTCCCAAGCAAACGTCAATTACAAACAAATTATGTACACAACCATATGTAGAAGAACGAAATCAATTGGAAACACCAAGGAGAAGAATTATGCAACGAGAGCAAGATGCCCAACCGAGATTTACCCAAGAAACAAAAATAGTACTGGTTTTGAAAGATGGTCACTTGCTTCCCTGCAATCCCAAAAAATTTGGCTATTCTAACATTCACAAACACATAAAATTATGGATTTTGTTGCTTGATGATTGATCATGTACATTAGAGAATCAAATATGGGCTAGCCAACGAAATTTGTGTAGGCAGACTTGGGAGTTTAATTCGGTACTACATTTCATGAACAAATAGATTTCAGTTACATTGACTCATTTATTGGTTGCATTTATATATATATATATAGGGTCATTTCGGGTATATAACCTCAAACGTCACTTTTTTGAAAATAAGATTTTCAGTAACACTAATATGTAAATAAGTTTCTAAAACATCACCTAGATGTAATTGACCCTTAATAATACCCACTTACTTGATAATGACGATATTAAATTCAATACTGTATCACATATTACATCTATTATCCCGTATAAACCTTTCCACTACCCTAGTTTCAATCCTTCTTCTTCACATAACTCTTCACCAAAAATAACATTAACATTTTGACTCATGGAGACAAATCATCAAGCTTCACACTCACTGAACCCAACCATGAACAGTCTAATACCAATCAAACCGCCACAACTCCCAAACCAACCACAAATCCCAACCCTAGCACCTCTGAACCTTATTCCAATGCCTGTTGGTATTCCGACAGTAACACCTCCAAACCATCCTTATGCTCAGTTGATGAACGTATTTTTAGCACGTTCATCTTGTCTTTTTCGCCTCCTTTTGCTATCTTTGAATCTAGTTTTGTTGTTTGTTTTCTAGAATAGTGTCACGTTTTGTTTGTTTTGCATTTCTCATGTACTTAGGTACAAAGTGGCGGTTTTGAGCTCAAACGTAGCATTTTGGATGAATTTGGATCATTTTTTAGCACCACAACTTCCATGGACGTGCTTGCTAGTGCCCGGGACCTAATAAGTGATTGTATGTGTATTTCCAAGGGGATAGGAGGCTATTCGGAGGCTTAGAGCTGAAGAAACAAAGGCGGAGTTGCGTTTTCATTCCAGGTGAAGCGCCCAGGACTGAGGTGAAGCGCCCAAAACAGAGCCCAGAAGCAGAATTGGAGCAGAATGGAGGCATTTTCTGGAGTGATGCTGGGCACTTTGCCCAGCATAGCCAGGCGAAGCGCGTGGCTGGGCGAACTGTCCAGCTATACCAGGCGCTTCACCCAATTCGAAAGACAGCAGCAAATTTTCCTCATTAAATACACATTTTCATTTACATTTTCATATCATCAGACCTTGCACCTGCGTTTTGGGAGCTTTCCCTAGCCCTAATTCTCAGTTTTGAACATTTTGACCATTGTAATACATTAGAGATTGAAGATTTGGCAATTGGATAGCATTTTACATTCATCTACGGAGAGGTTTCTAGATCAAAACCATAAAGTAGTGACAGCTTTGGTGGTAACTTTGTATCAATCCCTTTCTTTGTATTTGAAATCATATTTTCCTCTGATTATTCATATGAAATGATGCTTAATGTTATAAATCCATTTGTGTTGGTGGTAGTATGAGGATTCAATCATAATATGAATTACGTTATCTTGTATGAGGCCCCGAGTCGATCTTGCTGCATGTTTTATCTCGTTTGACATAGTTGTCAATCAAATATCTTCGAATATGAGTATGTGACAAACTTTTGGTCAATCGTTCCGTCCTCTGTTTGTGTTCATTTTGGCCATGAACACCGTTCCTAGTTCTACGAGAGTATACAAGATTTTTGGATTTAATTCTTGTTGAAGCGGCTCTCACTTAACTCTAACATAGGTGATTCTCTATTACGTGTAACTGAATTACTCATAGGAATCATTAAAACCCTTATGGTTACCCTACTCACTTCCATCATTGTTTAGGTACACCCCCACAATGAACTCTTCCCTTGATACAATCAGGTTGTCCCATTGAACCTAGATCTTGGGATCTCAAGTCAACTAGGTTGGGTTCTCCCTTTTGCATCAATCATTGATCAAAGTCTTCAATCCCATTCCAGCTGATGACTTTGCCACCATCTCACGACCTAACCCTTTGGTTAACGAATCCGCTAAATTGTCTCTCGACTTTATAAAGTCCAATGAGATAACACCGACTGTAAGAAGTTGTCTAACGGATTTATGTCTACGACGAATGTGTCTAGACTTTCCGTTATACAAATTACTCTTTGCTGTACCAATAGCAGCTTGGCTATCACAATGCAAACGTATAGCTGGCACGGGCGTCGACCAACTTGGAAGACTTTCTAAAAATATGCGTAGACACTCGGCTTCCTCTGAGCAAGAGTCCAACGCAACAAACTCCGCTTTCATTGTTGATTTCGTTATCACAGTCTGTCTCGAAGATTTCGAAGAAACGGCCGCACTTCCAAGAGTGAAAACATATCCACTCGTGGCCTTTGCGTTTCTTGAATCTGTGATCCAGTTTGCATCTACATATCCTTCTAGTACTGCTGGATATCTAGTATATTGTAGCCCTACATCACGAGAAAATCTCAAGTACTTTAGTACTCTCTTTATAGCATTCCAGTGATTCATTCTCGGATTCTTCGTGTAGCGACTCAATCTACTCATAGTATAAGCCAAATCAGGCCTTGTACAATTCATCAAGTACATTAGACTTCCAATAATCCTAGAGTATTCAACTTGAGATACTCCTTCGTCCACGTTCTTTGTAAGAGGGACCTTTGAATCAATTGGTGTTTCAACCAATTCGAGGTCATCTTTGTTGAATTTTTCTAGGATCTTGTCCACATAATGAGCTTGGCTCAACATCAACCCATCGGGTGTTCTAAGAATTTTAATCCCAAGGATTACATCGGCTAGACCCATGTCTTTCATATCAAATCGAGATCTCAACAAGTCTTTCGTGGATTTGACCATTTTATCATTGCTTCCAATGATTAGTATGTCATCGACATAGAGACATAGAATGACATAGCCATTTTCATTCTCTTCGATATAGACACACTTGTCACTTTCGTTGATGACAAAACCATTTGACATCATGACATTGTCAAACTTCTCATACCATTGTTTCGGTGCTTGTTTCAAGCCATACAAAGACTTTACCAATTTGCAAACCTTATTTTCTTGACCAGGTACAGAAAATCCTTCAGGTTGCTCCATATAGATCTCTTCTTCTAAATCACCATTTAGAAAAGCGGTCTTTACATCCATTTGATGCACATCAAGATTGCACAAAGAATCAAATGCAATGATCATTCGAATGGATGTTATTCTCGACACGGGAGAATTGTGTCAAAGCAATCTTGACCATACTTTTGGCGATAAACCTTAATCACCAATCTAGCTTTATACTTATCAATAGTTCCATCCATTTTCAATTTCCTCTTGAAAATTCATTTATAATCTAGTGGTTTGCATACTTGCGAAAGGTCCACTAGTTCCCAAGTATGATTTTACAAGATGGATTCATCCTCACTATTGATAGCTTCTTTCCATAGAGGTCCATCCGTTGAGGTCACCGTCTCATGATAGGTTTGAGGTTCACTTGCAAGCATTAAAGTTGTTAGAAAATCAGGACCCTAATTTTTGGCAATTTTCACACGTTTGCCACGTCTTGGTTCAACCTCTTCCGTTTCTTCATTCGTTCCTTGTGTTTTCTCATGTGTTCGTTTAGAAGAGCTACCACCAACATCTTTTAATCTTTTACATGGGAACACATTCTCAAAGAATGAAGCATTACGAGACTCCATTATCGTATTTTTCTGTATATCAGGAATTTCAGATTTCACCACTAAGAATCGATAAGCTCGACTATTGTGTGCATATCCTAAAAAGATGCAATAAACGGTTTTTGGTCCTATTTTTACCTTCTTAGGTAAAGTAACTATTACCTTTGCAAGACAGCCCCACACTCGCAAGTATTTATATGAAGGAATCCTTCCACGCCACAAATCATAGGGGCTCTTGTCCATTTTCTTTTGGGAAGTTTTATTTAGAATGTAGTTAGCCGTTAGAACATCTTCCCCCCCCCCCCCAACATTCCTTGATTCATCTCATAAGTAATCAACATGGCATTCATCATTTCTTTCAATGTATGGTTTTTCCTTTCCGCTATGCCATTTTGTTGTGGTGAATAAGGGGCAGTGGTTTCATGTTTTATATCACTTGAGGCACACAATTGTTCAAGTGGTGAAACATACTCTCCACCTCTATCACTCCTTATTACTTTGATCTTCTTGTTATGTTGATTCTCAACCTCATTCTTATAGAGAACAAACTTCTCTATGACTTCATCTTTGCTTTTAAGAAGATACACATAGCAAAAATTTGTGCAATCATCTATAAAAGTCACAAAGAACTTGTTACCTCCACGTGTTGGAGTTGATTTGAAATCACATACATCGGTATTGATTAAATCAAGTGTTTCCGTTTCTCTTTCAATCGATTTAAAAGTGGTTCGTGTTAGCTTTGCTTCAACACACGTTTCACATTTGTGTGATGCATCAATATGAAACGTTGGTAAACCTTTTAAGTTAATTAATTTACACAATGTATTATAATTAACATGTCCAAGTCTACCATGCCACAAATTAAAAGGCTCAAGCATATAACCGGAATTCATAGTGGTTTTATTAGCATTGCCACCAACATTGGCATCAACAATCAGTACACACATTTTAAACATGCCATTGGTTACATAGCCATCACCAACATAAGTGCTACCTTTGGTCAAAGTGACCTTATCGGACTCAAGCACAACACGAAAACCGTGTTGAATCAAAAGAGAGCCAGAAACCAAGTTCTTTCTAATCTCAAAAGCATAGAGCACATTCTTCAAAGTGAGTTCGTGCCGTGAAGTCATCTTCAAGACCACGGTCTCATGACCCTTGACTTCACAAGTAACAGAATTCCCCATATAGAGCTTTTCACCATTCTCAGTTTCTTCAAGCTGAGCAAACATATCTTTGTTGAAGCACACATGCCTAGTGGAACCGGTATCAATGAACCATTCACGAGTATTGGTTCCAACCAAATTCACCTCAAAAATCATAGCAACAAGGTTGAGTTCAAAGGCTTCCTTAGAGACAGCCTCAACCACATTTGTAAGATTCTTCTTCTTGGGTTTACGACACTCGGAGAATTTGTGACCAACCATGTCACAATTGAAGCATTTCCCCTTAAACTTCTTCTTCTCAACACCACCAGTTGGTTTTGTTTTGGACCCTTTCAGAAAAGCCTTCTTGTTTCTTCTTCCATGCTCAACTAGATTAGCTCTAGCATCCGGACGTTGAGAGATAGGTACATAACCAGATTCCTTAGCGGAGGCACTGTTATCTTCCTCAATACGGAGTCGAACAATCAACTCTTCGAGATTCATCTCTTTTCGCTTGTGCTTCAAATAGTTCTTGAAGTCTTTCCACGTCGGTGGCAATTTCTCAATCACAACAGCCACCTTAAAGGCTTCCAATAGCTTCATGCCTTCAGCATCGATCTTATGAAAGATCACTTGCAACTCTTGCACTTGATTGATCACAGAATTGGAGTCAATCATTGCAAAGTCCAAGAACCGTCCAACAATGAACTTCTTGGCTCCCACATCCTCAGTTTTATACTTCTTATCCAAAGACTCCCACAGTTCTTTGGCGGTTTTTGTTTGGCCATACACGTTGTATTGTCCATCCAAAAGACCGTTCAACACATAATTCCTACAAAGGAAATCAACATGATTCCACAAATTAAGAGCCGTCAACACTTCATGGTTTCTTTTTGGATTATCACCATCCATTGTAGCCTTAGGAGGATCATTGGTGAGATACGAAGCAAGACCCAAAGTGGTCAAATAGAACTGTAAGAAAATACGGTCAGAATTACCCCTAGGATTGTGAAGCGGAATTTCAAAATTTTCTTAAAATGCATACTAATTGATCATGCATATGACATGTATTGAATCACATTAGTTAGAGAACTTACAGTAATTCGAATGTAAGAACTAGAACAAATTTAGGTGTTGGATTCCAATCAACGAGATCCTGGTAGTAATAAGCAAAATCTTCTCCTTTAGTGAAGTCGAAAAAGATATCCAATTCGTCTCCTTGATTATCTGCAAGACAATAAAGATTAGTGTCCAGCTTTAACAATCCTCCACCTTGGTATACGGATGAACAATAGCATATCGAGAGAATGCTAGGATATTCTCGATTCAAACTAAGGTTTGACTACAGGAGGGGGCGGCTGCGACGTGTGGATGGAGAGGGAAGGGAGAGCTTTACTTTGTCTTGAGAGAATAGAGAGAGTGAATGAGAAAGTATGAATAAAGCTCTCCTAACCATCTACTTATATAGTAGCTCATAGAAGCTATCAAGAATAAGAATTCTAATTCTTAATAAGAATTCTAATTCTTATTGCGCAAGTAAACCTTTATGTCCAGGTTCATTCCCTAATTAAATCATAACTTAGGAAAAACTTGCCCTTAAGTTTAATTGGGAGAAGGAGAACTCCTTCTCCCCCAATTCGGCCGCGCCTATGGTAAGGGAGGTGGGTCTCACTTTTGGGACCCACATGCAGGTCTAGAGCAATTTAAACTCTAATTAAATTTTGCCCATGTGCATATATTATTTCAATTAATATATCCTTTTAATTCCAACCACAATTATATTTCTAAAATATAATTATAATTGTATTTTCGTAAATACAATTAATTCAATTAATATTCTCTTAATATTAATTGCGCCACAACTATTTATAATTAACTCAGTTAATTATAATACCTTTCCTATAGTCATGCGGATAAGCCAGTTAACCACATAGTGTGACCCATAGGGCCTCAATGTATTAAGCTAGATCAAACACTAGGCTTTATGGAATTCCTAGACAATTCCATTTGCAATATTAATACATGAGGACGTTTCAGAGGAATCTCAAAGCTACCTTTCGTTGTCGAAGCCTGTTGCACTCAATGCGGCAATGGTAAGGTCCTTTCATCTGACTGACTCGAATACATCTAGGATCGATGTAGTGCCTATCCCAATAATGCACTCATGACGCCTTCAGTGAGTTGCATGGTTAACACAATATATTTATGACCCTTCATAAATATATTTGTACGCTGGCCAGCGGTTTTACCAACACAACTATGAACGGCTAGAGCAGTTCTCTCCAATGCTACACATGAGAGATGAATCCTCTCCAGAGACCAACTATCACCAACCCTATGTATATTTCCAAGCTCCCAACTGGACCATATCTACCATTGTTCCAGGTGCAAGCTTTGGTGTCAGCCAAAGATCAGGGCGCGACATATGTGATGATAAAGACCTGAGAGTCTAAGGATGAATGGCATAACTTCCACAACTCCAGTTTCCATAGACACTTTTGTGTACAGTATACATCGATGGGGAGTTCCGGTGGGTAATTCCATTGTTCGGATAACCTCCTCGAACAACTATGCGCAGTTATGGGAACATCATGGACTCGCTCTAATGATTCGTTCCGTGGTCGTGGGATCGACTCACATTTGCTCTAACAAGTATAACCTCCACGGATACTAGTCTCGATTGCATCATTCATGTAAGAAAATATGGTAAGAGTTACCCCTAGGGTACGCAGCGGAATTTCAAAAATTTTCTTAACATACAGGTTAATTGATTATGCCTATGTCGTATATATATAAACACGTCAATTAGAAGACTAACCTTACTTCCACAGCAGCTTCCAAGTCTTCGTAATAATCCGGTGTATCTTCTCCTTCGCCGAAGTCGAAGATATCTGTAATACTCTGATTATCTGCAAGACAATAAGAGTTAGTTTCCAGCTCCTAGAACCTCAACCTTGGTATCCACGGATGAACAGCCTATCGGAAGAATGCTAGGATATTCTTTGTGTGACCAAGAAGACGGAGCGGTAATTCCTCCGGTGAGGTGGCGCGCGCGGATGACTATAGAGGAGGGGAGAGTTTTTATTTTCTCTAAGAAAACTGGGTAGAATGACTGTGTAAGTCTATATTAAAAACTCTCTAATAGTCTACTATATATAGTAGTCAATAGAAGCCTAAAACATAAGCAATTAGACTTCATAAAGGAATAAGAATCTAATTCTTATCGCACTAGGAAACCATTATCAAGTCTAGATCCATTGCCAATCAAATTAAAACTCAATCAGGAAAATCTAACTTATCCCTTGGACTTCTAATAGAGGAAGGAGTCGAACTCCTTCCCCTACCCAGCTCCTGCGCGCGCGCGCGCCTTCCTAGGGACACTAGGTGGGTCCCGATTTTGGGACCCACTTATAGTTCTAAGGCAATTCAAACTCCAAGTAGATTTTGCCCAACTGCATATGTTAATTCTAAATTAACATATCCTTTCTAATCAAACCTCTATTATATTTCCAAAATATAATCTTTAATTGTATTTACATAAAATACAATTAATTAGTCAATTCAATTAATAATTCCAAATCATTAATTGAGCCACCAAATATTATAATTAATTCCAAATCAATTATAATCCATCAATCACAATTAATTCTAAATTAATTGCGACTCCATCTTCAAGGATATTCTGATAGGATGAATCACCACATAGTGTGACCCATAGGGCCTCATCGTATTAAGCAAGTCCTAGACCAGGCAACATGGAATTCCTAGACGGTTCCATTTGCAATATTAATACATGAGGACGTTTGAGAGGTTTTTCAAAGCTAACCCTTTCGTTGCGAAATCTGTTGCGCTCAACGCGGCGATGGTAACGTCCCTTCATCTGACTTGCTCGAATGCATCTAGGATCGATGAAGTGTCTATCCCAATAATACATCCACGGGCGTCTCAAGGAGTTGTTTGGTTAAGATATACTTATGACCATCATAATATATCATTTGCACTGGCCAGTGACTTTACCAACACAACTATGCAGACTATGAGCAATACTCTCCTGTGCTACACTTGAGAGATGAATCATTCACAGAATCACTTATCATCCCCATTTGTATGTAGCCATAATCCTGGATCGTGTCTTAGGTCAGCTGCTTATTTAGAGCTGACATCGACGGGTCCACCAAGGATATGGGGCAACAAATGTGATGATAAAGTCCTGTAAGTACAAAGGACGACTGGCATCACTTCGACAACTTACCGGTTCCCATAGACACTTCTGTGTAGAGTATACATCGATGGGAGTGTCCGGTGGGTACTTCCATTGTTCGATAATCCTTCTTCGAACAACTATACGCAGTTATGGGAACATTTCTCGATTGTCCAACAATCCGTTCCGTGGCCGTGGGATCGGCTCACACTTGCTCCAACAAGTATAACCTCCACGCATACTAGTCTCGTCTGGTTCATTCAGACCCCTACATCCGAGATGAACCTCGACTAGGGAGAGTTTGTTATAGATGATAACTCACATAGCTCCCACTATCTGTGTGATCGGTCATCTATCCGAGGGGACATGTTTAATATCAATAGAGACTGTTAGTGTTGAAATATGTCCAGTCCGTATGTACGAACTGGTGCGGTCTAAGAGCGCGACAAAGCATCATAGGCCGTCCCTCAAGGGGCACGACCACACCCAAGTATGTCACTAAGGTGTGGACCGACCAAACATAGGGTCCGACCATCACTGGGAGGACAACCCTCAAAATAAGTTCCTCACAAGGACAAAGCTGCCAGTGAGCTCGAGGAGCATCTCTCGGGCTCGAGGAGACCTTACGTCAAGGTAACGCTCCTTGACAGAAACTGAGCAGGACACTACTCGCATCTTCCACGTACAAGGAAGGCACGAGGACCCTGAGCGACCAGCCATGGTTGCTCCCTTGGGCCAAGGCCCATGGACCTCCTTAATGGGCCTGGGCCGAGGAAGGCCTCAATCCTACTCGTACTCGTAAAGTCGCCTCTCCGGTCTGATACCTTACAGACCGGGCAAGAGTCTCTAACCCCCCCCCCTCTAGTCTATTTCAGGTACGAGGAAGCTACAAGAAGGCTCATTTCCTATCTCAGAGTGATACTACAAGAAGAAGAACTAGAATGACTTAGACTAGCGACTCATTACGAACCTAGAGAGAAACACGAATTACCCTTCAACATTTGGCGCCGTCTGTGGGAAACGACACGAAAGGTCATTCCTTGCCCTACTGGTCGAGCCACAACCCTCCTCGTGACCCTTCACGAATATGCCTCCCAGAAGAAGCAACCGTCTTGCTAATGCACCACCCGGGAACCCTCCTCGACCTAGAGGCCGTCCCTCTAGTAACGGTCGCGGAGGAGGAACAGATGGTGTTCCGAGGGAACCAAGAAACAACAATGTTGCAAGGAATCGGGATTACACGGAGGGAGCATTCACTTATGTCACCCACTCCCAAAATGAAAGATCGGGAGAAAATAACCCGCAAGGAGTCCCGGTGGGAAATGCCTATGGAGCATTAAGAGTCTTGAACAACGCCGAGTCTAGGGGGCAGCCTCATCCGGTAGCAATCAACCAACCTCCCGTAGCATTGAACCCTCCTCAACCGGCCGCATTGACCTTCACCCTTCTTGATGGACGTGTAGTCCAACCATCAGACTTCGGGATGGGCGAAGCTCAATACGGTCTATTCCTTCTTACTCTACAAGGATATGTCGGAGGTAATGAGGCTATTAGGGTTAATACTGAGATACAAGCTCAAGGAGAACAACAGGCCCCGGTGCAAGAGCAACCTCGGGCCACCCTGGTCGCTCCTCGTCAATCCCAAGGAAGAGCACCTGTTGCACAAGATGAAGCACATTCGAGAGCCAACACCAGGCCAATCCAATCTAGACTTGGACCATCAAGAGTTCAATCGAGGTTAGGACCCCAAGGTGCCCCGGAAGACTTGAGAGACCTGATTGATAGAAGAATACGGGCATCATTACAAAATGTGGCGCAACAAGAAAATAGAGTTCAGGTGGTCGCTACACCACCCGTTCTCCCCAATCAAGTTACCCCCAACCAGGTAACTCCTCAAAACCAACAAGAAGCAGTGGAGGAGAATCAAGCATTGAGAACAGTAGCTGAGGTAACCCCCCTGGTCGATCCGATCACGGGGAGGAGGCTCACTCTGGAGGAACTCAACGCGAGGAAATCCGCACTTGATGCTCAGATAGAGACTCTACGAGGAACTGTCCAAGAGAGAGAGCAAGACCAAGATCCGAGCCCTTTGTGCGATGAGATTAGAGGCCACCAAGCCAAAATCGAAAGAGGGTTCCCCACCTTCGAAAGCTATGATGGAACAAGTTGTCCGAAAGACTACTTGGTAAGATTTGGCACTAAAATGGACGCTTACGGTCATGATTCAAGGACCAAAGCACTCCTCTTCCCGGCTAACCTCTCCGGAGAAGCTATGAAGTGGTGGTCGCGCCTCCCTCACCGATCCATCAAGTCATATAGAGATCTCTGTAAGGAGTTCTCTAAGCGTTTTGAGAAGGTAATGAACGCCAAGAGACGGGTGAGGTACTTGGCTGAAATTGTTCAGAAAAACAACGAAGACTTGAGGGACTTCATCAATCGCTTTCATGAAGCAGCCCTACAAGTCGAAGATCACTCGATCAATGAGAGGAAAGAATATTTGTATGGTAACACTACCAACATCAAATTCCAAGATGTACTCTCAGCATCGTGTGTGGAGAATGAAGCACAACTTGCCAAAGTTTGCAAGGATTTCCTCGAGGCCGAGGAATTCCGAAAAACGGTCACCGTGAGAACCAACCTTCCCAAGGAAAAAATGAAAGAAAAAGAAAAAGAAAAGGAGTACCCTCCTCGCCCCCAAAATCCCGGGAAGCAGAGGAAAGAGCAAAAATTTGGGTTGATCAAGGAGGGCAACTCAAGAAATGATTTCAGAGACAAGAGGTCTCCTCCCAGAAGATCACCTCCAAGACGATATAGCAACTACACAGACTTGAATAGGCCAAGATCCGACATCTTGAACTATATAGTCTCGAGGAAGCTAGACGTCTCATGGCCACCCCCGATTAAGGAAAATCAAAGGAACAAGAGCTCGGAAAAATTTTGCAAGTTTCACAACGGAAAAGGGCACACCTCAGATGAGTGTGTCGAGCTCAAGAACGAAATTGAGAGGATGATACGCAACGGCCAATTGGTTAGCTACATCCGGAAGGAGGAACCTCTGGCACTCCCGCCGCCACCACCTAGGGGTGGGAGCGAGCACCCCTACCAAGGAAATCCCCAGGATGACGACATTCATAATTACAACAATTATGAGAACCGCCCCGTGAATGGAAGCATCCACACTCTCACAATTGCGGGAGGACCCGCGGGGGGCGACACTCGTAATTAGAGGGAGATTACGGCGGACAACCTTAGGGTCCGAGATGTGAAGTACGCTCAAGCCGCACGACCAGGAACGAATGTTATCTCTTTCGATGATAGCGAGATACCTCTGAAGCATGCCGGAGGAGGGAACATCTATGATCCTTGCGTTCCACTCGTAGTTTCCTTGGACGTTCAATCATACAAGCTAGGAAGGATCCTCGTCGACACCGGGTGCTCGGCAAACTTGATTTTCACCGGAACCTTGAAAAGGATGCAAATGAACCCAAGGGAAGGGCTAAGAGAAGTGAGGAGCGCATTGGTAGGATTCGGAGGACAACCTATCATGCCGCTCGGAATTATCAACCTCACGGTATCGATGGGCAGCGCTCCTAGACGAGTGACGCAACAGGTTCCTTTTGTGGTCGTCGATATGCCGTTTGATTATTTTGCAGTCCTAGGCCGACCCGGTCTCTCTCAATTCCGAGCTGTAGTATCCACGGTCCACAACAAGCTAAAGTCCCCACTCCTTTGGGAATTGGACAAGAAGTAGGAGACATACGAGAAGCATGGGAATGCTACACCATGTCAGCCAAGTTCACTTCGAGGGTTGCCATTGGAGAACCCAACCCCGGGCAGTCATCTGAGGAGACACCCCTTGTTCACAATGCGCCTTATCGTTTCTACACGGTTCGGCGAGTGAAGAGAAAGTCAAAAAAGCCAAGTCCATCACTTAGGCGAAGAAAAGCAATCATGAAGAAAGACAAGGATACTCTAGTAGGAGCTGTTAAGGAGCTCGAGGAGTATCAAGTGATTCCACCAGTCCCACCCTCTTCCAAAAAGAAGAAATTCTTTGAGGAAAACAAAATTGAAGCAAGAGAAGCCCTAGAAGAAATCCAAATTCTTGAAGGAAGTGCCGACAAGGTCACAAAAATTGGCACCGAGATGACCACTGAAGTCAGGATGAAACTCATCCAATGTTTGAAGGATAGCAACGACATCTTCGCATGGAGTACCGAGGACCTCAAAGGGATCGACCCACAGGTGGCCGTTCACCGTCTGAACGTAGACCCGTCGATCACCCACATCAGAGAAAAGCGAAGAGACTTCAGTGCAGAAGATAATGCCATCATAGAAGCGGAAGTCCAAAGACTTCTTAAGGCCGGCCACATCAAAGAGGTGAGATACTCCGATTGGGTATGCAATGTGGCCCTCGTGGAGAAAGGTCCGGGAAAATGGAGAATGTGCAACAATTTCACAAGGCTCAATAAGTTTTGCCCAAAGGATCCATACCCTCTCCCACGGATCGACCAGCTGGTCGATTCCACCGCTGGATGCGCCCTCCTGAGTTTCATGGATGCATACCAGGGCTTCTACCAGGTCAAAATGGCCAAAGATGATGTGCCTAAGACTGCCTTCTTCGCCAATGGCAATGTGTATTGCTTCAACGTGATGCCATTTGGTCTTAAGAACGCCGGAGCGACCTATCAGAGGTTGGTTAACAAAATGTTCAAAGAAGAGCTGGGTAAAACAATGGAAGTATATGTCGATGACATGCTCGTCAAGAGCAAAACCGAGGAGCAACACGTAGGTTACCTGGCAAAATGCTTCTCAATCTTGAGAAAGTATGGAATGAAGCTCAACCCGGCGAAGTGTACCTTCGGAGTCAAAGGGGGGAAGTTCCTCGGTTACATGGTGACAGAAAGAGGAATAGAAGCAAACCCCGAAAAGATAAAGGCCATCCTCGATCTTCCACAACCTCAATCCATCAATGAGGTGCAACAATTGTCCGGAAAATCAATTGCGTTCAGTAGATTCATCTCGAGGTCTGCCGAGAAAAATCTACCTTTTTTCAAGGTGTTGAGAAAGAGCAGCCACTTCGAGTGGACGAAGGAGTGCGTGGAAGCCTTCGAGAAGCTGAAAGAATACCTACTCGCTCCTCCATTATTGTCAAAACTCGTAGAAGGAGAGGTACTTTACTTGTACCTAGCAACAACTGGGGAAGCTATCAGCTCGGTCTTGGTACGAATCCAAGGGAACGACCACTTGCCCATCTACTACTTGAGCAAAGTACTCGCCGGAGCTGAAACGCGGTACATGGATATCGAGAGGCTTTCCTTTGCCCTCGTTTATACTGCAAGGAGGTTAAAACCCTACTTTGGTGCTCACAAGGTTGTAGTCTTGACAAAGCAACCTCTTAAGCAAGTCCTCGGAAAACCCGAAAATTCGGGAAGAATGGCAAGATGGGCGATCGAGTTAAGTGAGTACGACATCGACTATCAAGCACCCGTGGCCAAGAAAGCACAAGTCATTGCCGACTTCCTCGTGGAGTATCCCTCAAAGGGAACTTCAGAGGAAAACTCTTCGGAAACAAAGAGTGCTTTGATGGTAGTCGAAGAGCAACCCCATCAAAACAACCCAATGCAAGCTCTGGAAGATGCTTTAAAAGAGCTTAAGGCGATGTCCCAAACCAAAAGGAAAAGGCATGAAGTGTTCCTGACAGAGAAAATCGACGAGCCAAAGGGTGCGGAGACCGTCTCTCCAAAACCCAAAGAATTAGTCGACCATGGAGACGTCTGGATTCTTCATGTTGATGGATCCTCATCAGGAAAAAATGGCGGGATAGGAATATACTTCAAGAGTCCCGGAGGGGCTGAACTCGAGTACGCCGTTACTCTTAGTTTCCCGGTCTCCAACAATGAAGCAGAGTATGAAGCCATCCTCATAGCTCTACGTATGGCAAAGTCATTGGAAGTGAAGAAACTTACTTGATGTTTAGTGTATGAAGGTTGGAAACCGGAAAGAAGGCCGGGAAAGTCGGAAATTCACCTGAAAATCAGATTCTGCACACCGGAAAAGCTCCTCGCGCGTCACTTGGCTCGATCACTCACACTCGTCGATCACTGAAATTCTCCTCGCTCTCTCTTTTTAACTCTGAATATTCGGATTGCGAAAAGTGTGGAATGACCGAGTGTTGACCTATTTATAGAAGGGTATCTCGGGGATACGAAACGACGCATGCCCTCGCGCCATCCGGACCGACCACGTACCCAAGATCAACGGCCCAGATCACGGCCGCCTGGCAAATTACCCGTTTTGCCCTCCACGCTCCCGCTCTGGAGCGGGCACAGTTCCCAATGTCGGAGCGGATTACCTAACCGCGGCAGTCAATTCGTAGCGCGAGCACCACCTTACTCGAGACCACACATAGACAGATCGACGACCATAATGTTTTCTCCTCGAGACAACATTGAGAAAAATGTTAGAAAAGGAAAAAATCGACGGACACGTGGCAGTGGATCGAGGAGCCGCTCATAGAGATATCTCTCCTCGAGATTCCGTTTACACAAGTATCTCTCCGCGAGATACTTTGCAAACAAAAAGCGGCAGGAAGTCATTCCATTCCTTTTACACAAGTATCTCTCCGCGAGATACTTTGCAAACAAAAAGCGGCAGGAAGTCATTCCATTCCTTTTACACAAGTATCTCTCCGCGAGATACTTTGCAAACAAAAAGCTGCAGGAAGTCATTGCATTCCTTTTACACAAGTATCTCTCCGCGAGATACTTTCAAAAGAAAAAGCGGCAGGAAGTCATTCCATTCCTTTTACACAAGTATCTCTCCGCGAGATACTTTCAAAAGAAAAAGCGGCGGGAAGTCATTCCATTCCACCAAGGAATACTTACCCGGATCCGATCTTTTCCCAGCAAAAATACCTCTTTTCATACGGTCCGAGCAACGTCTGCTCGCACCCTATAAAAAGGGGGGGGGGAGGGAGAGATAGGAGGAGGGAAAGATACCGAGGCGCGAATACGGAAATCTTTTTTCGCCCACTACTAGTCGAGGCTCTGCTCGACCTCTACTTCAACATAGTTCTTCAACTATCTTCTACAAAGATACTTGGAAACTAGGGGGACATGTGTTAGTGTTGAAATATGTCCAGTCCGCATGTACGAACTGGAGCGGTCTAAGAGCGCGACAAAGCATCATAGGCCGTCCCTCAAGGGGCACGACCACACCCAAGTATGTCACTAAGGTGTGGACCGACCAAACATAGGGTCCGACCATCACTGGGAGGACAACCCTCAAAATAAGCTCCTCACAAGGACAAAGCTGCCAGTGAGCTCGAGGAGCATCTCTCGGGCTCGAGGAGACCTTACGTCAAGGTAACGCTCCTTGACAGAAACTGAGCAGGACACTACTCGCATCTTCCACGTACAAGGAAGGCACGAGGACCCTGAGCGACCAGCCATGGTTGCTCCCTTGGGCCAAGGCCCATGGACCTCCTTAATGGGCCTGGGCCGAGGAAGGCCTCAATCCTACCCGTACACGTGTCGCGATCCTACACTACCAGAAGTTGAAAGGTCACAAGTATATAAAGGCCTCATTTACTCCTCAACAGTAAGCATTTAATAACTCCTCTCGACCACCACCTTTACTACTCGTACTAGGGAAGCCTCACAACTCCCTACTCGTAAAGTCGCCTCTCCGGTCTGATACCTTACAGACCGGGCAAGAGTCTCTAACCCCCCCCCCCCTCTAGTCTATTTCAGGTACGAGGAAGCTACAAGAAGGCTCATTTCCTATCTCAGAGTGATACTACAAGAAGAAGAACTAGAATGACTTAGACTAGCGACTCATTGCGAACCTAGAGAGAAACACGAATTACCCTTCAACAGAGACAGTAATAGAGATATGACATGTTGCATGCCTGGTGTAATATAAATATGTGAAAGCGATACTTAATAGTAAAAGCAACAAACATATATTATATTACGTTGACCTGTGTAATAGTACATATATGCCCTCTATAAAGGCGCTATGCCCTTAGTAAGGACTGTCTCTAGGACATATACACTATCAATTCAGACCCCTACATCCGAGATGAGCTTCGACTAGGGAGAGTTTGGGACGAATGATATTTCGCATAGTTCTCACTAACTATGTGATCAGTCATTCATCAACTGGGGACATGTTTGATATCGATAAAGACCAACCAGATAAAGATATGACATGTTGTATGCCCCGGTGTAATATAAATACATAGTAAACATTAACATGAATAAGCAAACATATATCTATTACGTTGATTGTGAAATAGTACATTTGTCCTTAAAAGTGGTTGTCTCTGGGACATACATACTATCAAGAACAACATCTGTTGTTGCTAACGCTTGAAGTGCAACCCATTGAACTTCTTGGGTTTCTCAGCATGGCTATCAGGGATCCAAAAGGTTGATCCAACCATTTGAGTCACAATCGTGGAACCCGTTCCTGACTGAGACATGTAGCTTGAGCTCTTGGTAGTGGCGGTACCGGTGCCGGAGCGAGATTCAGATGCAATTTTCTATCAAAGAAGACAAGCCAAGTTAGTATTTATCAACCAAAGAACTAATCAATTCAAATCCAATGATAAGAGATGATTAGAAAATATTTTTGCTTTAAGAATGTTACAAATAAAGCGAGGAAATACAAAGAAATACAACTTGGATAATATAGAAAATGCAAAAGAAAACAGAAAAAACAAGTTGTCTTTAATCAACACCCAAGCGAACCGCTTAGGCATGGGGAAGCGGCCCGCTTAAAATCCTCAGACAGCTCCTGGTTTGGCGTGGCAGGGGAAGCAAGCCGCTTGGCTCTGTGGAAGCGAGCCGCTTGGCTCCTGTGCAGAAATTCTGTTTTTCTTTCTTATCTAAACCTGTGGCAATAAAATAGGTGGATCGAGGATGTTTCCTTAAAGAAAAACACGCTCTCTCACCTATGGTGCTGGAGACGTTGAGCGTCTGCTTCTCAAGATACAACGAATCCCAAGATTACTAGCCGCACAAACTAGCTACCTTCAACGAACAAGAACAAATGCTTAGTTATGCTTTGTGGGAGAGAAAGTTTCTGATCTTTCAAGGTATTTTCATATGTCTTTTTCTTCTAGAGTTGGAGACCCTATTTATAAGTGAGGGAGGAGCCTTTAAATTTTCAAATAGGTAATTCCTATGCAACCAATGCTCAATATTAACTCCAGCAACAAATACCATTTGATTACAAAATCAAATAGATGTTAATGATCTATATTTTGTAACTTACTAGCTTTTACAACTTGTTGTTACAACACATGGAGCTGGAGCAAAAGGATTCCTGAAGGTTTATGGAACTGGTGCAAAACGAGACTCTCGCGAACCTGCTCGTTTTGGCTCAATACGGTCCACCTTTCGTACCTCACATCATGTATACACCCAAGTTGTTAGTATAAGTGTCCTAGAGACAACCACATTTAAAGACAATTGTACTACATCACAATCAACGTAATATAATATTTGTTTGTTTATTCATGTTTATGTTTACTTATGTATTTATATTACACCAGGCAATACAACATGTTATATCTTTATCTAGTTGGTCTGTATCTATATCAAACATGTCCCCAGAGGGTGTATGTATTATCACACAATAGGTGGGAGTTGTGTATATTTCCCAAATGCTCCCTAGTCGAAGCTCATCTCGGATGGGGGTTCCGAATGAGGCAGTCAAGACTAGTATGCGTGGAGGTTATGCTTGTTGGAGCAAGTGTGGTCGATCCCACGACCACCTAACGAATCGTTGGAGCGAGTCCATAATGTTCCCGTAACTGCGCATAGTTGTTTGAGGAGATCATTCAAACAATGGAAGTACCCACCAGATCTCCCATCGGTGGATACTCTACACTAAGGTGTCTATGGGAACCGGAGTTGTGGAAGTGATGCCATTCGTCCTTCGACTCTCAACACTTTCCGTCACATATGTTGCGCCCTACTTTTTGGCTGAAACCAATGCTTGCACCCTGAAATACGGTAGATACGGTCCAACTGGGATCTTGGCAATAATACATATGTGGATGGTAAGTGATCTATGGAGAGGATTCATCTCTCATGTATAGCGTTGGAGAGTACTGCTCATAGTCATCATAGTTGTGTTGGTAAAACCGCTGGCCAACGTACAGATATATTTATGATAGTCATAAATGATATCTACCGAACCAAACAATTCCCTGAGGCGCCATGAGTGCATTATTAGGATAGACACCTCATCGATCCTCGATGCATTCGAGTCAGTCAGATGAAAGGACCTTACCATCGCCGTATTGAGTGCAACAGACTTCCCCAACGAAAGGTAGCTTTGAGATTCCTCTCAAACGTCCTCATGTATTAATATTGCAAGTGGAATTGTCTAGGAATTCCACAATGCCTAGTTGTCTTGTCTAGCTTAATACATGGAGGCCCTATGGGTCACACTATGTGGTGAACCAACTTATGTGCATGACTCTTTGAAATGAATTATAATTAGCATGGTTAATTATAATTAGTTTTGGCGCAATTAATATTATGAGAATATTAATTGGATTAATTCTATTTTAGAAATGAAATTTATTGGTAATTATATTTTAGAAATATTATTAAAGAAGTAATTGAAAGAATATATTAATTAGATTGATATGTGAACTTGGACAAGATTTAAATTAGACTTGAATTGCCAACACATTTAAATGTAGGTCCCAAAACGTGGGACGCACCTCCCTTGTGGCGTCGGCCGCGTGTGAGCGAGAGAGAAGGAGTTTGACTCCTTCTCCCAATTAAACATGTGTGTAAAAGATTTCCTAATTGAGTTTTGAATTAATTAGGAGATGGGAAAAACTTTACATAATTAGAGTTTGGAACTAATAAGGTAAAATATTTACTTGTACATTAAGAATTGATTTCTTAATTATTTCAGGATTCTAATAGAACATTCTTTAGACTTCTATTGACTACTATATAAGAAAGGTAGTAGAGAGATTTATTCATTTTTTTCTATCATTCACTTCCATTCTCTCTCAAGAAATAAAGCTCTCCTCTCCCCTATCCTTGACCGCGACGCCGCCGCCCCCTTTTGTTAGTAATAGTGTCCTAGAGACAACAACATTTAAGGACAACTGTACTACTTCCCAATCATCGTAATATAATATATGTTTGTTTATTCATGTTTATGTTTACTTATGTATTTATATTACACCGGGCATACAACATGTTATATCTTTATCTGGTTGGTCTGTATCGATATCAAACATGTCCCCAGTGGATGAATGACTGATCACATAATTAGTGGGAACTATGTGAATTAACATTCATCCCAAATTTTCCCCAGTCGAAGCTCATCTCGGATGTAGGGGTCTGAATGAGGCAGTCGAGACTAGTATGCGTGGATGTTATACTTGTTGGACCAAGTGTGGTCGATCCCACGGCCACGGAACGGATCGTTGGAGCGAGTCCATGATGTTCCCATAACTGCGCATAGTTGTTCGGGGAGATTATCCGAACAATGGAAATACCCACCGGATATCCCCATCGATATATACTCTACACTGAAGTGTCTATGGGAACCGGAGTTGTGAGAGTGATGCCATTCGTCCTTAGACTCTCAGGGCTTTACCATCACAATTGTTGTGTCATGGCCTTTGGTTGAAACCAACGCTTGCACCTTGAAATACGTGGTAGATACGACCCTTCTAGGTCATGGCAATAATACAAGGTGTGGATGGTAAGTGATCTCTGGAGAGGATTCATCTCTCATGTGTAGCATTGGAGATTACTGCTCATAGTCGTCATAGTTGTGTTGGTGAAACCGCTGGCCAGCGTGCAGAGTATTTATGATGGTCATAAATATGTATACCTAACCAAACAACTCCCTGAGGCGCCATGGGTGCATTAATGGGATAGGCACATCATCGATCCTACGTGCACACCGAGTCAGTCAGATGAAAGGACCTTCACATCGCCGCATTGATTACAACAGTCTTCCCAACGAAAGGTAGCTTTGAGATTTCTCTCAAACTTCCTTGTGTATTAATATTGCAAGTGGAATTGTCTAGGAATTCCATGAGGCCTAGTGTCTTGTCTAGCTTAATACAATGAGGCCCTATGGGTCACACGATGTGGTGAACCAGCTTATCCGTATGACTATTGGAACATGGAATTATAATTAAGGTTAATTATAATTAGTCATCGCCAAATTAATATTGTAAGAGTATTTTAAAAATACAATTTAACGGTAATTATATTTTGAAACTATAATTAAAGAAGGATTTGAAAGAACATATTAATTGGATTAATATGTGCACTTGGGCAAGTTTTAAATTGGTTTTAAATTGCCACAACTACACATGCATGTGGGCCCCAAAACATGGGGCCCACCTTCCCATATAGGGGCGGCCGATTTACTTGAAGAAGCAGGTTCCTCCTTCTTCAATTAAGCACATGTGTAAATTAGTTTTCCTAATTTGGGTTTTGAATTAATTAGGAGTGTGAAAGAAGAGTTTTGCCTTATTAGAGTTTGGAACATAAAAGGTAAAGGCTTTACTTGTCCAATAAGAATTGGATTTTTAATTCTTTCAAGATTTTAATCGAACCTTCTCTAGGCTTCTATTCACTACTCTATAAGAAGAGTAGTAGAGAGCTTAATTCATTCATTGATTCATTCATTCTTCTATTCTCTCTTACACTAGAAAAAAAAAGCTCTCCCTCCTCTCCGTCCATTAGCCGCGGCCGCCGCCTGTTGACCAAAGTCAAACTTCGAGTTTGACTCGAGAATATCCTAACATTCTCTCGATAAGCTGTTCGTTCATCGGTGGATACCAAGATTGAGAAAAACTGAAGTTGGATACTAACATTTGTTTTGCAGGAATTCAACAAGACGAGTTAGACATCTTCGACTTCACCGAAGGAGAAGAATTTGGAGATTACTACGAGGACTTGATCGATTTGAATCCTACACCTAAATCCATAGTAGTTCTTTCTTTCGAATTACTGTTAGTCTTCTCTCTGATTTGTTTGATATATGTATATGCATGATTAATCAGTATGCTTGTTAAGAAATTTTAAATTCCGCTGCACCAACCATATGAGTTATACCGACCATATTTTCTTAGAGTGGTATCAGACCGCATGTTGTTACTTATGTATATACGTATATTCTATGTGATTGATTAGTTTATTTGGATACAATTGATTCTATGTTAATTCGATTTTCAGAAAATTTGTTTTTTGATTAAATTTTGAATTTATTCGTTCGATGCAGGCGTATGGGGCGGGGTTTGACCTCATCCCGTTTGTTTCGTAGTTTAGGGGTTTTTGAGATTTGGAAAATCGAGGTTTGACCCAAAATCGAAAATGTTGAAATTTATAGATTGGATTTTATATTTGGAATATAAATTGGACTTATTTGTAATTAATATTAGCTAAGGGTCTATGAATTAATTTATACTTAGTTGATGGGGTTATTTCAATTTATCAATTTATTGTTTATTGCAAATAGGTCCTTCAACTTTCATAAATTAAACTTAAGCCCTTGAAGTTTATGAAAATTACAAATAGGCCCTTGGAATTTTCGAAACTTGCTACTTGGTCACTAGGGTTTTCGAAATCTTCAATCTAGTCATTAAATTTTTAAATTACATAGGAATTATAAAATTGTTTTATAATATTCCTAATTGGATTATGAATTCTTTTGTTATCCACATAGACTTTTGTTTGTTTATATATGATATGTTCATATTTGCTATTGTATGACAATGCATGTTTAAATACCACGCATGTTGCACTTTACTTTTTGTATGAATGGATTGCATGTGCGTGTAGACGGCGCCATCTTATTTGTCGGACCACATATTATTGTATGTATGGGTAGGCGGCGCCCATTATGTGCTTGACCGTGTCTTAGAATTAGAATGGATAGGCGGCATCCGTTATATGTAGACCCCTCACGCATGTTGGGTAGGCGGTGTTAGTAAAAGTGAGAAAACTCGCCTCTAAGGCTAAGCAGCGGAAGTTTAAAAATTTTAATCTCACTAAACTGATATGACTATATTACATTTATTAAGCTAGAAGATATCACTTATACGTGTCCTCCAGTAGATAAGCAAATTCACCGGGTAGCTGTTCCTCAATCTCCAGACAGAGCCTTGCAATCTCCTCGTCCGGCTCGTTAATTTCTTCTTCGTCAGAGATGAAATCTTCGTCAACAGAATCTCCAAGATGGCTCATGAACAGGTTGATTACTTCCTTTGACCTTGGTATCCACGGGCAGTGATTTCTATCAAGAACGCTAGGAGGTTCTTCTGTTTTTAGCTAATTGAGAGAGAGAATATTTTCTTTTTCACTTTCAGAGAGAAAGTGTTTTCACGTGTGTTGGAATAGAATGAAAGACTTCTTTCTTTCTTTTTGATTTAATCAGTAAGTTTGTTTAGAATATCACGTAAGATTTCTTATCCCAGCAAAACTAATTGACTAGGAGACTTCAAAAGTCATCAACAAATCTAACAAACAGATAAATCAAATTACTAAAAGAAATAATTAAAATAAAAGAAGGAAAATAAAATAAAATAAATAAACAAAATACATGGGGCAGCAAAACGCTGCCCCATACCATCGGCAGCAGCTGGGTTTCGACCCAGCTGCCTGGTTTTGTTTTATTTATTATTTTATTCCCTTTTCTTAATCTGGACCTCATTCTAAATCCCGCCCAAATGCACAAGTCTTCAATTAATTAATTAAATTAAATTCAATTCAATTAATTATATTTCTAAAAATATATATTCCATATATAATGAATTAATATTAATCTAATTAATAATAATTCCATTATATTTCTATATAGCAATTCAATATTAATCTAATTAATATTTAATCCTATATACATAGCTCGTTTGTAGAAACACCACCTTGAAGTGTGACCCATAGAGCCTTGCATGTTAAGCAATAATGTAATTAAGGTCATAATAAATTACTAGACAAATTATCAGACAATATTGATATGCAAGGAACGTTTGTGAGGAAAACAAACCACCTGTAGTGTAGGGTACTTTGATGATACGGTCCCTTCATTCACGAATACTCGAATGAGTCTAGAATATGGTTATGTGTCTATTCTAATAACTCCATTCATGGTTTCTCAATCTTATTAGTCGATCCATGAATTATGTCCAAACACCATTTTGACATATTCACATACGGTGGCCACCGATTTTGTGATCGCACTAAATATGAGAAGTGAGTATTTTCTCCTTGTATCTATTATGGATGAATGAATCCTATCTTGGCCCAATCACTCACACCATATGCTTCCTAATGTACCCAACGGATGCCATATCTACCCTACTTTAAGAGTGCAAGCGTTGCGCATGGTCAAAGTACATTATTTCACATATGATGTAGTATCGGCCTCAAGTCTAAGGACTACTAACATCACCCTACACACCGATACTACCATAGACACTTAAATAGATTTACCAAATGGTTTCTCGGTCGGGTATGCCAACACTCTCCAAAGTGTCCATATGTTCATTATGAATAACCAAGTTCATTCGTAGCAGTGAGACCTACTACATCCTCGAAGGATCTAATGCAACATATGCTAGCTTCAATCGCATCATTGATATCCCGTATCTCAATGACCTTTAGCTAGTGGCTTATTTTAGGACTTAATTATTGACACACAAGCTCCCACTAAATTGGTGATTACCTTAAGTCCTTGGGAATATTTTATCGAATAATTCAAACAACCAAATAATATATTCATAAAAATATAATGCCAATTGTATTTAATAATGTAATAAATAAATGAATATAAATAAATAACAATAACTGAATGTGATCAAGTACATATCGTCCCTATCGTAGGTTGTCTCTAGGACATATATACTTTCAATCTCCCACTTGGCCTAGAGCCAATCACCTACGTGTCTAAGACCTATGTTGTTGAAATGTCTAATATGTTTGTCAATGTTCAACACTTTGGTGAAAGGATCTGCCACATTTTCCTCAGTGGAAACTCGTTCTATAGATACTTTTCCTCTAGCTATCATCTCTCTAATTAGATGATACTTCCTAGGTACATGCTTAATCTTGTTAGTGGATCTTGGTTCCTTTGCTTGTGCAACAACGCCTTCGTTGTCGCAGTAGACCGTTATAGGACTACTATTAGGAACTACCCCTAGTTCCTTTAGAAATTTTGAAATCTAGACAGGCTCCTTTGAGGCTTCTACAGCAGCAATGTACTCGGATTCGGTTGTAGAATCAGCCAAGGTGGATTGCTTTGAACTCTTCCAAGTGACGGCTCCACCATTGAGTGTAAACACATACCCAGTTTGTGATTTGTAGTCGTCTGGGTCCGATTGGAAACCAGCATCGACATAACCACTCATTCGCAACTCTTGTTGTCCACCATATACAAGAAATGAATCTTTAGTTCTTCTAAGATACTTAAGAATTGCTTTCACAGCTGTCTAGTGTTTCATACCTGGATTCTGTTGGTGTCGACAAGTACAACTAAGTGCATAGGCCACATCCGGCCTTGTACAGTTCATGGCATACGTGATAGATCCAATAGCTGATGCATATGGGACCCTTTTCATGTGTTCGATCTCCTCATCAGTAGAAGGACTATCCTTCGTAGTGAGAGCGACGCCATGTCTAGCTGGTAAGAAACTTTTATTGGATCCATCCATATTAAAGCGTTTCACTATCTTGTCGACATATGTGGATTGTGACAACCATAACAATATTCGGGATCTATCCCTATGGATTTTGATTCCAAGAATGTAACAGGCTTCACCGAAATCTTTCATCGAGAAAGTCTTAGATAACCACTCCTTTGTGGATCGTAACATTTGGACATTGTTTCTCATGATTAATATGTCATCAACATATATAACCATGAAAACAATTCTAGCGTCGCTGCGTTTAACATAAACGCATGGATCTTCCGAACATCTGATGTAGTCAAACAATTTGACTACTTCATCAAAGCGAATATTCCAACTCCTTGAGGCTTGCTTTAGCCTATAACTGGATCTCTTTAGCTTGCAAACTAATTTGGGATTTGACTTAGATGTAAAACCTTTAGGTTGTATCATATACACCTCTTCCTTGAGATTTACGTTAAGGAAAGCAGTTTTCACATCCATTTGCCAAATCTCATAATCATAGTATGCTGCTATAGCAAGTAAAATCCGAATAGACTTAAGCTTGGCTACTGGTGAAAAGTTTTCGTCATAATCGATACCATATCGTTGACTATAACCTTTCGGCACCAGCCTAGCCTTGTATGTTTGTATGTTGCCATCAGCATCTGTTTTCCTCTTGAAAACCCATTTGCAGCCGATAGGTCTAACCCCTTCTGGTGCATCAACCAAGTCCCATACTTGATTTTCATACATTGAGTCTATTTCGGATTTCATGGCTTCTTGCCACCTTCTTGAATCAATGTCCAACATTGCTTCTTTGTAAGTCTTAGGGTCATCTTTGTGAGATAAGTCAAGTTCAAACTTGTCATCCTCCAAGAGTAAACTTATCTTTTTGGAAGCTCTCACTTCTAACCTTTTAGACCGACGAAGTGCGGGTTTGTTTGGTTGTACTAGCTGTATATTCTGATTGTGAGATGGTTCAACTTGTTCAATCTGTGGAACAGTTGAAGGCGGATCAGATGCAACAGTTGCACATGGTTCAGGTGCAACGGTTGCAACTGTATCCTGGGGAGTTGGTTCCGACATGACCTGTTGAACCGTTTCAGTCGGTTCAGTCAATGTCGGCTTGGTAGGGAAATTTTGGGAATTAGTCAAATTTCTAAAATGCTCCCACTGGCTGGCAGATATCTTCCCAGAGATGTGCTCGAGCCATAAGATCCTCCTTGAGCTCCCACTGAATCATTTTCATAACCATTTGACAATTCATTAACCTCAATGTTATCTTCTTGTTCTTGGATTTCCCGAGTTCTATCTCATTTCTACTATGTTGTTTGAAGACATAATCATCTTCCAAAAAGGCAGCCTGTCTGGAAACAATGATGTTATGTTCCTCAGGCAAATAGAAGTAGTAACCCTTGGTTTCCTTAGGATATCCAATAAAATAACATTTCTCACTTTTGGGTTCCAGTTTCCCTGGGAGCATTCTTTTCACATATGCCGGACAAGCCCAGGCATGCGTATGTGAAAGACTTGGCTTCTTGCCATACCATAACTCATACGGTGTTTTATCGACTGATTTGGATGCGACCCTATTCAGAATATAGATTGAGTCTAGTAACGCGTATCTCCACAAGAAGATTGGAAGAGTTGTGAAATTCATCATGGATCTTACCATGTCTAACAAAGTTCGATTTCTCCTCTCAGAAACACCATTCATTTGTGGTGTTCCTGGTGGAGTCCATTGTGATTGAATTCCATTAAGCTTCAAGTAATCCAAAAAATTACTTAGGTATTCTTCTTCTCGATCTGATCGAAGAGTCTTAATACTTCTTTCAAGTTGTTTCTCTACTTCAACCTTATACTCTTTGAATTTCTCAAAAGCTTCAGATTTGTGTTTCATAAGATACACATAGCCAAAACTAGAGAAATCATCGGTAAAGGTTATGAAGTAAGAATATCCACCCCTAGCTTGAGTTTTAAAAGGTCCACACACATCAGAGTGAACTAACTCAAGTACTTGTTTAGCACGAGTACCCTTTATGGAAAAAGGTTTCTTGATCATTTTACCTTTGAGACATGATTCACAGTTCCCATATGAATCAAAATCAAATGGTGCTAAATAGTCTAACTTCATCAGTCTTGCAATTCTTGTCTCATTAATGTGACCAAGTCTACAATGCCACAAGTAAGTGGTGTTTCTTTGATTATTAAGCTTTGGTCGTTTGTTTTGTATATGAAATAAATTATGTCTACATTCAAGTAAGTACCAACCATTCATAAGAGGAGCATTTCCAATATCAATATCATTATGCAAAAGATAACAATTATTATTGAAAAAACGGAAGGAAAACCCTTTATTGTCTAACATCGGAATGGAAATAATGTTTCTTACAATTGAAGGAACGAAATAACAATTATATAATTCTAAAACAAAACCCGAGGGTAATTTAATCTATAAGTTCCAACACGTAGGGCAGCAACGGACGATCCATTTCCTACGCGTAGATCAATTTCCCTTGGTCTAACCTGTCGGCTATCAATGAGCCCCTGCAAATTGTTACAAATGTGTGAGCCACAAGCAGTATCTAATACCCAACAATTCGAGTTTTGTGTAGACATATTTATCTCAACAACAAACATACCTTGATGGGAGCCAGATGCACCATGCGTGGTCACAACTCCATCAGCAATTGCCTTCGGGCAGTCTCTCTTCCAGTGTCCTTTCTGCTTGCAGTAAAGACACGTCTCCTTCTCCATGTTCACCACCTTCTTCTGATTTCCAGCATTGCGCTTAAAAACCTTAGCCTTAGGTCCAACCTTTGGCTTCTTGGTTTGCTTAGCCTTACCCTTTGAGCCATAGCCCTTAGGGTGAGCCTTCGCAGATGATCCAACCAGCATAACAGACTTCCTCTTAGGTTGAGTCTGTTCATAGGTCTTAAGCATATTATGGACTTCAGGAAGTGTAGCATCTTGGCATTCATATTGTAATTCATGATGAATGTGGAATCTGAATCCGACAATGATTGAAGGATGATGATGACTGAAACACGGTTCTCAAATTTGATTCCAGCAGTTACCAGTTTCTCAATGAGTCCAATCATCTTGAGCACGTGTTCAGATACATCCCTCCTTCAGACATCCTCATTTTGAAGATTTCTCTAAGAAGATCAAACTCAACACTCTTAGAAACAGTTCCAAAGAGGCTTTTGAGGTGCTCGAGCATTTCATATGGCATCATGTTTTCATGTTGCCTTGGCAGCTCCATAGTCATTGCAGCTAGCATAACACACTGTGCATTAGCAGCATCATCTTTGTGCTTCTGGTGAGCAGCTTTGTCAAACTTAGCAAGCTCAGCAGCAATAGTAGGAGTGGGGATTGGCTCGTCCAAGACGTACTCAATTTTCTCTTGCCTAAGCACCAAATGAATGTTACAGATCCAATCCATAAATCTTGGACCAGTAAGAGTGCATTTCTCCAAGATCATTATTATTAAATTGGCCATCTTTTCAGACGTAGAAAAGTAAATAAATAAAACTAAAATTAATACTCCAAAATAATTTCTATGATCACAATCCGCGACTAAATAAACTAGGACTTTAGCTTTATTCAGTTCTCACTATTTTCACATACTCCTGAACCCTTTAGAGAGTACGAACCATTATTTTACAATAGTTGTAGTGAGCCAAGATCCATGCTTGCACTATTATAGCCCCAGCTATGGCTGATCACTATAATAATCAAACAGGTATGTCTCCAAACCAATTGTACAATACAACTCTTGGTTGATCAAAACCATATTGACCGATGTCCTCAAAATATGACTGACGCTATGGCGACTCGACATAATTCAAGTAAGTCATAACCATCACACGGCACCAACAATGGCCCTATGAAGGCAACTTTGTTACAACAAACAGAGTAAGCACTATGGTGTATATTATCCATGAGATTAGTAAATCCATTTAACCTTCAATTATGATGGGTGACATCATGCGATTTAATCGAGACTTAAATTAATTGGGGACCATTTAAATGGGGTATTTAATCGCTTGACCAAGATCCCTAACATGCATCACATAATGGGTGCCGCCTACCCAAGGTTCATGCAATGCGGTACAACAAGTAATGAGTGCCGCCTACTCATACATATCAATTGCGGACTAGCAAGTAATGGGTGCCGCCTACCCATGCATATGACAGATGCGGTCCGGAAACTAATGGGTGCCGCCTACCCATACAATAAATGCGGACTAACAGTATTTAAATACAATATTTAAATATTAAATTGCTCATGTAGACATTCAACACATGTGATACAACCAAATTGGAGCATACAAGTAGTTGTTGTGGATTATTATCATTATATGTAAGTTATAAATCTAATTTATAAATTCTCTAAGAATTTCCAAAACCTTTAAAATAAGTTTTAATAATAGTATAATCTTCCAAAGCATTACATTACTATTAAAATGTAGTTTATAAACTATTTATAAACTAACAACATGTTACTAAATATTATAAACTTATATTTATGTCTCTAAACATTTTAATTACCTTCCAAAAGTATTAATAGAGTTTAAATATAATTTATAAACCATTTATAAATTAAAAAAGGGAAAATATTCAAAACCCCCGGGGCCTCTGGACATGGGAGGCGGTTGGGGCTGACCGCCTCCCATTACCAGAGAGGCAAAGCCTCTCGGGTTGTGAGAGGCGGACCGCCTCTCACAGGGGGCGGTCCGCCCCTCAATCACAGAGAGGCCAAGCCTCTCGGGTTGTGGGAGGCGGACCGCCTCTCACAGGGGGTGGTCCACCCCACGCTCCCAGAGAGGCCAAGCCTCTCGGGTGGTGGGAGGCTGACCGCCTCTCCCAGGGGGCGGTCCGCCCCTCACCTCCAGGGTGCGTTTGAGCGTTTTTTTTTTTTTTTTTTGCATCATTTCTTTTACATGTTCTAGTAACTCTTCTCCATAGCATTTTAGTTTGATTCGAGGTTTGTGTTTACAAAGCTTGAAATTACCATTAAAGGAGTTTCAAAGCCCCATAAGCCACAAACCAAATCAACTATGTTTCTTAAAAGGGACAGAGGAGAAGAGATTGAAACCAAAGAAAAGAATGATGCTGGTAGGGAGCCAAGCTCCGGTGGAGTACCATCTCCATCCTTGCCAGTTTCTTTCCAACATAAATATAGTAGCCAAGCTACTAATGTGATTTATTTTCTTCCTTTAAATCTAATATAAAGAAACTGGAAATAAAATTACATACAGTAATAAAATCCATGTTTTGTTTTCTTTTCCTTTCTTAAATCCAATTAAAAATATGGAAACTTTAAACGTAAACATACATATAATAATCCACAACAACAATAATTATAAATCATAAATGAATATAGTCATGATTCAGCCTAGCTCAGATACCACTCTTAGTAAAAGTGAGAAAAATCGCCTCTAAGGCTAAGCAGCGGAAGTTTAAAAATTTTAATCTCACTAAACTGATATGACTATATTACATTTATTAAGCTAGAAGATATCACTTACGTGTCCTCTAGCAGATAAGCAAATTCACCGGGTAGCTGTTCCTCAATCTCCAGACAGAGCCTTACAATCTCCTCGTCCGGCTGGTTGATTTCTTCTTCGTCAGAGATGAAATCTTCGTCAACAGAATCTCCAAGATGGCTCATCAACAGGTTGATTACTTCCTTTGACCTTGGTATCCACGGGCAGTGATTTTTATCAAGAACGCTAGGAGGTTCTTCTGTTTTGAGCTAATTGAGAGAGAGAGAATATTTTCTTTCTGACTTTCAGAGAGAAAGTGTTTTCACGTGTGATGGAATAGAATGAAAGACTTCTTTCTTTCTTTTTGATTTAATCAGTATGTTTGTTTAGAATATCACGTAAGATTTCTTATCCCAGCAAATCTAATTGACTAGGAGACTTCAAAAGTCATCAACAAATCTAACAAACAAATAAATCAAATTACTAAAAGAAAGAATTAAAAGAAAAGAAGGAAAATAAAATAAAATAAATAAACAAAATATATGGAGCAGCAAAACGCTGCCCCCATACCATCGGCCAACAGCTGGGTTTCGACCCAGCTGCCTGGTTCTGTTTTATTTATTATTTTATTTCCTTTCTTTATTTGGACCTCATTCTAAATCCCGCCCAAATGCACAAGTCTTCAATTAATTAATTAAATCTAATTCAATTCAATTAATTATATTTCTAATATAATGAATTAATATTAATCTAATTAATAATAATTCCATTATATTTATGTATAGCAATTCAACATTAATCTAATTAATATTTAATCATATATACATAGCTCGTTTGTCGAAACACCACCTTGAACTGTGACCCATAGGGCCTTGCATGTTAAGCACTAATCTAATTAAGGTCATAATAAATTCCTAGACAATTTATCAGACAATATTAATATGCAAGGAACGTTTGTGAGGAAAACAAACCACCTGTAGTGTAGGGTACTTTGATGATACGGTTCCTTCATTCACGAATACTCGAATGAGTCTAGAATATGGTTATGTGTCAATTCTAATAACTCCATTCATGGTTTCTCAATCTTATTAGTCGATCTATCAATTATGTCCAAACACCATTATGTCATATTCACATACGGTGGCCACCGGTTTTGTGATCGCACTAAATATGAGAACTGAGTATTCTCTCCTTGTATCTATTACGGAGGAATAAATCCTATCTTTACCCAATAACTCACACCATATGCTTCCTAATGTACCCAACGCATGCCGTATCGACCCTACTTTAAGAGTGCAAGCGTTGCGCATGGGCAAAGTACAGTATTTCACATATGATGTAGTATCGGCCTCAAGTCTAAGGACTACTAACATCACCCTACACACCGATACTACCATGGACACTTAAATAGCTTTACCAAATGGTTTCTCGGTCGGGTATGCCAACACTCTCCAAAGTGTCCATATGTTCATTATGAATAACCAAGTTCATTCGTAGCAGTGAGACCTACTACATCCTCAAAGGATCTAATGCAACATATGCTAGCTTCAATCGCATCATTGATATCCCGTATCTCAATGACCTTCAGCTAGTGGCTTATTTTAGGACTTAATTATTGACACACAAGCTCCCACTAACTTGGTGATTACCTTAAGTCCTTGGGAACATTTTATCGAATAATTCAAACAACCAAATAATATATTCGTAAAAATGTAATGCCAATTGTATTTAATAATGTATAAATAAATGAACATAAATAAATAACAATAACTGAATGTGAGTACATATCGTCCCTATCGTAGGTTGTCTCTAGGACATATATACTTTCAGGCGGCGCCCTTATGTGTTTGTAGATAGCTGATTAAATAACCCTCATAGATAAAACCTCATATAATTTAAGTCTCAATTATATATGCATATATATATATATATATATATATATATATATATATATATATATATATATATATATATATATATATATATATATATATATATATATATATATATATATATATATATATTTACGATGCCTTCCATAGGGAACTCTATTCAAGAATGTTTTCGACGTAGGGTATGCTGCCTCCATGGGTACCACTATTTCGACATTGGGGCGTCTAGAGTTTGCTTATGGCGATGACTTACTTATATTTACATGATCGCACCAAGACTTGTAAATATGAGGCCATCAGGTTAAGTTTGACTTAACCAACCAAGAGTTGCATTGTGCAATTAGATAGTCCTACCAATCATGCTATACTTGATCGCACCAAGATCTGTAAGCATAGTAGTGATGTGGATGTTGGCCACTAAAGTAAATGTTTGAAAATTACTCGTATGCATGTGTATGGGGCATTGCATATGTGAAAATAGTGGGAGCTAAATAGCTAAAGGTCCTTGTTATTTAGTTAGTTGATTGGTGATCATAAACTTTATTTCAATGGTTGATTTATTGTTTCTGTTTATATTATTTCTCCTTAGGAAAACAAAAATGGCTAGTATCTCACTCCGTGCTATCTTGGAGAAGCAAGATTTGACTGGACCGAACTTCCTAGATTGGATCAAGAGTATCCATCTGGTGCTGAGGTATGAGAAACTTGAGTACGCCTTGGACGAAGACATACCCGTGCGTCCTGAGAATAAGAGTTCTGAACAGGTTGCGACCTGGAATCAGGCAAAAGCTGATAAGCACAAAGAGGATGCAAATTCCGCACAGTGTATCATGTTAGCGGCAAAGAGCAATGAGCTGCAAAGGCAACATGAAAATATGATGCCTTATGAGATGTTGAAGCATCTGGAGTCGTTCTTTAAGACGACTGCAAGGAGTGTTGAATTTGATTTGATCAAAGAGATATTCAAATGCAAGCTCAGTGAAAATGGCAACATGTCTGAGCATGTTCTCAAAATGATTGGACTCTTTGAGAAGATTGTCGTTGTTGGAATCAAATTAGAAGATAAAGTTGCAGTTATCTTCATCCTTCAATCATTGCCAAGTTCGTATTCCCAGTTCATTGTGAACTACACCATGAATGCCAAGACTGCTACACTGCATGAACTCCACAATCTGCTTAAGACCTATGATCAATCTCTTCCTCGCAAAGAGAAAACGGTCATGATGGTTGGACCACTTTCAAACCCAATACCGAGAAACAAGGGAGTTAAGGGCAAGGGTAAGAAGAAGGCTAAGACTGGATTTAAGCCTAAAACAGGTCCTAATCAGAAAAGTTGTAACGACCCGACAAATCCGGCCGGCGTGGTTACTCCTGGACAGACCCACACACGTCTCAACAGTATGATATTGTCCGCTTTGGGCCTGAGCCCGCACGGATTTGCTTTTGGAATCACCCAAAAAAAAGGCCTCATACCATGTGAGAGTGGTGGTCTAACATATATACCCTTTATTCCACTCACTCTTAAGCGATGTGGGATGCGGGGTATTACAAACTACCCCCCTTAAAGCCTCGACGTCCTCGTCGAGCGCCTTAAGTGGTGGGGGTGACAAACTGACAATAACCTTTACCAACCGTCCACCCGGTGCGGGCTTTGGGTTGGTCTAGGCTCTGATACCATTTGTAACGACCCGACCAATCCGGCCGGCGTGGTTACTCCTGGACGGACCCACACACGTCTCAACAGTATGATATTGTCCATTTTGGGCCTGAGCCCGCACGGATTTGCTTTTGGAATCACCCAAAAGGCCTCATACCATGTGAGAGTGGTGGTCTAACATATATACCCTTTATTCCACTCACTCTTGTGGGATGCGGGGTATTACAAAAGTAGAGTCTACAAAAGGAGCGGATAACCTCGAACAGATGAGTGCCTTTAATGCAAGCAGAAAGGACACTGGAAGAAGGACTGCCCAAAGGCGAGGCAGACGGAACTTTGACGCATGGTGCATCTGGCTCAGGTATGTTTGTTATTAAAATAAACATGACTACTATTGACTCCAATTGTTGGGTATTAGATACGACTTGTGGCTCACACATTTGTAATAATGTACAGGGGCTATTTGATGCAAGGCCAGTCAAGCAAGGGGAGATCGACCTACGTGTGGGAAACGGAGCGATGGTCGTTGCCAAGCTTGTTGGAAGATACAAGATAGATCTGCCCTCTGGCAAAAGTTTAGAACTTAATAATATTTATTATGTTCCGTCTATTGTCATAAATATTATTTTCATTCCAATGTTAGACATTTGTGGTTATCCTTTCATTTTGCTAATAATACTTGTTATTTTTCGCTTAATGACGTTGTTTATGGGAGTGCACCACTCGTGAATGGTTTATATTTATTGCAAAGTAGTCATACACTATTTCATGTCGAAAACAAATAAACCACTTTAAGTAATAAGAATAACCCATCTTACCAATGGCATTGTAGACTTGGTCATATCAATGAAACACCGATTCAAAGAGTAAGAAAGTTAGACTACTTAGGACCATTCGATTTTGAATCTTATGTAATATGTGAATCCTGTGTAAAAGGTAAAATGACAAACAAACCCTTTCCGGGAAAAGGGACGCGTCCTGCGCGACCATTGGAGCTGATATATAGTGATGTATGTGGACCATTTTCGGTTCAAGCTCGTAGAGGTTATTCTTACTTCATTACTTTTACAGACAACTTCTCAAGATACGAATATATTTATTTGATGAAAAAGAAATCCGAATCATTTGAAAAGTTTAAGGAGTTTAGGAGTGAAGTCGAGAAAGAATTGAACTTAAGCATAGTCAAACTTCGATCTGATCGATGAGGAGAATACTTAAGTCATGAGTTTCTCGATTACTTAAAGGAGAATGAAATTCAATCTCAATGGACACCTCCTGGTACAGGGAAGGTTCAGAGATCATAAAGAGAAGTGAATCGAATGTCGCGATCAAATCAGTATCACAACTGAATGGTGTATCCGAAAGGAGAAATCGAACCCTGTTGGACATGGTAAGATCCATGATTGCATTCTCAACCCTTCCAAAATATTTGTGGGGATATGAACTATGGAAAGGTAGAAAACCAAGTTTTGATTTCATGTGTGTATGGGGCTGCCCAACATATGTCAAATTGATGCTCACTGGTAAATTAGATGGGAAGGCTGTAAAGTGCTATTTTATAGGATACCCTCGTGAATCGAGAGGTTATTATTTCTATCATGCTGAAGACCATACTGTGGTCGTTTCGAGAAATGTTAGATTCCTGGAAGAGAAATATCTACGAGAAGAGAGACTTGGATACGTGATAGATCTTGAAGAAGTTCAAGAAAATAGCACTGATGAGCATGAGACTATTGGAGTAGACTCAAGTTCAATGGGAGTTTTTTAAGCTGATAAAAATGATGGCAATAAGATGACATTTACTAGGCATGTCATAGCCAGTTGGAGTCCTGTGGTTGGATCTAGCAACACAGTAACTCAACCCACTCCAACAGAACCAACTGTTGATCAAACTGCACAAGAAAATGTGCAAGTGCGTGTAGAGAGTGTAAGAAAATACGGTCAGAGTTACCCCTAGGGTACGCAGCGGAATTTTAAAAATTTTCTTAACATACAGGTTAATTGATTATGCATATATAATATATATATAAACACGTCAATTAGAATACTAACCTTACTTCCAAAGCAGCTTCCAAGTCTTCGTAATAATCCGGTGTATCTTCTCCTTCGTCGAAGTCGAAGATATCTACAATGCTCCTTATATCTGCAAGACAATAAGAGTTAGTTTCCAGCTCCTAGAACCTCAACCTTGGTATCCACGGATGAACAGCCTATCGGAAGAATGCTAGGATATTCTTTATGTGACCAAGAATACGGGGCGACAATTCCTCCAGATGGTGGTGCGCGCGCGTGAGGCTAAGAGGATGAGGGGAGAGCTTTTATTTTCTCTAAGAAAACTGGGTAGAATAACTGTGTTCAACACTGTGTATGAAACTGTATGTAAAGCTCTCTAATAGTCTACTATATAGTAGTCTATAGAAGCCTAAAACATAAGCAATTAAACTTCGTAAAGGAATAAGAATCTATTATCGCACAAGGAAATCAATATCAAGTCTAGATTCATTCCCAATCAAATTAAAACTCAATCAGGAAAATCTAACTTATCCCTTGGACTTCTAATAGAGGAAGGAGTCGAACTCCTTCCCCTACCCAGCCACGCGCGCGCGCGCCTAGTCCTACGGGAGGTGGGTCCCACTTTTGGAACCCACTTATATTTCTAAGGCAATCCAAACTCCAAGTAGATTTTTGCCCAAGTGCATATGTTATTTCTAAATTAACATATCCTTCCTAATCAAACCTCCATTATATTTCTAAAATATAATCTTTAATTGTATTTACATAAAATACAATTAATTAGCCAATTCAATTAATAATTCCAAATCATTAATTGAGCCACCAAATATTATAATTAATTCCAAATTAATTATAATCCATCAATCACAGTTAATTCTAAATTAATTGCGATTCCATCTTCAAGGATATTCTGATAGACTGAATCACCACATAGTGTGACCTATAGGGCCTCACCGTATTAAGCAAGTCCTAGACTAGGCAACATGGAATTCCTAGACGGTTCCATTTGCAATATTAATTCGTGAGGACGTTTGAGAGGTTTCTCAAAGCTAACCCTTTCGTTGCGAAGCCTGTTGCGCTCAACGCGGCGATGGTAACGTCCCTTCATCTGACTTGCTCGAATGTATCTAGGATCGATGAAGTGTCTATCCCAATAATACATCCACGGGCGTCTCAGGGAGTTGCTTGGTTAAGATATACTTATGACCATCACAATATATCATTTGCACTGGCCAGTGACTTTACCAACTCAACTATGCAGACTATGAGCAGTGCTCTCCTGTGCTACACTTGAGAGATGAATCCTTCACAGAATCACTTATCACCCCCATTTGTATTTAGCCATAATCTTGGATCGTGTCTTAGGTCAGCTGCTTATTCAGAGCTGACATTGACGGGTCCACCAAGGATATGGGGCAACAAATGTGATGATAAAGTCCTGCAAGTACAAAGGACGAATGGCATCACTTAGACCACTCACCGGTTCCCATAGACACGTCGGTGTAGAGTATACATCGATGGGAGTGTCCGGTGGGTACTTCCATTGTTCGATAAAGCTTCTTCGAACAACTATGCGCAGTTATGGGAACGTTCCTTGATTGTCCAACAATCCGTTCCGTGGCCGTGGGATCGGCTCACACTTGCTCCAACAAGTATAACCTCCACGCATACTAGTCTTGTCAGGTTCATTCAGACCTCCACATCCGAGATGAACCACGACTAGGGAGAGTTTGGGATAGATGATAACTCACATAGCTCCCACTAACTGTGTGATCGGTCATCTATCCGAGGGGACATGTTTAATATCAATACAGACAGTAATAAATATATGACATGCTGCAGCCTGGTGTAATATAAATATGAAAGCGATACTCAATAGTAAAATGCAACAACCATATATTATATTACGTTGACCTGTGTAATAGTATATATATGCCCTCTATAAGGGCACCATGCCCTTAGTAAAGGCTGTCTCTAGGACATATACACTATCAATCTCCCACTTGGACTAGAGCCAGTCACCTTTATGCCTAATGCCCAGATTAGCATAATGTCTTAAGTGGACTTCCACTGATAAGACCTTAGTGAAAGGATCTGCCACGTTGTCCGTGGTAGAGACACGTTCTATACTAACTTCTCCTCTATCTATAATCTCACGTATAACGTGATATTTTCTAAGTACATGTTTGTTCTTGTTTGTAGATCTAGGCTCCCTAGCTTGAGCGACGGCGTCCGTATTGTCACAATAAATCGTTATTGGACTGGGAGGAGGAACAACCCTCAATTCCTTCAAGAACTCTGAAATCCAAACAGCTTCTTTCGATGCTTCTGATGCAGCAATGTACTCGGCCTCTGTGGATGAGTCAGCAACCGTGGCTTGCTTAGAACTCTTCCAACAGACAGCTCCTCCGTTCAATTTGAATACGTATCCTGTCTGTGACTTAAAGTCATCAGGATCTGATTCAAATCCAACGTCGACATACCCAGACATCTTTAATTCTGGTTCTCCACCAAACACCAAGAACATGTCTTTAGTCTGTCTAAGGTACTTAAGAATGTTCTTCACAGCAGTCCAGTGAGGTACTCCTGGATTTTGTTGGTGTTGAAAAGTGACACTAAGCGCATATGCCACATCGGGCCTTGTGCAATTCATTGCACACATTATAGGCCCTACTGCCGAAGCATAGGGCACACGACTCATTGCATTTCTTTCTTCATCAGTTTTAGGACCATCCTTAACTGATAAGACAATCCCATGCCTAGCTGGGAGGAAGCCTCTCTTTGAGTCGTCCATCTTATAACGCTTCAGTATTTGGTCGATGTAGGTGGACTGTGTCATTCCCAACATCCTCTTGGATCTATCTATAAAGATCTTGATCCCTAGGATGTAGTTCGCTTCACCCAAGTCCTTCATTGAGAAGGTACTTGATAACCAAACTTTAGTCTCTTCTAGCATAGAGACATTGTTTCCCATGATCAAAACGTCATCTACATAAATGATCATGAAAACAACTCCTTTGTCGTTGTGTCTCGCGTAGACACAGGGATCTTCCTTGCTTCTGATGAAGTCAAACGATTTGACAGCTTCATCAAAGCGGATATTCCAGCTCCTTGACGCTTGCTTTAGCCCATAGATGGATCTTTGTAATTTGCATACAGCAGTTGGCCTGGTTTTACTAATAAAACCTTCCGGCTGTACCATATAGACTTCTTCCTCAAGGTTGCCATTGAGGAAGGCTGTCTTTACATCCATCTGCCAGATCTCATAATCATAGTAGGCAGCTATCGCAAGTAGAATTCGAATGGACTTCAATTTTGCTACCGGTGAAAAGGTTTCATCGTAATCGATGCCATACCTTTGCGTGTAGCATTTCGCCACAAGCCTAGCTTTGTGCGTTTGTACCTTGCCATTGGCACCTGTCTTTCGTTTAAAGACCCATTTGCACCCAATTGGTCTAACCCCTTGGGGCAAGTCTACCAAGTTTCAAACTTGGTTCTGGTACATTGAATCCATTTCTAATTCCATGGCCTCTTGCCATTTGTCTGAGTCAATATCAATTATTGCCTCTTTGTAGGTCTCGGGATCTTCCCGATCTGATAAACCGACATCAAGTTAACTGATGTCTTCTATCATAAGGCTTTGCTTCTGAGGTCCTTTTAGGTTCCTCTTCGACCTACGGAGCTCGACTTGTTCTGGTGCTTTTCTTTTCTGGCTTCGTGTAACACGAACATTATCAGTGGGTACTGATGCAGCTGGTCGCGGGGTAACTTGTTGCACAGGTTGGTTGACAACGGGTTCTATAGGTGTGGTTTCAACTGTTGATCTAATCACAGGACTCCCCCTGACTATGACATGCCTAGCAAGTGTCATATCATCACCCTTGTCTGCTTCGAAAGCTCCCACTGAACTTGAGTCCAAATCAGAAGATTTAGAGACCTCATGTTCGCGCGTGTCAAAGTCTTGAATTTCTTCAAGTTCTATCACATCATCTAACCTCTCTTCTACGATGTATTCAGCTTCTAAAAACTTCACGTTTCTAGACACGATCACCTTGTGATCTTCAGCATGATAGAATTCATAGCCTCTCGTCTGACGAGGATAGCCTATGAAATATACTTTGACACCCTTGGCATCTAACTTATCAGTGAGCATCAGCTTGACTATCGCAGGACAGCCCCAAGGTCTAAGATAGCCTAGAGAAGGCTTCTTTCCCTTCCATAACTCATAAGGAGTTTTCTCCACTGATTTAGATGGTACACGGTTCAGAATGTAGATTGCAGTTTGTAGTGCATATCCCCACATATACTTTGGAAGAGTCGAGAATCCAATCATTGATCTTACCATGTCTAACTGTGGTGTTCCAAGAGGAGTCCATTGCGATTGAATCCCATTTTCCCTCAAGTAATCGATAAATTCTTCACTAAGGTATTCACCTCCTCGATCTGATCGAAGAGTGACTATCCTTAGGTTCAATTCATTCTTGACCTCATTCCTAAACTCCTTGAATTTCCCAAAGGTCTCGGATTTATTCTTCATAAGATAAATATATCCATACCTTGAGAAATCGTCAGTAAAGGTAACGAAGTAAGGATAACCCCCACGCGCATGGACTTTAAACGGTCCACATACATCGGTATGTATGAGCTCTAAGCAGCGAGTGGCACGAACACCTTGTCCAACAAAAGGTTTGTTCGTCATCTTACCCTTAACACAAGATTCACATGTACCATATGATTCAAAATCAAATGGTTCTAAGTAGTCCAACTTCCTTAGTCTTTGAATCCGTGTTTCATTGATATGGCCTAGCCGACAATGCCATAGATAAGATGGATTATTCTTCTTACTTGAAGACGGTTGTTTGTTATGTATTTGAAATAAAGGTAGACTACTTTGCAAAATATATAAACCATTCACTAAGCGAGCCTTTCCATAATACTGGTCATTTAACGAAAAATAGCAAGTATTAGAAAAACCCCAATTGTCCAACAATGGAATGGAAATAATATTTCTGACAATGGATGAAACAAAATAAACGTTATCAAGTTCCAAACATTGTCCTGAAGGTAAATCTATCTTGCAGCGTCCAACGCGTTTGGCTTCAACTGGATTGTTGTTCTCAACATGCAAGTTGATTTCACCTTACTTGACTAGCCTGTGTTCAATGGCCCCTTGCACATTATTATAAATGTGCGAGCCACCGGCTGTATCTAATACCCAACCATTGGAGTCAAAAGTAGTCATGTTCATTTCAATAACAAACATACCCGAGCTAGAAGTCGGTGGCTTCTTAGCTTGATCTGCCCTCAGCTTAGGGCAATCTTTCTTCCAATGTCCTTTCTGCTTACAGAAAAGACATTCATCTGTGTGTACCGTTCCGCTCCTCTTGAACTTCCCTTTCTGGTTCAGACGCTTAGGCTTATCACTCGAAGTGTTAGTCTTGGCTCCCGACTTTCCCTTACCCTTAGCACCTTTGTTTCTCGGGTTTTGGGTTAGACGGTTGCCCAACAAACATGATAAACTTTTCCTTCTTAGGAAGAGTTTGATCATATGTCTTCAGCAGATTATGGAGTTCGGGCAGTGTTACGTCCTTCGCATTCATGGTGGTTAACGATGAACTGCGAATACGAACTCGGCAATGAATGAAGGACAAAGATCACCATGATCTTATTCTCATCTTGAGAACATGTTCAGACATGTTCCCTCCTTCATTGAGCTTGCATCTGTGTATCTCTTTGATCAAATCAAATTCAACACTTCTAGCTGTCGTCTTAAAGACCGACTCAAGATGCTTCAGCATCTCATGCGGCAACATGTTTTCATGTTGCCTCTGCAGCTCATTGCTCATTGCCGCCAGCATAATACACTGCGCGGATCTAGCATCCTCATGATGTTTATCAGACCTTGCCTTGTTGGCTTGATTCCAAATCAGCAACTTGATCGGCAGTCTGATTCTCGGGACACACGGGATTAGCCTCGTCCAAGACGTACTCAATCCTTTCGTACCTCAGCACCAAACATATATTCCTGATCCAATCTAGGAAGTTTGGTCCGGTCAAAATTTGCTTCTCTAAGACAGCACGGAGCGAGATTCTCGCCATTTCGGTTTCCAGGAGAAATAATATAGAACGAAAATAATAAATCAACTATTGAAATATTATTTCTAAATACACAGTCAACATAACTAAACAACAAGGTCCTTTAGCTGTTTAGCTCCCACTATTTTCACATATGCTTGCCCCCACAACAAACATACGGGTAATGTCCAACAAGTTACCGTAGTGTCCAAGATCCAAATCCATATTATGCCATACTCCAACGGGGGTTGGTCGCATAGCACAATATGACCGGTAGGACTAGTAAGACTATCCAATTGCGTCACGCAACTCTTGGTTGTTAAATCTAATTTAACCCGATGCCCTACATATTGTACCTATCGAGGTCGCTAGATACAATATGCAGTAAGTCATAACCATAGGCTTACTCTAATCTGACGATTACTGCGAGTCTGTAAGACGAGGTCGCCAATACAAGAAAACGCAATGAAAGTTCAGAATTAAAGCACCCTATGGAAAGTATCTCAGAAATACATATACATATATATATATATATTTCTGTACTTATATTGGTTGGGGCTTGTAGCTTGAGGGTTGTTATCAGTCATCTACAAACAAATAAGGGCGCCGCCTACCCATCATGCATGAACGGTCTACACGTAATGGATGCCGCCTATCCATTCTAGTTCTAAACGCAGTCAAGCACATAATGGGTGCCGCCTACCCATACATAAATACGCGGTCCGACATATAAGAGGGCGCCGCCTACCCTCGCATGCATAGCGGTCGAACGGAATGTAAAAACATGGTATTTAAACATGCATTGTCAAACAATAGCATATTGAGCATATGAAACAAGTAGTAGCCTATGTGGATGACAAATGACTTCATAATTTCATTATGAAAATTATAATCCCATACTTATAATCTCTATGAAATAATTGAAAATTTGGACTAGATTGAATATTCGAAAATTCTATTGACCAAGTAGCAATTTTCGAAAACCCGAAGGACTTAATTGTAATTTTAAAAACCTTGGAGGTGTTAAATCTAAAATTCAAAAGTAGAAGGACTAATTTGCAGTAAACAATAAATTGATAAATTACAAATAAGCCCTTTAACTTTATACTAATTAAATTTAACGCCTCTAGTTTAAAACAATTACAATTAAATCATATTCCAAATATAAAATTCAATCCTCAAAACTTTTAAAATTCGATTTTGGGTCCAACCCGAAAATATATATAATTTTTTTTTTTTTTTGAAAACGTGGGACGGGACCTAGTCCCCCCCCCCCCCCCGTGCCCGCGGCCCCGGGAGCCCGGCGTCCGCGGCACGCGGGTATTGGGCGCCGGGCGCCCGCGTCCGCAGGCGCCGCCGCCGCCTGCGTCTCGCAGGCGGGCGGCCCGGTCGAAAAAATATATATATATATATATATATTTAATTTTTTATTTTTTTGAAAAATATAAATTCTAAATTTATATAAAAGACAAAACTTTTGAAAATCGAAATTATCATAGAATCAATTGCATCCACATATCTACAAAATCATACAATATATATACGTATATACGTAATCAATTAACCTGGCTCTGATACCACTGTAAGAAAATACGGTCAGAGTTACCCCTAGGGTACGCAGCGGAATTTCAAAAAATTTCTTAACATACAGGTTAATTGATTATGCATATGTCGTATATATATAAACACGTCAATTAGAAGACTAACCTTACTTCCAAAGCAGCTTCCAAGTCTTTGTAATAATCCGGTGTATCTTCTCCTTCGTCAAAGTCGAAGATATCTACAATGCTCCTTATATCTGCAAGACAATAAGAGTTAGTTTCCAGCTCCTAGAACCTCAACCTTGGTATCCACGGATGAACAGCCTTCGGAAGAATGCTAGGATATTCTTTATGTGACCAAGAAGACGGGGCGGCAATTCCTCCAAGTGGTGGTGCGCGCGCGTGAGGCTATGAGGAAGAGGGGAGAGCTTTTATTTTCTCTAAGAAAACTGGGTAGAATAACTGTGTTCAAAACTGTGTCTGAAACTGTATGTAAAGCTCTCTAATAGTCTACTATATATAGTAGTCTATAGAAGCCTAAAGCATAAGCTATTAGACTTCATAAAGGAATAAGAATCTAATTCTTATCGCACAAGGAAATCAATATCAAGTCTAGATTCATTCCCAATCAAATTAAAACTCAATCAGGAAAATCTAACTTATCCCTTGGACTTCTAATAGAGGAAGGAGTCGAACTCCTTCCCCTACCAAGCCACGCGCGCGCGCGCGCCTAGTCCTACGGGAGGTGGGTCCCACTTTTGGGACCCACTTATATTTCTAAGGCAATCCAAACTCCAAGTAGATTTTTGCCCAAGTGCATATGTTAATTCTAAATTAACATATCCTTCCTAATCAAACCTCCATTATATTTCTAAAATATAATATTTAATTGTATTTACATAAAATACAATTAATTAGCCAATTCAATTAATAATTCCAAATCATTAATTGAGCCACCAAATATTATAATTAATTTCAAATTAAATATAATCCATCAATCACAATTAATTCTAAATTAATTGCGATTCCATCTTCAAGGATATTCTGATAGACTGAATCACCACATAGTGTGACCCATAGGGCCTCACCGTATTAAGCAAGTCCTAGACTAGGCAACATGGAATTCCTAGACGGTTCCATTTGCAATATTAATACGTGAGGATGTTTGAGAGGTTTCTCAAAGCTAACCCTTTCGTTGGGAAGCCTGTTGCGCTCAACGCGGCGATGGTAACGTCCCTTCATCTGACTTGCTCGAATGTATCTAGGATCGATGAAGTGTCTATCCCAATAATACATCCACGGGCGTCTCAGGGAGTTGCTTGGTTAAGATATACTTATGACCATCATAATATATCATTTGCACTGGCCAGTGACTTTACCAACACAACTATGCAGACTATGAGCAGTGCTCTCCTGTGCTACACTTGAGAGATGAATCCTTCACAGAATCACTTATCACCCCCATTTGTATTTAGCCATAATCCTGGATCGTGTTTTAGGTCAGCTGCTTATTCAGAGCTGACATCGACGGGTCCACCAAGGATATGGGGCAACAAATGTGATGATAAAGTCCTGCAAGTACAAATGACGAATGGCATCACTTAGACCACTCACCGGTTCCTGCTTCTAGACAACCCAGTGTCAATGCTCGTGTCATACGAAGTCAGAAATGAAAAGCACAAGAGACCCCGGTTGAGAACCAACCTGTCGAGCCCCGTAGGTCTAGGAGGAATCAGAAATTGCCTCCGCTGACATCCTTCCTTGTGGAAGAGATCAGTGAACTTGATGTAAGACTGTCAGATAGGGAAGACCCTGAGACTTATGCTGAAGCAATACATGATATTGATTTAGATAGGTGGCAAGAAGCCATGGAATTAGAAATAGACTCTATGTACCAGAATCAAGACTCTATGTACCAGAATCAAGTTTGGAACTTTGTTGATTTGCCCAAAGGGATGAAAGCCATTGGATGCAAATGGGTCTTCAAGAGGAAGACTGATGCTGAAGGCAAGGTACAAACCCACACAGCTAGGCTAGTGGATAAAGGTTATACTCTACAATATGGTATCGATTATGATAAAATCTTTTCGCCTGTTGCGAAACTAAAGTCTATTCGAATTCTATTTGCGATAGCTACATTCTATGATTATGAGATCTGACAAATGGATGTTAAGACTGCTTTCCTCAATGGCAATCTTGAGGAAGAAGTCTATATGTTACAACCTAAAGGTTTTGATTCTAAGGAAATTCCATCTCCCGTTTGCAAGCTACAAAGATCCATATATGGATTGAAGCAAGCCTCAAAAAGCTGGAATATCCGCTTTGATGAAGCTGTCAAATTGTTTGACTTCATTAGAAGTGGGGAAGATCCCTGTTTTTATAGTAAGCACAACGATACTGGGGGAGTTTTCATGATTATTTATGTAGATGAGATTTTAATCATGGGAAACAGTGTCTCTATGTTAGAAGAGACAAAAGTTTGGTTATCAAGTTCCTTTTCGATGAAGGACTTGGGTGAAGCCAATTACATCCTTGGAATTAAAATCTATAGAGATAGATCGCAAAGGATGTTAGGATTGACACAGTCCACATATATAGACAAAGTACTTAAGCGCTTTAGCATGGAAGACTCTAAGGAGGGCTTTCTCCCAACAAGACATGGTGTCTCGTTGACAGTTAAGGATGCTCCTAAAACTGAAGAAGAGAGAAAAGCCATGAGTCGTTTCCCCTATGCCTCCGTAGTGGGATCCATCATGTATGCAATGAATTGCACTAGGCCAGATGTGGCATATGCGCTTACTGTGACTTGTCGACATCAACAACGTCCAAGAATGTTTCAAGTACTTAAGGCGTACAAAAGACATGTTCTTGGTTTATGGTGGACAACCAGAGTTGAGAATGACTTGTTATGCCGATGCCGGCTTCGAGTCAGATCCTGATGACTTTAAGTCACAGACAGGATATATGTGTTTATACTGAACGGAGGAGCAATCTGCTGGAAGAGTTCGAAGAAAGCCACGATTGCTGACTCTGCCACATAGGCCGAGTACATTGCTACATCCAAAGCATCGAAAGAAGATGTCTGGATTTCAGAGTTCTTGAAGGAATTGAGGGCTATTCCTGCTCCTAGTCCAATAACGATTTATTGTGACAACAAGGGCGCCGTCGCTCAAGCCAAGGAGCCTAGAACTACGAACAAGAACAAACATGTACTTAGAAAATATCATGTGATACGTGAGATTATAGATAGGGGAAGTTAATATAGAACGTGTCTCTACCACGGACAATGTGGCAGATCCCTTCACCAAAGTCTTATCAGTGGAGGCTCATACAAGACATTATCATAACTTGGGAATTAGGCATAAAGGTGATTGGCTGTAGTCCAAGTGGGAGATTGTTAGTAATAGTGTCCTAGAGACAACCACATTTAAGGACAACCGTACTACTTCACAATCAACGTAATATAATATATGTTTGTTTATTTAAGTTTATATTTACTTATGTATTTATATTACATCGGGCATACAACATGTCATATCTTTATCTGGTTGGTCTACATCGATATTGTTGGTGTCGGAATATGTCCAACCCCTAAGGGCGCCTAAGAGCGTACTAGGGCGTCAAGGGCTGACCACGATAAAAGGGTCCTACTACCCACCACCATAGTCCTCCCGACAAGAGATAAGGAAGAGCTAATAGCCTAAGTCCTGGTCTACAGGAAAAGGTGGTCCTCGGACTGTAGCAGCACTCCTTCCGACAAGGAAGAGCTAATAGCTTAAGTCCTGGTCCAGAGGAAAAGGTGGTCCACGGACCATAGCAGCACTCCTTCCGACAAGGAAGAGATAACTGGTCCCAAGGAAAGGGTGGTCCTCGAACCGTAGGAGCTTAAGGTGCGTCCTACTACCCCGTCCTCTGACGATACCAAGGCGACACACGCCCTACTAGCCTTCCGGCACCCGAAAGGACCACTTTACCCCTGCCATCTCTAGCAATAGGTTTGGGCCAAAGCCGATGGGCTACTCTTAATGGGCCTAAACCTAATAGAATCTCAATCCGGACCGGGCACTTGTCACGATCCTAGGAGCTCAGGCAATATTCTATTGCTAGTATAAATAAGGGCTCACCCCATTCAAGGTGCCAATCATTCAATCATCACCACATCCCATCACTCTACTTTCTCACTCTACATTTACTAGGGAAGCCTACTAACTCCCTATACGTAAAGTCATCCCTCCGGTTTGATCATTGACAAGCCGGGCTTGTGGCACTAACCCCCCCCCCCCCCTCCACTACAAGAAAACAGCATTTTAGCAACCACTTTTAGCAAACGATCGATCCGTTGCTAAAATTAGCGACCGATCGGTCTTTTAGCGACGGATGGGAGGCTTTAGCAACGGAAGGGATAAAGCGCCCTTAGAGCGCCCGGAATTTAGCGACGGATGGCAGATCCGTATGGATGGGAGCTAAATAGCGACGGATGGTCCCATCCGTCGCTATTTAGCGACGGATGGTATCATCCGTCGCAATATTTCCAAGGATTTTCTTTTTTTTTTTGCCGGTCAATGCCTCATCCGTCGCTAAAATATATTTTTAAAAAAAAAAATAACTTAGCAACGGATGGTGGTCCGTCGCTAATATAGCGACCGATCGCTATATTAGCGACGGATCACCATCCGTCGCTAAGTTCTCCACATCTTCTCCGCCGTGCTCATCGACAGAACACAACACACACAACACACACTTCGTCTTCTCCGCTCGGCTCCAATCTCTCCTCCCCTATTTTCTTCGTTTCTTCACCATTTCAATCAATATTATAGTCATTTCGAAGCTATTCGATCAAGGAACAAGTGTAGCTATTCAATTGCGTGATTATTTCCCCATTTCTTCCGCAATCAAAGGTATATATTTCGAACCTAACTTGTCTAAATTTTAGTATTCTTCATTTTTTTTCAATTCATTGAATTGTATGCATTCTACTAGTATCTATCATGTTGTGTAGCTCAAATTAGGGGGGATGAACAAGTTTTAGTTGGTGAATTGATAGATTTGGTATGAATTGGGTATTTTATAGTTTAGTTCGATTATGTTTGGGATTTGAATTGGGTTCGATTATGTTTGGGATTTGAATTTGGTTCGATTATGTTTGGGATTATCTACGTAGTTAGTATTGTTCGATTAGTGTAGTTTGTTTGGGATATACTAATTAGATTTGAAAATTGCATAAGTATAATTATAATGGAAATATGAGTAATTATAGTGTATTGTAATTAGTTATTATAATGGGAATTGTATAAATATAATGAAAATATAGATAAATATAGGTAATTATAGTGTATTGCAAGTTTTTATTATAATGAAAATTCCATAAGTATAATGGAAATATATAGATAAATATAGGTAATTATAGTGTATTGGTAGTTGTTACTATAATGCAAATTGCATAATTATAATGAAAAATATATGTAATTATAGTGTATTGTAAGTAGTTATTATAATGAAAATTGTACAAGTATAATGGAAATATAGATAAATATAGGTTATTGTTTAAAAAAATTGTAAGTATGAAGGAAATAACTCATTGATAAATTAAAGTTAGAAGATAATATGAGTATTTTTATTTCTAATGTAGAAATATTGGGAGTATATATAATGCAATGTAAAAATTGATAACTAAAATGAGTACTTGGTGAAAAACAACGTTAGCCGCAATGTACTAAACTTCCATTGGCCAGGTTTAGCATTCAATTATGAATCCCGATCGTACCTGGATGTACAGTAGGATTGCAGATGGAATACTTTTGCCTACGTTTGTACAAGGGGTCAATGCATTTGTCGAATTTGCATTGTCAAAACCCGAGTGTTTGAGTACTGGGATGATGAAGTGTCCTTGCAACCATAAGAAATGTAGGAACCGTCAGTACTTACCCTCTACGGTGGTTGTAGACCATTTGAAGCGTAATGGTTTTGTCCCTAAATATGAGGTGTGGAATCATCATGGTGAGGCAGTTCGTTTGTTGGGGGACTATTCCATGTTGTCGGGGAAGCGTAGGAAAAGGCAGGAGAATAGTGCTACACCAGGTGCCTGTACTCATGATGATGCCACAGGGGACCGGATGGAAGAGATGGTCCGTAACGCTGCGGGTCAAGAGTTCACGGAGGGTGTTGTTAATGAGGAGCCTCCGAATGCTGAGTCACAACAGTTCTTTGACTTGTTGGAAGCGTCAAAGATGCCACTCTACCCGGGGTGCAAGATGAATGAATTGACTATGTTGTCTCGAATTATGAGCAACAAGGAGGGTGGTGGGAATTCAGAAAGCAGCTGCAACGATTGGTTGAGTTTGATCACGGATATTGCGCCTGAAGGAAGCCTAGTTCCAACAAACTATTACCAAGCGCAGAAGAAGATGAAGGCGATGGGATTGCCTATGGAGAAAATAGATTGCTGTCCGGGTATGTGTATGATCTATTGGGGGGAGGATGAAGGTTTGTTGCAATGTAAACATTGTGGGAAGGACCGGTATAGTCGTTACAAGGAGGGCGCTGCAATGAAACGACAGAAGAAAAATCTCTCCCACAAGAAAATGTGGTACTTTCCTATAGGTCCTCGTCTGAAGAGGTTGTATGCATCAGAACGTACACTGAGGATTCCCTTACTTGAGGTTTGGAAAGCCAACTGGCTTTTGGGAGTTCCGCCCAAAGAGTGGATGCCGAGTCCCCTTCATGATGTTTGGGAGTCCTACTGGCGTGACCACCCGAATGTCTAGTGTCGTTCCTTGATATATCTCTGATTGTACATGTTTTATATTCAATTGTGTATGTACTAACACGGATCTTTGTATTGCAGATGCCACGACCCAGGAGGCCACGATACATGACCCCGCAGTCCCAGAGGGATTATACCGACGGATCGGAGACCGATCAGGGCTCCCCTACTGTTTTAGGGACTCCACCTGGGTCGAGCAGGGGATCGACTCCTCATTCCTCCCTCCACGACCCGTGGGCCCACGTTCCAGACGACGGTTGTCCCTTTCAAAGGCCGGAAGATGGTCTTATGTGGAATGGTCGCCCTGTCCTTTACCCCAATGGAGAGAAGTAAGTATTAGGCATTAACTGATTTACGAACTTTTAATATATATATACCGAACTAACCTTGTCACTATTGACTTACCTGTTCTTCACAGGTTGTATGGGGAGCACGCTGCTAAAGTACTCAGTTCGATAATACGGAACAGAATGGTCCCACCGCAAGAGGGTGGCAGCCAGTGGCATTGCATCCCGGACCAAATTAAGGGAGAGCTCTTCGAAGAGCTGAGGGTGAGTTAATATATGCATGTTTAAATACCATGTTTTTACATTCCGTTCGACCGCTATGCATGCGAGGGTAGGCGGCGCCCTCTTATATGTCGGACCGCATATTTATGTATGGGTAGGCGGCACCCATTATATGCTTGACCGCGTTTAGAACTAGAATGGATAGGCGGCATCCATTACGTGTAGACCGTTCATGCATGATGGGTAGGCGGCGTCCTTATTTGTTTGTAGATGACTGTTAACAACCCGATATACCTGAATAGATGTTTTCCCTTGTTATATATTTGATACATGTTAGCTCCCCTTGTTATACTTGAATGTTTTTTAAGTATTCACCAACGTATGTGTTTCGATGTTTATTTGTAATTGTGTAGAAAGAATTCTTCCTTCCGAAAGCATTGCTGATGGATCTCTGGTGGAGCTTCAACTCTCACGATAGTGCCCTTTACAAGTGCATGGTTCATAGCCTGAAGAAAATGTGGAAAGAAGACCGTCCACGTACCAGTGATTGGCCCGGAGATGCAATTTGGGAGGCGTGGAAGGTATATTGGGTTGACGCGAGAGTCCAGGCGCAGGCTGACCAGAACACTGAGAACCGGAAGAAGCAGCCGAATGATGGGACACGTACCCTGGTGACACACCGTTTTGGCTCTGAGTCGATCGCTACAGCACATGTGAGGCAGAAGGTAAGTATATTAACTTTGTGAATTCATCATTCTTATACTTGTTATTTACTTGCATTTCGAACTTTCAAACTAAGTATATGATGCTTTCATGTGTCATTCAGTTGAAGGATAAGGAGAGTCTCCTATTCACCCTGTTCTCGAGATCTCAGAAGGCCAAGGACGGACAGTGGTTGTGTGACGAGGCCAAAACAATTGCGGTAAGTATCTACAATACATGTGTTTATTAAATACTGATGATTTCATAACTAATTAACAACATAACTAACACCTTATACTCTTGATTTATAATTTCAGACGGCCTACGAGGACAGGATTCGTGATCAGGATCTCACTGTTGAGGAAATGAATGCCATTTTCCTCGAGGTGAATCCTCCAGACGAGAAGGGCCGTCGCTTGGGACTTGGGAGTGCAGCAGCCGTCCCTGAATTGGACTCGAGGCCGACTCGTCGTTCCCGTGCCAGTACATCTTCATCATCTTCAGCAGCAGCAGCAGCTTCCGCTCGAGAGCAGGCCCTCTTACTTCAGTTGCAGGAGAGGGATGAGGAGGTGAAGAGGCTAGCTGCGAAGCAGGCTCAATATGATACTATGTTTGCTCAGCTGTATGCGAAGCTGGGGATGGATCCACCTTCCCCACCTACCTCTCCATGATCCCCTATCCTTTTCGACTCTATTTACTATTTTCTACATGAATACTGTGTACACTATGATATTATTTTGGATTAGTATTGTGTACGTATGATTATTATTATATGTATGGAGGGTTTTGGTACATTTATTATGATTTTTTTGAATTATTTTTTGGTTTATTTGGTCTATAAAATTTCTGTAACATGTTGCTTAACTAAACAGGTTGCATTTGATTTTGAGTCTCATTATTATATCTAAAAAATTAAAAAAAAAAAAAAAATAAAAAAATTAGCAACCGATGGGCTCATCCGTCGCTATATACAGCGACGGATAAGGCTTATCCGTCGCTAAAAGTCCCGGACTTTTAGCGACGGATAAGCCTTATCCGTCGCTGTATATAGCAACCGATGAGACTCATCCGTCGCTAAAAGTCCGGTGACTTTAGCGACGGATAAGTCATCGGTTGCTAAAAGTCAACCTTATTTTCCGTATCCGTCGCTAATCCGTCGCAAATTCGCGACGGATTACTCATCGGTCGCTAATTCGCTAGCGACCAACGATTTAGCGACGACGAATTTATCCGTCGCTAAAAACACCGATCGGTCGCTAGCGATATTTAGCGACCGATCGGCCGATTTTAGCGACGGATGGTTCCGTCGCTAAAATCGGTATATCTTGTAGTGCTCTATTGCTAAGTTATATCTCAGGTCCTAGGAACAAGTATGAAAGGCACTTGCAGACTCTCGCTTCAGTCGCTCCAGAGGAAAGCATTACTGTAGCCTTGCGACGACGCTCTAGAGGAAAGTACTACGCTCCCGAGGAAAGCACTAATTACCTATCAACATTTGGCGCCGTTTGTGGGAACCGATCAAAAGGTTACCCTCGCCCTACTAGCGAGGTCCGAAGAATGATTAATCCCAAAAGAAGTACCCGCCTTGCGACCGCTGTCGCCGGACCCCCAACTGCTCGTCCTCGGGGCCGTCCCCCGTTAGGAGGCAGAGGCAGAGGAAGGTGGCGAGGCAACGGTGGTAGGGCAGTTAGAAATAATAATGTTGATGACTACTCAGACGATGACTTAGTCGATGGAGCGCTGACGAGCATCACCAAGGAATCCCCGTCGAATCCGGTTTTGGCGCATTGAGACCTTTCGCTCAACCGGTCCCAAGGCAAGTTCAGCCGGACCCAAGGCAAGCCCAGCCAGCAGCAATGAACTTTACCCTTCTCAACGGACGAGTAGTTCGTCCCGCGGACTATGGATTCACAGAGACGCAATACGGATTGTTCCTCCTGACCATCCAAGGATGCCTAGGAGAAATTGAGGCAGCAAGAGTAGAGGAAGAAATAAGGGCCCAAAGGCAGCCCCAGTGCAAGAACCCGCACCAACTCAAGCAAGAGCGTATCCCGTTGAAGTGAAGCTCAATCTCGAGCAAGTCCTAGGCCAATTCACTCAAGGCTAGGACCCCAAGACGTGCAATCAAGGCTAGGTCCCCAAGGAGCACCGGGAGACTTGAGGGAAGTGATCGAGAGGAGAGTAAGGGCTTCTCAAGCGCCCAATGACCCACATCCTCCGGACCAACTTCAACTCCAGGTTGTCAATCCGCCAACTCTTCCAAATCAAACCACTCATCAGAACCGTCTGGAGACGATGGCCGAGAACAATGGTGGTAGGATAGTGGCTCAAGTCACCCCGATGGTAGGATTTGACCCCATGACCGGAAGGAGGCTTAACCTTGAAGAGCTAAAATCTGAGAGAAAAGTCCTTGAAGCACAAATAGATGCGCTGAAGATAAACGTCCAAGAGAAAGAGAAGGACATGGAGCCAAGCGCCCTATGTGATGCCATAAGAACTCATGTGGTAAAGACTGATAGAGGATTTCCAACTTTGGAAAATTACGATGGTACTAGCTGTCGGAAGAACCATCTTGTAAGGTTTGGCACAAAGATGGAAGCTCATGGACATGATCCCAATACCAAGGCATTGATCTTCCCTTTGACACTTTATGGAGAGGCAATGGTTTGGTGGTCTAACTTGGACAATGGATCCATCACGTCTTACAAGGAACTCACATCTCAATTCATTAAAAGATTTGAGAAAGTGATTCGGAAGAAAAGAGGAGTCAAGTATTTGGCCGAAATCTTCCAAGGACCGTCGAAGGACTTGAGGGAATTCTTGACAAGGTTCCATGAAGCGGCATACCAAGTAGAAACTCACGGAGCCAAGGAGCGAAAGGAATACTTGTATGGGAATACCACTAATGAGAAGCTTCGGGACAAACTCGCAAGGTCCCATTTGGAGACAGAAAAGGACCTAGAGCAAGTATGCGAAAACCTTTTGGCGGCGGAGGAATTCCGAAGAACCGTCCCAGTGAGAACTATTGCTCCGACCGCTCCGAACGAAAAGGAACAACAAAGGCAAGGTCAAAATCATCCTCCGAAGTAAAAGAGGCAAGACCAGAGGAATGAGAGAAATACCATCCAAAAAGAGCCACACCATAGAAATGGCTTCAGGGACAAGAGAACTCCTCCAAGGAGATCTCCTCCTAGAAGGTACGAGAAGTACACAGAGCTTAATAGGCCAAGATCGGATATCTTGAGCACTATTATAACAAGAAGGATGGACGTGGATTGACCCGACCCTATGCCGGAGTCCCGGAAGCATAGAAATTCGGAAAAGTTTTGCTACTTTCACAAAGGCAGAGGGCATACCACCGATGAATGTGTTAACCATAAAATTGAAATTGAGAAGTTAGTGCGCCGAGGGCAATTGGTTAACTACATTCGTCGTGAGGAACCTGTCCACCAACCTATCCAATACATCTCCCCCGAACCACGAAGGGAGCCTTCAGTCTTGCCACCCCCACCTCCTCCTCCTCCTGAGGGCGAGCGACATCGGGATTATGGAAGAGAAGCGAACTTTGAGAATAGACCCATCCATGGGAGAATTCTTACTATTGCCGGAGGACCGGCGGGAGGAGATAGTCGCAAGGCAAGAGAAAGAACCGCGAACGACCTTACCGCGAGAGACCCCATGTATGGACAAAGGAACCAACATGATCTCCTTCGATGATAGTGAACTTCCTCTGAGACATGCCGGAGGAGGGGACACTCAAGATCCAAGTGTTCCTTTGGTAGTGTCTCTCGACATTTTCTGCTATGAAGTCCCAAAGGTACTAGTAGATACCGGAAGCTCAGCCAATCTCATATTCACAAGCACTCTAAAAAAGATGAAAATTGACCCGAAGGAAGGATTGAAAGAATTGGTAAGCGCCCTAGTAAGGTTCGGAGGACAGCCAATAATGCCCCTCGGGAGTTTGGTCCTACCGGTGTCCATGGGCAAGGATCCTTTCAGAGTAACAAAGTCGGTTACATTCTTGGTAGTCGATATTCCTTTCGAGTATTATGTGGTAATAGGGCGACCCGCATTGTCTCAATTCAAGACTGTTGTCTCAACCGTCCACAACCGCATGAAGTTTCTTGCGACGACGGAGCCGTAGGGAAAGAAATTGGAAACATAAGAGAGGCATGGGAATGCTATACTCTTTCCGCAAGTGTGACCTCGAGCGCACGTTTCGCCCTAGGAGACAGGGATCCGGAAGCAAGAGCAAATACTTTTTACTCCATCCGAGCGACTCAGACCCGAAGGAAATCTAAAAAGCCTAGTCCGGCAGTAAGGCGAAGAAAAGCGGTCCAGAGGAAAGAACAAAGTTTAGCAGTGGCAGAGGTAAAAGAGCTCGAAGAGTACAAAGTAATTCCTCCCATCCCTCCGACCTCAAAGAAAAAAGTATTTTTTGAAGAAAACAAAATTGAAGCAAAAGAGGCCTTGGAAGAAATTCAAGTGGTAGAAGGGTCCTCCGAAAAGGTCACAAGGATAGGGACAGAGATGACCGCCGAGGTACGAATGAAGGTCATCCAATGCCTCAGAGACAACAATGATGTCTTTGCATGGAGTACGGAGGATCTCAAGGGAATTGACCCTAGGGTCGCGGTTCACCATCTGAACTTAGATCCCAAGATCACCCATATTCGCGAGAAGCGAAGAGAATTTGGTCCGGAGGCAACGCGATTATTGAGGCCGAGGTCCAGAGTCTATTGAAATCAGGGCACATCAAGGAAGTAAGATACTCCGATTGGGTTTGCAATGTTGTTCTAGTAGAAAAGGGCGAAGGGAAATGGAGAATGTGCAACAACTTCACTCGCCTCAACAAGTTTTGTCCAAAGGATCCTTATCCCCTTCCTAGGATTGATTAATTTTTGGACTCCACCGCCGGATGTGCACTACTTAGCTTCATGGACGCCTACCAAGGCTTTTACCAAATCAAGATGGCGAGGGACGATGTTCCCAAGACAGCCTTCTTTGTCAATGGCAACGTCTACTGCTTCAACATCATGCCCTTCAGACTCAAGAACGCGGGAGAAACTTACCAACGCCTAGTGAACAAGATGTTCGAGGAAGAGATATGCAAAACCATGGAAGTTTATGTTGATGACATGCTAGTGAAGAGCAAGATGGAGAACCAACATGTTGAACATCTCAACAAGTGCTTCGCGGTCGTGTGGAAGTATGGTAGGAAACTTAATCCGGCAAAGTGTACGTTTGGTGTCAAGGGAGTCAAGTTCCTTGTGATAGTATGTATGTCCTAGAGACAACCTTTATTAAGGGCAAATGTACTATTACACAGTCAATGTAATATATTACTCCCTCCGTCCCAGAGCAGTTGCACCATTTGCTTTTGGACACAGAAAATAAGAGAATAGTTAAATATTAAGTTATATTGATAGTGGAGGTTGCTTTTAATTTATTGGGGATTTGTGGCCACAAAAATTGTGTTGATGGAATATAAAATTATTATAATCATGTCCGAATATGGCAAAGAAATGAAATGGTGCAACTCGAATGGGACGCCCAAAATGGAAAAATGGTGCAACTGTTCTGGGACGGAGGGAGTATATGTTGGTTTATCCATGTTTATGTTTACATACATATTTATATATTACATCATGCATACATCATGTCATATCTTTATCTGGTTGGTCTGTATAGATATCAAACATATCCCCTGTGGATAGATGACTGATCACATAATTAGTGGGAACTATGTGAATTATCATATATCCCAAATTCTCCCTAGTCGAAACTCATCTCGGATGTAAGGGTCTGAATGACGCAATTGAGACTAGTATGCGTGGAGGTTATACTTGTTAGAGCAAGTGTGAGTTGATCCCACGACCACGGAACGGACCGTTAGACGAATCCATTATGTTCCCATAACTGCGCATAGTTGTTTGAGGAGGATTCCGAACAATGGAAGAACTCACTGGATACTCCCATCGATGTATATTCTACACTGAAGTGTCTATGGGAACCAGAGTTGTCGAAGTGATGTCATTCGTCCTTTGAGTCCCAGGACTTTATTATCACAGTTGTTGCCCCATGTCTTTGGAAGGAATCCAATGCCCGCTTTGAATAAGCACCCTGCTACGGCCCTTCTGGGATCATGGCTACATTACAAATGTGGATGATAAGTGTTCCTGTGAGGATTCATCTCATATGTGTAGCATTGGAGAGAACTGCTCAAGTCGTTTATAGTTGTGTTGGTAAAACCTTTGGCCAGCGTATGGATATATTTATGAATGGTCATAAGACATATCGCATTAACCAAGCAACTCACTGAAGACACCATGAGTGTATTATTGGGATAGACACTTCATCGATCCTAGATGCATTCGAGTCAGTCAGATGAAAGGACCTAACCATCGCCGCATTGAGTGCAACAGGCTTTAACAACGAAAGGGTAGCTTTGAGAAACCTCTCAAATGTCCTCTTGTATTAATATTGCAAATGAGACCGTCTAGGAATCCCATGACGCCTAGTAAGGTTACTAGCTTAATACACTGAGGCCCTATGGGTCACATTAATGTGGTGATTCAGCTTATCCGCATGACCATGGAGATGGGATTATAATTAATCAAGATTAATTAAAATTAGTTGTGGCACAATTAATATTATGAGAATATTAATTGAATTAATTGTATTTATGGAATACAATTAAAGATTATATTTTAGAAATATAATTGAGTTTGGAATCAAAAGGATATATTAATTAAAGATTAATATATGCATACGGGTCAAATCTAATTGAGTTAGAATTGCCTTAGACTTGCATGTGGGTCCCAAAAGTGGGACCCACCTTATTCCCATGAGGCGCGGCCGGCGCATAGGAGGTAGGAGTTTGACTCCTTTCTCCAATCAAACTTATGGGGCAAGTTTTTACTAATTGAGTTGTAATTTAATTAGGAATTTTTAGGAAACTTGTAATTTTGATGAGCAATTAACCATGCTAAATTAAGGAAAGTCCAGTAACTAGTACTCTTAAGGTCCATAGGAATTTAGAATTTTAAGGACATTGTAAAAGAGGAACGTTTGCTGATGACTTAGATTAGGTGCTAGATAGGTTGGTTTTAAAGCTTATGATGTATCTTGTTTTCTGAAAAGAAATACAACCTATTGAAGCATTTGCTGACGATGTACTTTGTTTTTACAAACAAACTTTTGAAGCATTTAGAAACCGCTCAGAATCTTGAAGAATATTGAAGATCTGAAGACTTGAAGAATTTGAAGATCTGAAGACTAGAAGATTTCTGAAGACTGGTATCTACAAAGGCACATGTTGCTCAGAAAGTGGAAACTTCAGCAACAGCATTGCATAAGTGAAAATCAGAAACACAGAGTAGGTTGCGCTTGCTGAAACTGAGACTGACCACTTGCTGATGGAACATATGTGACCTCTTGCTGAATGTACTTACTTTTGCGCTCCAATGTTACTGTTTGAATTCTATTCAAATGAGCATTAACTGCAAAGCTTGCACGCGAAGAACATGAAGACTAGAAGACAAACAAGGATGCTGCTGAAAGTACAAAAGCAAGATAGTGACATCTTAAGGATCAAAAGCCTTGGAATTTAAAATTCAAACGGCTCCTTATTTTCACTATAAATAGAGGTCATCCGGCAAAGAGTTGAAGTGTGTCAACAACGTGATCAAACTCTCACTTGTGATTAAACTCACATACCTTCAAACTCTCTATACTGCCATTGATCCGTTCCAAGACTTAAAGCTTGAGAAAGCTACTTGTGAAGAAGTAGAATTTACACGAATAAGAAATTAGTTAAGTGTTCTTTCTTTCTTTCGAACAAGAAGAAGTCTTGACACCAGAAACAATCAAACTTGTTTACTGCAAAGTATTCAAAGTTGTGTTTCTTAGATTACTTGTTGTAACTGAATAAGTTATAATTAAGTTATCTCACCCCAAAACTCTCTAACTGAAAATACACCCTTTCAGGCGTGATATTCAGGGGGAACTTAATCGAGCATAGTTTTGCTGATTAAAAGTACCAAGTTTGGTGGAGAACAAGGTTGCGTTCTCTAGATTAAGTTGGAGACAAAGCAAGTGTGCTTTGGTTTCTGTTTGAATCGCTTTAGATAGAAGTTGTAAGGAACCTCAATCATATCTTAGTGGATTCAGTCCTATGAAGGACAAAGTGGATTAGTGGAGAGATTACGCCACTCTCAGATACCACTATAAAAGTGTTTGTGTGATTTACTTACTGTACTTAGTTTTCAGCAAATCATATCTGTTTGTACACAGTCACTCACATCACTTGCTGAAACATTTATTTACTGAAAGAGCACTATCAAAGACTTCCGCTCTCTGATTTTAAGTATCAGCAAACCTAGCTACTGAAAAGTAACTTACGCTTGCTGAGAAAGTTAAGTATCAGCAAACTCATTACTAAAAAGTAATAAGCACTCGCTGAGAAAGTTTTAAACGACAAAAGTTTGAAAAGACTATTCACCCCCCCCCTCTAGTCTTTTCTTGTTGTTTAAAGGGACCAACAAGTGGTATCAGAGCTGGAGGTTCTTTAACCTTCAACACTGAACCTAGATCCCCTTAGGTTCTTTCCGTAAATCACTCTCACTTGATCAGTTTGGTAGTGCTTTGTTGACAGGATGTCTTTAGGAGATGCTCCCTTGCTGAAGCTGGAAAATTACGAAAAATGGCGAAACAACATGATGTTACATCTTGAGGCCATTAGTGATGAGATGGTCACCGTCATTAATGATGGACCTATCAAGATCACTAAGGTTGAAAGGAGTTTCCCTCACAAGACCACTGAAGCTGGAATGGAAACTATCTTAGGCGAACCATCAGATACGGTTGTGCCAAAACATAGAGAGGAATGGACTTCTGACGAAGCTAAGAGATTCCGTCTTGATGGCCAAGCAAGAAATATCATCATTCGATCAACTCCGGATACCATACAGTGCAAACTGTGGGGTGCTAAGACTGCAAAGGAAGCTTGGAAAATGGTTCAAGATCTTTGTGCTGGATCTGATAAAACCAAGGAAAACAAACTTGAAGTACTTAAATTAAAGTTTCAAAACTTTAAGCAAGGTACAAACGAGTCATTGGAAGACTTGGATTTCAGATTCACAACTCTTGTTAGTGAAATGGCAGCCTTGGGTGTTGGAAACCTTTACTCAGATTCTGAGAAAGTGAAAACTATCATCAGAAGTCTGAATCAAGAATGGATCCACACTCAGAATTTCTATTACAATCAAGGAATGCCAGACATTACACCAACAGAGTTGTTCTCTCATCTTGCTACTGTCAATTATGAGACAAAGCAAAGAGAAAATGTATTTGCTGAAAAATCGCAAAACATTGCTCTTGCTGCAAAGCCGTCATCTTCTGAAAAGAAGAATGAAAAAGAGCATACTGATGAAAACTCTTTGGTTGTCAAAAACATGAAGAAATTCATCAGCAAGGAACTTGAAAGGCGAAAAGCAAAAGAGAAGCTGAAAAAGCATCTTGGTAACAACTACCATAAGTACAAGAATGAGACTAGATCGCTGAACAAGCAAGCTCAGCAAGCTACTTCATCAGAAGAACCAGCAGTTGGAAATGATCTATGCTTTTACTGCAAAAAGCCTGGACACTTCAAAGCTAATTGCCCTTTGCTGAAAGGCAAATCTGCTGAAAAGAAGAAGAAGTTCAAAAGAGCTTTTATTGTTGAAGAAAAGAAGAAGCTTCAAGCAAAAATCGATGCATTGTGTATTGATACTAGCTCCGAAGACAGTAAGGATGAAAGTTCAGACACTGACGACGAAGAAGCCACTCTAGACGTGGAGATTGGCAAAGAAGTTTGTGGAATAGCTATGGAAGCTTATCCAGATGTGTCAAACTACGAATTCTACCTCATGGTCAGTCAGGTAAACAACCCTACCTCTGACTCAGACTTAGAAAGTGAAGAGAGATTGACCTTGACAAGATTCAAGGAGAAATCGAAAGATTTGAGAAAACTATGAGCGGACAGCAAGAGAAACTACAAATTGCTGAAACTCTGACCAAGCAGACTACTGAAAAGTACGTCTTGCTGAAGGAAGAGACATAAGAGAAGGATGCTGAAATAAGGCGTCATAAGAAGTTGATTGCTGAAGCTACAGAGAAGAATTCTCAAATGGCATTAGAATTGGAAGAATAACAGTCCTCAATTCTAAAGTTACTTGCTGAAATCCAAGAGATGAAAAAGATGAAAATCATTTCAAATCTTATGTGAACGCAAGTAATACGCTGACTGAACTAAACTCTTACTTGAGAGATCCATCTCAGAAAGAAGTTTTAGGTGCAACGTATGAAGGTGATGATGTAGAAATCTTGTGTAAGGATAAATCACTGATCTCCTTTGTACGTGCTACTGATAGTGGTCTACCAGAACTCTATCAGTTTGGTCAATCTAAGGTTGCTGAAACATGCAATCAAGTACCTATGACCATAAAGCCCGCTGTTCCTACTCAAAGTAACAAGACTTTAAAAGGAAAACAGGTTGCTGAGAAGCAAACTGGAAAGAAGAAGGATGTTGTGAAGCATCCCGCCAAACAAGTTGCTGAAAAGCAAGTTGTTAAGTCTGAAGGCAAGATTACTAAAAGTAATCAGAAGACCTTTGCTGACAAACTTGAATCAAGTAAGGTTGCTGACGCAAAAGCTCAGCATTCTCTGAAAAGTGGACGCGGTTTCAAAACCAAGCAAAGTCAACTTTTTCATGGGTATAAGCAAAGTCAGCAAAGATACTTCAAAGAGATGAAGAAAATCAAGCCTAAGAGTTCTGAAAAGACTCTTAATGCAAGGGCTAGAAGGAACCTTGCTAGAAAAGAACTTACTGAAAAGTATGTTCAGCAAAAAGGTCAACCGAGCAAGACACCACATCAGAAAGTGGATTTGACCAGTACAAGTCAAAAGTCTTTCAGCTCAAAACCTCCTAGTTCCTCAGCAAGTAGAAAACAAGTCAAAGTTGAAAAACTTAAAACTTGGGTTTACACTGGACGCATTCTTGAACATGTTAATGGACATCCATTATTGGATAATTAACTTGTTTGCTCTTGATTGTGCAGACTTCAGCCACGGAGACAAACGATGCAATCTGGCACTTTGATAGTGGTTGTGGAAAGCACATGACGGGCAACAAGAATAACCTTATAAACTATAGACAGTGGTCTAAAGGTCCAACAATAAGGTTTGCTGGTGGAGGCTCCGGTTCTACAAAAGGCTATGGTGACGTGAAGTTAGGATGCATAACAATTACTGGAGTTATTTATGTCAAAATCTTAAGTTTAACCTTTTCAGCATGAGTCAGTTTGCTGACAAAGGATACTTCATCAAAATCAAAAGTGATGAATGTAAACTTATAGATTTCGAGACTAAAAAGGTAATAATGATTGCAAGAAGATCAGGAGGCTTGTACACCGTTGATTGGTCTTCAGCAATTGTTGAAAAATGCCTTGTCTCAGATCATGTTTGCCTTGCTGAAAAAGCATGGTTATGGCATAAACGAACAAGTCATCTAAACTTCAAGACGCTGAATAAGCTGTCTAAAAAGGCACTTGCAGTTGGATTACCTAGGGTTACTTTAAGAAGGATGGTGTTTGCAATGCATGTCAGCAAGGAAAGCAAACCAAATCTTCTTTCAAGAACAAGGCAGTACCGTCAACTACAAAACCTTTACAACTCTTGCACATGGACTTGTTTGAATCTTCTTCAACAAGCTATGCTGGTAAGAAGTATGGTCTAGTCGTGGTAGATGACTATTCAAGATTCACTTGGGTAGTATTCATCAAGCACAAATCTGAAACCAAGACTGAAATACCTAACTTGTTGAATAAGCTTGAAGTCATGAAAAATGATAAGGTAAAAGTCATAAGGACAGACCATGGTACTGAGTTTGTAAACCAGTACATAACTGAATATTGTACCTCAAAAGGAATACAACATCAGTTATCCTCAGTAAGAACACCACAGCAAAACGGTGTTGCTGAATGGAAGAATCGTACCCTGAAAGAAGCCGCAAGAACAATGCTTGCTGACACTGAAATAAGTGAGGCTTACTGGGTTGAAGCGATAATACCGCCTGTTATACTCAAAACAGATGTTTGATTACTAAGGAATACAACAAAACTCCTTATGAATTGTTTGTTGGAAGACCTCCTAACATCACTCATCTAAGAGTATTTGGTTGCAAGTGTTTCGTTCTTAACAATGGTAGAGAATACCTAAGAACATTTCAACCAAAGGCAGACGAAGCGATATTTCTCGGCTACTCCTTGCATAGTAAAGCTTATAGAGTTTACAACAAAAAGGCACAAAGATTGAAGAATCAATGCATGTTGTATTCTACGAAAAGTCACAAGGAGTGCCTGCTGAAGAAGAAATATCAGAATGTATGAAAAGTTAATCATACATGAGCAAAGAACTGAATCTAATGCTAGGCAATCAAGTCAATGAACTAAATGATGATTCTGACAATGACTCTCCTCCCCCTAGTCATGACAAGATAAATATAGTTCACGACAAAGAATTTCCAGCAAAGACCCGGTTGCTCCGGAAGTTGCTGAAATTACGCAATCTCCAGTGCCTGCTGATGAACTACCTCAAACAAGCATGCTGAACAGCATTGCTGATGAACAAATCT
>CM051458.1:31035934-31128405 GCA_028274465.1 Plantago ovata
CAAAGGATACTTCATCAAATCAAAAGTGATGAATGTAAACTTATAGATTTCGAGACTAAAAAGGTAATAATGATTGCAAGAAGATCAGGAGGCTTGTACACCGGTGATTGGTCTTCAGCAACGTTGAAAAATGCCTTGTCTCAGATCATGATTGCCTTGCTGAAAAAGCATGGTTATGGCATAAACGAACAAGTCATCTAAACTTCAAGACGCTGAATAAGCTGTCTAAAAAGGCACTTGTAGTTGGATTACCTAGGGTTACTTTTAAGAAGGATGGTGTTTGCAATGCATGTCAGCAAGGAAGCAAACCAAATCTTCTTTCAAGAACAAGGCAGTACCGTCAACTACAAAACCTTTACAACTCTTGCACATGGACTTGTTTGAATCTTCTTCAACAAGCTATGCTGGTAAGAAGTATGGTCTGTCGTGGTAGATGACTATTCAAGATTCACTTGGGTAGTATCATCAAGCACAAATCTGAAACCAAGACTGAAATACCTAACTTGTTGAATAAGCTTGAAGTCATGAAAAATGATAAGGTAAAAGTCATAAGGACAGACCATGGTACTGAGTTTGTAAACCAGTACATAACTGAATATTGTACCTCAAAAGGAATACAACATCAGTTATCCTCAGTAAGAACACCACAGCAAAACGGTGTTGCTGAATGGAAGAATCGTACCCTGAAAGAAGCCGCAAGAACAATGCTTGCTGACACTGAAATAAGTGAGGCTTATTGGGTTGAAGCAATAATACCGCCTGTTATACTCAAAACAGATGTTTGATTACTAAGGAATACAACAAAACTCCTTATGAATTGTTTGTTGGAAGACCTCCTAACATCACTCATCTAAGAGTATTTGGTTGCAAGTGTTTCGTTCTTAACAATGGTAGAGAATACCTAAGAACATTTCAACCAAAAGCAGACGAAGCGATATTTCTCGGCTACTCCTTGCATAGTAAAGCTTATAGAGTTTACAACAAAAAGGCACAAAAGATTGAAGAATCAATGCATGTTGTATTCTACGAAAAGTCACAAGGAGTGCCTGCTGAAGAAGCAATATCAGAATGTATGAAAAGTTAATCATACATGAGCAAAGAACTGAATCTAATGCTAGGCAAATCAAGTCAATAGAACTAAATGATGATTCTGACAATGACTCTCCTCCCCTAGTCATGACAAGATAAATATAGTTCACGACAAAGAATTTCCAGCAAAAGACACGGTTGCTCCGGAAGTTGCTGAAATTACGCAATCTCCAGTGCCTGCTGATGAACTACCTCAAACAAGCAATGCTGAACAAGCAGTTGCTGATGAACAAATCTCAGCAGAGACACAAATTTCCAATAGTACAGAACAAGTACATACTGAAGAGTCACATGCTGATGAGCAAACATATCCTGATCCAACAAGCAGAAAACCTGTTAATAAATGGATTAGAGATCATCCCTCTACGGATATGATTGGCGATATTAATAAACGCCAAGTGACTAGATCCAAAGCTACTCATGGACTTGCTGAAGAAGCAATCGTCGTAGAAGTAGAATCATTGTTCTCTTGCTTTGTTTCAGAAATTGAACCTAACACCATAGAAGAAGCTTTAAAGCATTCTGAATGGATAAAGGCAATGCAAGAAGAACTGGATCAATTTGAAAGAAACAAAGTCTGGAAACTTGTGCCACTTGCTGAAGACAAGAAAGCTATTGGTACAAAGTGGGTGTTCAGAAACAAGCTGAGCGAGTCTGGTGAAGTAACAAGAAATAAAGCACGTTAGTTGCTCCAGGTTACTGTCAGACTGAAGGATTGGACTATGATGAGTCTTATGCACCAGTTGTAAGATTGTATGCAATTAGGCTTTTCTTGGCCTTTGCTGCTCACAATGACTTCATCGTTTACCAAATGGATGTTAAAAGTGCATTCTTGAATGGTGAACTTGCTGAAGAAGTCTACCTAGAACAACCCCCTGGCTTTGAACATCCCTCAGAAATCAAGATGGTATACAAGCTTCAGAAAGCTGTATATGGTCTAAAGCAAGCACAAGAGCATGGTATGATACCTTGGCTAAGTTTTTGCTGGAAAATGGTTTCAAGAAAGGTGAAGTTGACAAAACCTTATTTACCATGAACCATGATGGTAAAATACTCTTAGTTCAAATTTATGTGGATGACATAATTTTTGGATCTAAGGACAAGAAATTTTGTGATGATTTTGCCAAACTCATGACAAATAAGTTTGAAATGAGTATGATGGGAAAATTGAATTATTTCCTAGGATTGCAAGTCAAGCAACTCAAAGATGGAATATTCATAAATCAAGCAAAGTATGTGAAAGAAATGCTCATAAAGTTTAGGATCAAAGAGGATGAGAAACCTGAAAAGATCCCTATGAGTGTTGGTACCAAATTGGGCTATACTAAGGAAGATAAAAGTGTTGAAGAACACAAGTATAGGAAGCTCATTGGTTCCTTGTTGTATTTAACAGCAAGTAGACCTAACATTCAGTATGCCGTTTGTGTGTGTGCAAGATTCCAATCTGATCCAAGAGAATCACACTACAAAAAGGCAATCAAGATACTGAAATATGTCAAAGGTACAGTCAATGTTGGATTATGGTATCCTAAAGATTCTGGACTTGAATTGGTTGGTTATTCTGATGCTGATCATGGAGGATCAACTCTTGATAGAAAAAGTACCTCTGGAACTTGTCAGTTTTTGGGTACTAGATTAATATCATGGTTCAGCAAGAAGCAAACCTGTGTTGCCAATTCATCCACTGAATCTGAATACATTGCAGCTGGTTGTTGCACAGCTCAAAACCTATGGATTCAACAACAATTAAGAGATTATGGTATTTCTGCAAAGAAAACACCAATCTTTTGTGATAATACAAGTGCTATTGCTATCACGCAAAATCCTAAGTTTCACTCAAGGACTAAGCACATTGATATTAGACATCATTTCATTAGAGATCATGTAGAAAAAGGAGATATTGAGGTTGTAAAAGTAGGCACTGATGATCAGCTTGCTGACATCTTTACAAAGCCCCTACAAAATAATAGGTTCGCAATGCTAAGGCATAACCTTGGATTGATTGAACTACCTCAATAAAGGATACACTTGGCAGAATGCTGAAACAGGTATTCAGCAAGCCAAAGTATTCTTACTTAAAAGGCTCCATCTACTAATTTCTAATAAGAAATGATAAGTCACTACATGTTTGCTGAAACAGGCATTCAGCAAGTAATTCCTTCAAAACGGGTATTTGTTAGGAAACTTGATCACTTGCTGAGACAGGCACTCAGTAAGAGAAAGACCTTAAGGATTGCTGAAACAGGCATTCAGACAATCAAAGATACTGAAACAGGTATTCAAGTATCAAGGGAATATTCTGAGACGGGAACTCAGAAAAAGAGCTAAGCTCATCTCTCAGATTTTACCAAAGGATATCTCAAGTACAAAAGTATTTACTGATACGGGAAATCAGAAATATCTTTTAAACTTAAGAAAAATATGAGATATCTAAGTAAGGGGGAACTTTCAGCAAGTATCTAGGTTGATAATTCAAACTCGCTGAAAAGATTATTGTCTATTTCAGCAAGCAATCTAATCCCTTAAAACTCGGTAAAATCAATTTGTGACGTTAATCGGACACAGATAAACTCGCAATAATCATGACATGAAATTCAATCGTGGCCATTGATTAAAAGGAGTTACTAATCTAATGGTTAATAAAACAAAGAGAGAGAGTGCTCTGACGGTTTCAAGTTAGTGGGCCACTACGCATTTAATGCAAAGGCTCCACTAACGCCTATGTTTCTCTGTTTTACCCTTGCTGAGAGCTCAAATCGATTGAGTTTCTTACACACCAGAGACACTATATAAAGAAGGAGTTAGAGAAATGATAAAATTCTTTAACTCACATTTCCTTTCTCTACAAATTTTAGCCTGAATCTACTGTACCTCCGGTCAAAAAGCAAACTATCTCTTTTCGTACACATTTTTCTGCTCTATAAAAGAAATGGCTCCCAAGAGACAGTCTTCTAAGTCCTCAAAGTCATCAAAGGTTGACAGTGCTAAAACACGCACTGCTCCGGTGACTACTCCGGCGACAAACACAACGAAAGTTGTGTTGAAAAATGACCGAATTTCAGAAAAACCTATGCCTCCGTCATATCTTGACACTGCAAAGTGTGAGATGTTGATGCAATGGGGAGGTTTTGCAAAAGAAAAGTACATTAGGTACTTTTATGAACAAGAACTCGACGACGAGAATGAAGAGGCGCTTGAGTTTATCAAGCAGCAAGGCCTCATGAACTTTATATCTGCTCGCACTAAGCAGGTGATCATGATAGATACTATGGAATTCTACAACAATGCAGAAATCCAGTCCCTTACTGATAGTAAAGGAGTCACTGAAAAAGTGATCTTTACTATGGTTCAGAACACGCAAATCGTCCTGAAATGGACTGATTTAGCGGAGATATTTCAGATTCCAACCACTGGAACTGAAGATGACGTCACTGCCACTGACGAATAAATTGAAGCTTTCTACAGTGACGTCAGAAACGAGAAAATGAAGAAAGGCGAGATTGCTCCCGTGACTTGGACAAATCACCTTAAGAGAAAGCATCTCTGCCACTCACTTGGTCTAGTAGCTTTGCTACTAATAAAAGGTCTTGACTCCCAAGATGGAGGAATTGAGTAGGCCTGAGAAGATGGCCGCTGCTGATGCATATCCATGAAAATAAGACAGAACTTAACTGGGCTAAATACATTTTCAACAGGCTTGTTGATTGTGTTACTAAGTTTAAGGTAAAGGTAGAAGACAACAAGGTCTCACCTTCCTTTCAAGTTATGTATGGAATCAAGATATGCTATATCCTTGAACATTTTAGGATTCAGCTGAGAAACCCATTGCCAATCAAAAAGTCTGTATGCAATGTGGGAAGATCATTCTACAAGCAGAATGAACCTAAGATTGCTGGAAAGAAACTAGAAAAATCAAAGAAGACAACAGCTGCAAATGTTGTCAGCACAAGCCAGCTAGAAAGGTATACAACAACTGTAGATGTTACCACTCAGCAACTTAGAGATGAAACTGTTGTTGGTGGTGGTAACACAAATGAAACTGCTGTAGATAATCAACAAGGTACGTATACAACAGTCGTTGCTGAAAATGCAACTACAGATGCCTCTGGGAAACCGGAGAAATCTAACAAGAAAAAGAGGAAAGCTGATGATGACACTCAGACTGCAGCGTCATCAGCAAACCCCGTACCTAAGAGGAAAAGGACCGGAAACACAAGGAAGAAAATACTGGCTCGCAAGTCAGTTCCTGTTGTCCAAGACCTCTCAGACAATTCCCAGACAAATGCTGAAACGCATTTGCCAGTAGAAGTTGACAAGGTGGTTACTGAAGCCTATGTCAGCAACATTGAAGTGTTTGCGGAAGCCTTCAATGATCAACTTAACGTTGATACATCTACTGAGAATAGACCACAAGGCAGTGGAAATGAAATTCCTGCCCAAGTCCCAGATATCTACATTGTAGATAATTTAGATGATCAAACTACGGAACCAGCAAGTGACATTGTTGCTGATCTGCAAAAAGCGGCACTTGCTAATGCTGCTGAAAAGATGGTTGCTGAACAAGCAACTCATCAAGTTGCTGAAACCCCGCATGCTGAAGGACCAGTTGCTGAGACAACAATGGTTCCAATTGTAGAAGTTGCTGAAACACAAGAAGCACTATTCAACGACGCATCTCGTGATGCTGAGAATACTGGCCCAAGTTCACCCAAGACATCAATCGACAAAGTCCAGCTTGTACTGGAAGCTATAAGCCAACAATGGAGTTGGAGATTGAAGAATCATCCAACAAATCCATTGATGTCTTCATGACAAGCAGTGAGCTCAAGGGTCAAGATGCTTCTGCTCAACTTGTCATTTCAGAGACAAGGGAGATTGCTGAAACCGCACAACTTTCTCAAATAGAGCAAGACAAGAAGTCTGCTGAAGAAACAGTCCAAGAAGCTGAAGAAACTGTTAATGCTGAGAGGACTGAGCCACAACCTGTCCTTCTTCAGCAGGTAGATAATGCAACCATCATGAAAACTTCAATTTCTGAAACCTTTTCTTTTGCTAATATTATGTTATCTCTACAGACTTCTCAAGATGCAAGTCAGATGGTTGCTGAAGCCTCTGCACCAGAACCAACACTCCCTGCTCAGCAGGTAGTTAATGTTTTTGGTAATAAAACTAAGTTTGACAGCTTAGTACTTGTATCTAACTCCAATTTATTTCAGGATGAACAAATGGAGGATGCTATTCAAGCTCCTCAAGGAATGGAAATTGTACAACATGAGCTTGCTGAATCTCAGCAGGTAATTCATGTTTCAGCTTTGAACTCTAAAACAATTTTCCAAACCAATCCTGATCTAAATAATGTTCTTTTTCAGGCTCAAAAGGAGACCACTGAAGTGGTAATCATCACTGAAGATCATCAAGTAAGTTCTGAGGAACTGTACTTGAACTTCAAAAGAACCACTTTGTCACAAGTTGCTAAGTCCGCCAGCAACTGGCAAAGATATAGGCGAATGGACTTCTCCGATCTTCATCTTCATCTTTCAAACGAGAAAAAGAGATCTTCTCTGTTGAAGCTCGAAACATTTGTCCACTCCATCCTCCCTGAAGAAATGACATACTCTCAGCAAATGAGCTCGAATCTGATTGCTCAAATCAGAGAGAATATGAAGGCAAAATTCAAGAGTGCCTCTCCAGCTGAACAAGCTGTGATGCTCAAAGGTTCATTTGTACCTGTGGTGGCTGATCCCCACAAAATCAATGAGGAAGAGGAAGTGACAAGTGTTGCTTTATACAAGCACGTTGAGCTAGTAATTCTGACCGATGCTGATGAAGAGGAAGAAGATGAGAACATTCCCACTGATCCAAGTGATGATGAAGGGAAAGATTCCAAGGACAAGAAAGACGAGGATGATGACAATCAAGGTCCAAGTCCTGATGCTGGAGGATTGAAATTGACAGTTGCTGAAAATACTCCACAAGAAAATCAGCAAGCCGAACAACAACAACCTAAGCAAGAATCTCAACCTCCTGCTGCTGCTGCTGAAAATCAAGCACCTGTGCAAGGTGCTGATACTGAAGAAGAATATGCCAGAAAAAGGGCTGCCTTGAAAAATGGCAAAATTCCAGTTTCTGATGCCAAGGTTGCTGAAGAAAACCTTGATGATGATGATGAACAAGATGAAGATTACCAACGCGCTCTACAGAACAGTCTCTTGATCCATGCAAGGCATACGCAGGATCTAGAAATTGGTCAATCTTCAGGAGTAAGATCAAAGGAAGTCCCCTCCCTTCCATTTACTACTGGCGAAACTCCAGTAATTGAGCCCCAAACTCAATTAAAACTAACTACTGGCGAAACTCCAGTAATTCAGCCCCAAACTCAATTAAAACTAACTACTGGCGAAACTCCAGTTATTGAGTCTCAAACGTTGCCTTCAGCAACTACTCAATTAAAACTAACTACTGGTGAAACTCCAGTTGTTGAGTCTGAAGCGTTGCCATCAGCAACCGCTCAACAAAAAGGAAGTGAAGCTGCTGACTTAGGTTCTAAAGTTGCTGAACTTGATGAATCTGAGGATGACGACTACTTGTCAGAAAATGAGGATGAACAATCCAAGAGAGACCCAAAAGTTGTTCAGATTCCTCCTCCTGATTACATAACTGATAAAGATGATTGCTTAAGAGCAGAATTGCTATTACAGGATGATCAGTTTGCTTCCGAACTAAAAGTTCATTCCTTGACACCACATCTAGTGCCGTTCCCAAGAGTTGAGGAGTTTACTCCTAGAATTTTAGCACTAAAGAAAGTCCATGATGCCTGCAAAGCAGAAGATGAGGCATTGCTTGCTGAGAGCCCACTTGACTTAGGAAAGATATTGGCTACAGTGCTGAGACGCACTACAACTTTGACAATAGCTCAGAAAGACATCAGTCTTTATCACAAGAGCTATGAAGAAGATGTAAGTCAAGCCCTCAAGCTCGCAAACACCGCTCTCGTGAAGGCTCAGACTTTCATGGATGAGAAGGCCGCAACAGAGAAAAGACATGAAGAGAACATGATGAGCATTCAAAAAGAGTTGTCAAAAATGACTTCTGATCAGCAACAAATCATCATGAAGTATAATAGTTTAAGTACTCTTGCTAAAAATTGCAATGAGTTCTATTCTCTGCACATCACTCCGATGTTGCAATCCATGTCTAAGAGGGAAAAGAAAAGTACCAGAAAAAGAAACCAAACCCCTCCTGCTGTTGATGAGCCACTGCCCATAGAACCGCTTGCTGAAAGAGAGCAAAGTTCTAAAAGGCAAGCAGAATCTGAGTTGAATTCAGCAAGTACCAAAAAGAGAAAAACCGCTGCTGAAACTCAAGATTTTTGCCATACTGAAAGTCATCAAAATCTGAATGAAGATGATGAAGATGATGACAATCAAACAATAGCTCAAGCCATAAGAGCTAGACCCTTAACAGCCTTGACTCCGTCTGGCCACTCAAAGCATTTCCCGTCTGACTCTTCAGCAAGAGATCAAGACAATGCTAAGACAAGAAGAAGAAGGCAAAGACAGGAAGAAAAGAGGCTGGCCAGCATTGCTATTGGCTCCGGCATCGAATACATAAAGACCAGCAATGAAGAAACCACTCAGAATGTAATTAGAAACATTCATGGTTGCTGGATCTTAAAGCTGGAAGATTTGCTGGTGAATGAGTTCTTTCCTACAGCCATATTGAACCAAATGTTCACATGGATTGAACTCAATGTACAAAGAAATCAAAGGGAAGAATCTCTCCCAAGAAATATTGCTGGGAAATGGTTGAATCTCGAGGTCTCAGTAAGAAGAATTGCCATTGGTAAGACTTATAGACAAGAACCAAATCTGATCAAACCACCTGGCATTGCTTACTACTCTGACCCAGTAACAAAGAAAACAAAGAAGAGACTTGGATTGATTCCTTATGAGTACTTCTATCTCACTGCTAAGGATCAAGAAGAAGATCTTCTCTGGCTAAGAAAGATTACAATTTCTTGTTCAAGACCAATTTGTAAGTTGAGACCGTGAGACCAAAGCATTCCGGATCATCCATTCTACTGTATCAAATCTCGCGGGTCATGTTATAACCCGATTTACTCGTTTCGGGTCATTAAACGGGTTATCAATAAATAATAGAATTGACCCATTTCTTTTCAGTTTCCGTCATTTATCGATTGAAATATCAGAGAGTAGAGAGAGAAAGTCTCCTCCGCCTGGATTGTTCTCGTCGCCGCGCAATCGAAGCTTCAGACGTCGTCTCCTCCGCCTGAATTAAGCTCGCCGTTATCGTGTTCGTCTTCTTCAGCTGTTGAAGGTTTGATTTCGTTCCTTTCTGTTGTTTTTCACTCATTTTCGAAACCCTAGTTTACTCATTTTCGCTTGAATCATCGTCTCCGCCGCCTGAATCGTCTCCTCCGCGATGAGGTTCTCTGTCCTTTACGTCTAACTCTAACTCTACATTCTCTCCGATTTTGCTATGTTTATGCAGTTAATCCTCACAAGTCAAAGCTTACTTTTGCTCGATTTCTTCCCTCACATTTATGTAAGTTTCTCGATCTCCGTGTTTTCGATTTTGGTCGATTTTATGTAAGTTGAAGCTAGCTTCATTCACTTCTGCTCGATTTCGCATGCGCTCGTTTTCATCTGTGTTTCGATCTGTGTTTCCTGCATTTTTTTCTGTTCCTTTATTCGATTTTTGCTGGTGATAGATATTCTATGTTGTTTGTTTGTAAGGTTTACTTTGAGGTTTACAAATACTGTTTGGTTTGATTCAGTGTGTTAAGGTTTGTCTTAGATAGCATTGAGTTTCTGTTTAAATTATGCTGCATAATTTATGCATAAGGTTTGCTCTGTGTGGTTTCCATTTATCCGTTTTACATAATTTTATTTTTTTGAGTTTCATATGATGTTTGTTTGAGTTTTATTTGATGCATGTTTGAGTTTTACCACTGCTGTCCATGCTCATATTTTTATATGCATTTTTTATTCAAATTTAACGCAATGATAATGGTTCCTTTTCCATTCTGTAGCTTATTGAATTATAATTGTTCCTTTTCCATTTTTTTTCAAAGATAAAACTCAAACATGGATCATATAAAACTGAAACCTGTATCTTTGTGAAATTATAAGTTTTCCTTTTCTATTCTGCAAAGATAAAACTCAAACCTGCTTCAGCTAAAACTCAAACTTCTATACATTAATATGGTGCTTGAGGATAAATTTCATTTTTTTCAGTTTCTTATGATGTTTGTTTGAGTTTTATTTGATGCATGTTTGAGTTTTACCACTGCTGTCCATGCTCATATTTTTATATGCATTTTTTATTCAAATTTAACACAATGATAATGGTTCCTTTTCCATTCTGTAGCTTATTGAATTATAATTGTTCCTTTTCCATTTTTTTGTGTTGTAATAGTTGTATTCTTGTTGTTTGAGTTTTATATGGTGGTTGCTTGAGTTTTACATATATCATGTTTGAGGTTTACTTGAGATTGGTTTTTTTTGTGGTATGCTAGTTTTTTAAGGTTTGTTGGAGTTTTATTTGAGTTTTATTTTGAGTTCTAATTATCTCTGTGTGTTTAGATTTTGATTGTGTTGTAATAGTTGATTCTTGTTGTTTGAGTTTTATATGCTGCTTCTTTGAGTTTAATTTGTATTAACTGTTGTATGCTATTTTGTAGGGAATGAAAAGGATAAAGACTTTGAGATACCTTTCGTCATACCCTCTGATGATGATACACCTTCGAATTCTTTCGATATTAATGAAGATTGAGTTTTATTGTTGTTAAGTTTGAGGTTTATGTATATAATGTTTGAGTTTTACTTGAGTCTTATTTATGTTTCTGTCATCAGCTCCTATAATTTTGAATTTTATTGTTGTTAAGTTTGAGGTTTGTGTATACATGTCTACATGGTGCTTTAGGATAAGTTTTATGTAATTGAATTTTATATGATGTTTGTTTGAGTTTTATTTTCTGCTTCTTTGAGGTTTATGTATATTATGTTTGAGTTTTACTGAAGTCTGATTTATGTGTCTGTCATCTGCTTCTATTAGTTTGAGTTTTATTGTTGTTAAGTTTGAGGTTTATGTATATAATGTTTGAGTTTTACTTGAGTCTGATTTATGTTTCTGTCATCAGCTCCTATAATTTTGAGTTTTATTATTGTTAAGTTTGAGGTTTATGTATGTTATGTTTGAGGTTTACTGAAGTCTGATTTATGTGTCTATCATCTGCTTCTATTAGTTTGAGTTTTATTGTTGTTAAGTTTGAGGTTTATGTATATTATGTTTGAGTTTTACTGAAGTCTGATTTATGTGTCTGTCATCTGCTTCTATTAGTTTGAGTTTTATTGTTGTTAAGTTTGAGGTTTATGTATATAATGTTTGAGTTTTACTTGAGTCTGATTTATGTTTCTGTCATCAGCTCCAATAATTTTGAGTTTTATTGTTGTTAAGATTGAGGTTTATGTATATAATGTTTTGAGTCTTACTTGAGTCTGATTTTTGTTGCAGCAATCATGGTTGTACTTTCGACTTATGATTCTAATGATGATGCCGATTCTGGTTCTGGTGTTCCTGTTGCTGAAAATGAGATATAATATTTACTTGAGTATGATTTATGTGTCTGTCATCATCTCCTATAAGTTTGAGTTTTATTGTTGTTAAGTTTGAGGTTTATGTATATCATGTTTGAGTTTTACTTGAGTCTGATTTTATGTGTCTGTCATGAGCTCCAATAAGTTTGAGTTTTATTGTTGTTAAGTTTGAGGCTTATGTATATCATGTTTGAGTTTTATTTGAGTCTGATTTTATGTGTCTGTCATGAGCTCCAATAAGTTTGAGTTTTATTGTTGTTAAGTTTGAGGTTTATGTATATCATGTTTGAGTTTTATTTGAGTCTGATTTTATGTGTCTGTTTTATTTTTCTGTTTTATTAATAATACATTACTGAGGTTTGAGTATATGTTATTTGAGGTTTATATGCATTATGTAGTGAGTTATGAAAATATAATCTTTGAAATCTATATGTACTTGATTTTCTTTTTTTATTTTTATAATTTAACAGGTTGCTGAAAGGCGGAAAGCACGAGCTGAAATAATTGCTTCAATTGGTCTGTCTGATGCAAATACAAGGAAGAATCGGTTGATTGAGAGTGTCAGAAACTTTGCAGAAAATGAAAGAGAACATATCTGCAGTGAGTTTGAGAAAAAGATGGGTCAGAGAAGAAAATTGAAGAAATAGTCTATTGGAAAATTGAATCAATTTTAGAGATATTTGTGATTTTTAAGGACCATTAACATGATTTAGGGATCTCTTTATTTTTTTAAATTTTATGACTTTGTTGAGAATTCTGAATTGTATATGAATGTTTTTGTACATTTTTTGTTGTTTAGTTTTTTGGTTTTCAAATATTTTTTTGTTTTGAGTTTTACTTATACTGTGTTTGAGTTTTACTTACTCTGCGTTTGAGTTTTACTGATTCTCATTTTTTATATGAATGTTGGTAGTTGTTCATTGTAGGCTAGTTTCTGTATCCCTTGTTGAATAATTTCTGGTCTTGCTAAACCTTATACTAGCAACATGTAAAACTCAAAATAACAACATATAAAACTCAATGCAGGAATAATTTTAAGGACCATTCACATGATTCAATCAGGGATCTCTTTATTTTCTATAAATTGTATGACTTTTTGAGGATTCTCAATTTTATATGAAGGTTTTTGTACACCTTTTTTAATACAGATGTAAAACTCAAACAAGCATAATATAAAACTCAAACAAATAGCATATAAAACTCAAACATATAAAACATCATTTTATATGAATGTTGCTAGTTGTTCATTGTATGGTAGTTGCTGTTTGAATTAAACCTCAAACTACCAACATGTAAAACTCAAAAATAACAACATATAAAACTCATATACATTATTCCATAACAAACACATATATATATTACAAACAGTTATACATTACTTTATTACAAACATCAGTCTGCAGTGAATTCCAGAAGTAGTTGAACACATCCTCAAAATGTTCCCATTTTTCCTTCTTTAAACCATCAAAAGAGAGTGGTATTTCCTCTGCAGTGAATTATTATAAAACTCAATCAGTCTATGAATAAAACTCAAGAATCTAAAGAGTAAAACTCAAACAAATTATCCATAAAACTCAAATCAGAATTGTAAGATACAAAACTTTTACAAAGAAAAACTCTGGAACTTGGAATCAAAACTCAAACCAATAATACATAAAACTCATATGAAATTGTAACATACAGTACGTTACAGAGTAAAACTCAGAAAGTTATTTCATTAAACTCAAACGAATAATACATAAAACTCAAACAAATTGAAAACAAACCTGATTGTTCAGAAGCTGCTTTCTGCTTATTAGCTGAAGCTTCATGTTTATCAGCTTCATGTTCATCACCAAATTCTTCTGCAAATTCTGAATCAATGTTTTCAACAATTCCTTCAGCAAATTCAATGAAATCATCTTCTGTATCAAATTCTGACTGTCTCATCGCAAATCCTTCTGTAAATTCTGGATCTCTAGGTATTTCATCAATATCTTCAACAAATTCTTCAGCAAATTCACTGAAATCTTCTTCTTCATCAAATTCGGACTGTCTCATGGCAAATCCTTCAGTGATGAGAACGTCTCCTGTGTCTTCATGATCGACTTCAACCGCTGGTGAATCCTTAATTTGCTTAGAACGTTTTCTCCTTCTCGAATTCTTCAATTGAGCCAATCTAATCCTCAAACTGTTCAATTCATTCAACGATCTAGGAGAGAAATCGTTCATCCTCATATTCGTTGAAGATAGAAACGATGATGAACACGATGATGATCACGATGATGAAGGCGAGAATCGAAGCTTTTGTTGCAGAGAGAGAGATATGAGGGAGAAACGGCGAGAAGAGAATCGAAGCTTTTGTCGTCGATTTGAACGGGTTAGGGAGGATGACCCGGTTCAATTTCGGGTTATAACATGACCCGCGAATTATTAAATGGATCAGCGAGATTTTGATGTATTTTCTAGTTCCTTTGAGTCTCATTTTGGTCTCACGAAACTAGTGGTCTCACAGGAGACGTACTCAAGAAAGATTCATCCGAAAAGCATTTCAGATACACAGCTTCTCCATGCCAGCAATTGGGGCATGCATTTGTGGGTGACTAACTACATGGAAATGAATGCTGAAAAGCATCATCATACTGCCTGCAAAAATGCAAGAATTCTTCAACTACAAGTCCGTAGGCTTCTGGAAAACTACGAAAAGGACTGTGTTGAATTTACTGCACTTGCTGAGAAGAGTGTAAGAGAGATTTTGAGAAAATCTTCTAGAAGAGCTTAATTCTCTGTAATAGTTTTTGTTAAAGTGTTTGTTTGCTGATTCTGTTTAAAGTTATCTCTGCTACTTCTTGTAAAGTTCTGAAAGATAACTATCAGCAATGAAGCTTTTTTACTCTTATTGGTTTTTGATTATGCAATTTACTTATGCTTACTGTTTAATTATTCAAGTATGCTTGCATTAATCAACTGATTTATTCAACATCAGAAACCTCTAAAAGGGTAACAATTAATTTAGCCATGGATTGCTAACATCAAAAAGGGGGAAATTTGTTAGGAAACTTGTAATTTTGATGAGCAATTAACCATGCTAAATTAAGGAAAGTCCAGTAACTAGTACTCTTAAGGTCCATAGGAATTTAGAATGTTAAGGACATTGTAAAAGAGGAACGTTTGCTGAAGACTTAGATTAGGTGCTAGATAGGTTGGTTTTAAAGCTTATGATGTATCTTGTTTTCTGAAAAGAAATACAACTTATTGAAGCATTTGCTGACGATGTACTTTGTTTTTACAAACAAACTATTGAAGCATTTAGAAACCGCTCAGAATCTTGAAGAATATTGAAGATCTGAAGACTTGAAGAATTCGAAGATCTGAAGACTAGAAGATTTCTGAAGACTGGTATCTACAAAGGCACATGTTGCTCAGAAAGTGGAAACTTCAGCAACAGCATTGCATAAGTGAAAATCGGAAAGACAGAGTAGGTTGCGCTTGCTGAAACTGAGACTGACCACTTGCTGATGGAACATATGTGACCTCTTGCTGAAAGTACTTACTTTTGCGCTCCAATGTTACTGTTTGAATTCTATTCAAATGAGCATTAAATGCAAAGCTTGCACGCGAAGAACATGAAGACTAGAAGACAAACAAGAACGCTGCTGAAAGTACAAAAGAAAGATAGTGACATCTTAAGGATCAAAAGCCTTGGAATTTAAAATTCAAACGACTCCTTATTTTCACTATAAATAGAGGTCATCCGGCAAAGAGTTGAAGTGTGTCAACAACGTGATCAAACTCTCACTTGTGCTTAAACTCACATACCTTCAAACTCTCTATACTGCCATTGATCCGTTCCAAGACTTAAAACTTGAGAAAACTACTTGTGAAGAAGTAGAATTTACACGACTAAGAAATTAGTTAAGTGTTCTTTCTTTCTTTCGAACAAGAACAAGTCTTGACACCAGAAACAATCAAACTTGTTTACTGCAAAGTATTCAAAGTTGTGTTTCTTAGATTACTTGTTGTAACTGAATAAGTTATAATTAAGTTATCTCACCCCAAAACTCTCTAACTGAAAATACACCCTTTCAGGCGTGATATTCAGGAGGAACTTAATCGAGCATAGTTTTGCTGATTAAAAGTACCAAGTTTGGTGGAGAACAAGGTTGCGTTCTCTAGATTAAGTTGGAGACAAAGCAAGTTTGCTTTGGTTTCTGTTTGAATCGCTTTAGATAGAAGTTGTAAGGAACCTCAATCATATCTTAGTGGATTCAGTCCTATGAAGGACAAAGTGGATTAGTGGAGAGATTACGCCACTCTCAGATACCACTATAAAAGTGTTTGTGTGATTTACTTACTGTACTTAGTTTTCAGCAAATCATATCTGTCTGTACACAGTCACTCACATCACTTGCTGAAACATTTATTTACTGAAAGAGCACTATCAAAGACTTCCGCTCTCTGATTTTAAGTATCAGCAAACCTAGCTACTGAAAAGTAACTTACGCTTGCTGAGAAAGTTAAGTATCAGCAAACTCATTACTAAAAGTAATAAGCACTCGCTGAGAAAGTTTTAAACGACAAAAGTTTGAAAAGACTATTCACCCCCCCCCCCTCTAGTCTTTTCTTGTTGTTTAAAGGGACCAACAGGAATAACCTGGACATTAAGAGGTTACCTTGTGCAATAAGAATTAGAATTCTTATTCCTTTTAGGAGTCTAATAGAAGGCTTCTATTGACTACTGCATAAGTAGATGGTTAGAGAGCTTTTTCGATATACATTATTATTCACTCTTCTATTCTTTCAACAGAAAATAAAAAGCTCTCTCTCTCTTCCTACCTCACCGCCGCCGCCGCCCCCTTCTCCGGTCAACTAAGTTTGACTCGAGAATATCCTAGCATTCTCTCGATAAGCTATTCATCCGTGGATACGAAGGTTGAGGTTCTAAGAAGCTGGAAACTAACCTTTCCTGTTTTGCAGATAATCAAGAAGGCATATTAGATATCTTCGACTTCAACGAAGGAGAAGATACACTAGACTATTACGAAGATCATATCGATTGGGCTATCGATTTTGTTTTAATTCTTACTTTCGGAGTATTGTAAGTCTTCTAACTAATGTGATTCAATATATGTTATATGCATGATCAATTAGTATGCATGTTAAGAAAATTTTGAAATTCAGCTGCACCACCCTAGGGGTAATTCTGACCATATTTTCTTACACCTAGAACAGATGACACTCAAACAAACTAAAGACAAAAATTACAACTCGATTACGAACATTACAAGAATTAAAAAACGAGACAAACACTTTGCTAAACTGCTTTTTGGCTTTTTTGGACCCTTCCTTGCTTTTTTTGGGGGTCTTTTCTTTTTTTCTTTTTATCTTTTTTCTGGAATGTTTCTTTTTCTTTTTTTTTTTTAGCCAGCAGTAGCACAACGAAAAAAAAATTACAGTGACACACAAACGACCTCCCCAAACCTATTCGAAAGAATATGTTGGAGTACAAACTTTACGAAAAAGAAAAACAAACTCACAACACACACTCAAAAATCGAAAAACAAGTCTAATGATAGCGTAACCCCCTCCTCAAACCTATTCGAAAGAATAGGTTGCAAACAAAGGATCACACAATCTCACACTACCTCCTTCCTAGGCATTTAGCAATCTCAAAGCAAGGTGAAGACTTGATGCCTCTTAGGTACATAATTACTCGGGAAAACAACCATAAGATCCTAACATGCATCATCCTATTATAAAGGCCTTCGTGAACCGCAGTAGAGAAAACACCACTAAGTGATGTCGAGACTACCAAGCTTAACTAAGTGCAATCATAAATGTGACAAGCCAAGCGAGAAAAACCTCAAACAAATTCATAGAGATGAAGCATATGATTAATGTCATAATTAGTTAATCTACCCAATAAAAAAGTTCAAAAAATTTGGCAATAAACTCCACATAAAACATGCAAGACTATACTAGGATGAATGTAGTGTATGCAACTAAATACTAAGAAAGCGGTAAACGTGCAAATGCAAATGCAAACAAAAGATTTCACGAGTTTATCATAAGCAAGACTAGTATAGAGATAGCCAGCGATAATCCCCCCCCCCCAAACCTGAACGTCATCGCTCGTCCCGAACGTCGAAAGTGGATTTAAGGTGAGAGCTAATACTTGTTTAAGTGACCTATATTACTCAATCAAACTCGTGAGAAAACAAAACGGGTGATAAACGAGGTAAAAAGATCGATAATTTAGCATAATAGGAGAAAATGAGATTCCGAACGAAAATCCAGACCTCTGAGTTTCTGGACACCCGGGGCGACCCGCCCCACATGGGGGGTGATTCGCCTGGGGCGTCCAGAACATCCCAGGCGGCCTGGTCTTTCCAGGCGAATCGCCCCACATGGGGGGCGGTTCGCCTGGCATCTCGAGACTCTTGGAGACGCCTTTTCCCTCTCAAAATGCAAAATTATCATCTTAAAACCTATTTTATCACCAAAAACATACGAAAATATAAAATAAAACAGAATGATATGCATGCAATGCAAAAAAGCGATAAAACTAACTACTTGCTACCATTACCACTAATGTTATCCATTATCAAATGGAAACGAATCTTGTGCATCCGTTCCATTACTCCTCGCATCGTGGGAACCATCCTTGGCTCCTCTCCATATCTGCTCAAGCAAGTCCATGATTCCCTGAAAACTAAAATTAACAAAACCAAGAAAAACAAAATCTAAAAAATAACTAAGGGAATCAGATGGAAAATAAAAAGGGCAAAGAGGATCAAAACTCCTTTGGAACTCATAGGTGGGTGCTTGGACCAGAACGTAGGAATCAAGATCAAGAGTATCTGCCGCAATTGATTCAGAGATACCAAAATCTTCAGAGATTGGCTCCTTGACCTCAACACAACTCACGCCATCACCTTCTGACTCAAGTGAAGCAATGGATTCAGTTATCACCTCCTCCATGACTTCCTCTTGACCAACAACCTCGACACCCGCAAGTAAGGACATGGAATCCAAGCTAAGCACTGAGGAGACTTCATCAATGGATTCTTCTCCACATTCCTCTTCATCGGCAATGTCGATTTTTGGTGGCTGACTACTGAAGCGAGACGTCCATGCCCTTGACCCGGGAGGTGAGTCCCTATCCCAATGTTTCAGAAACTTGTTGGTTACTTCACCCCAAGTGCGCAACGATTTTTCCGGCGGGATTCTGAGCCATCTTCGAGCGTACCCTTTCAAGGCTCCCATAAATCCTCTCATACAAAGTTGCTCATGGGATAAAATAACCCCCTCCTCATTCTCACGAGGTATCCTCAACACTCCTTCCTCGTACGTGTCTAAGAACCCTCTTGGATCATCACCCATTGAAAACGTGGAGAGAATGGAGTAGTACGAAGGATCAAAGTCATAATTCCTGCAATCGTCATCCAATGTTATGCAAGGCCCTCGAGGCATCACATACTGGGGTAACGGAGGGTGACTCATCCTTTCATATGACTAGTTTCTACACACGAGGAAACAAGAAACCAAGGAGCAGAATCCACAAAAGAAAACAAAAATTTGCAGAGAAAAACACAAAGAGTGCAAAGAAACACAATGTAATCAAGAACTTCGAGAGCACAAGCATGCAAGGTAACCGAGATCAGATTAGATGAATTTACTGAGAAAGATAGGGGGAAAGAAATAGGGTAAGAAAGTGAAATTTTTGGAGAGCAAACCCCCAGAGCTTATTCTAGGAATTGAATGCTGAAAATATAAATAAGCTAAACAGAAAAAAGGAGTATATTCCCTGGCAACGGCGCCAATTTGATGAACCGGAATTTGTCAGATTCAAATTAATCAAATAAATTTGTTTTTAGCCAAAGGCAATTCACAACTACAACGAAAGTCATAGTGTAGCAGTAAAATAACCTCGAGTGTCGATCTCTAAGGACTATAACTAGCTTTATCTAATTTAACTTAAACTATAAAATCAACAAACGACTTAGCACAGGTTTTTCTTATCAAGATAATGGAAGTTAGTGATAGTATGATCATTCAAAGCATAGCAGGTTAATAATCATGCATGAAGTACCCAATCGTTTTGCGTAGAGATCTAAGATCATGAATTGTCCAATGTGTTCCATTTTATTCAACACTACGAAGATAGAGGGCTTAGATAGATCAAAGAAATAAAGCAATAACTCAAAGTCTGATTCGCATTACCGCCATCATGCATAATTAAGAACCCTTCGCTAAGAAATCACATACTATCACCAACGATAGATTTAGCTACTCATAGATGTCATGCAATCAACAGAAATCATAGCAAGATTGAATGAAAACATGTTGAAAGATATATAAATATAAATAGAAAAATCTGAGATACAATGTTACCGACGAGGCGACGAAGGTTGTCAATCTCCGAAGAATCGCGATCTCACAAGCTCCAAATTGATAAGAAAAATTGTCTCTTATGCTAAGAATTCCCAGAACAGGCTCTTGAGAATTCCTACCTAAAACTAATGAGAAAGGTATGAAAAAGGATCTGAGAAAGTATGAAAAAAATGTAGAGAAACTGCAACTATATATAGGAGTTCCGCAAGTGTGGGGCGAGTCGCCCCACACACCGGTCGAACCGCCTGGTGTTGGGCGAATCGCCCCGCATCCCGGGCAAATCGCCCGGAAGCTCCAGTCGGCGAGAGACGCGTTTTCGACGCGTTTTTGGATTTCTTTTCCTTTTCGGACTCGGATTTTGCCTTCTAGTGACCTTTAAGCCTTCAAACTCGACCCCTAGACTTCGAATCCCATCCGAAATCTTCTAGATACCCCAAAAATGTCCTCGGAACACCGATTCTTCGTTCTCTTCAATATAATTCCCTAATACTTGTTATTTTTCATTAAATGACCAGTATTATGGAAAGGTTCGCTTAGTGAATGGTTTATTTATTTCGCAAAGTAGTCTACCTTTATTTCATATACATAACAAACAACCGTCTTCAAGTAGGAAGAATAATCCATCTTATCTATGGCATTGTTGGCTAGGCCATATCAATGAAACACGGATTCAAAGACTAAGGAAGTTGGACTACTTAGAACCATTTGATTTTGAATCATATGGTACATGTGAATCATGTGTTAAGGGTAAGATGACGAACAAACCTTTTGTTGGACAAGGTGTTCGGGCCACTCGCTGCTTAGAGCTCATACATACTGATGTATGTGGACTTTTAAGGTCCATGCGCGTGGGGGTTATCCTTACTTCGTTACCTTTACTGACGATTTCTCAAGGTATGGGTATATTTATCTTATGATGAATAAATCCGAGACCTTTGGGGAATTCAAGGAGTTTAGAAATGAGGTCGAGAATGAATTGAACCTAAGGATAGTCACTCTTCGATTGGATCGAGGAGGTGAATACCTTAGTGAAGAATTTATCGACTACTTGAAGGAAAGTGGAATTCAATCGCAATGGACTCCTCCTGGAACACCACAGTTAAATGGTGTGTCTGAGAGAGAGGAATCGAACCCTGTTAGACATGGTGAGATCAATGATTGGATTCTCGACTCTTCCAAAACATCTATGGGGATATGCACAGCAAACTGCAATCTACATTCTGAACCGTGTACCATCTAAATCAGTGGAGAAAACTCCTTGTGAGTTATGGAAGGGAAAGAAGCCCTCATTGGGCTATCTTAGACCTTGGGGCTGTCTTGCGATAGTCAAACTGATGCTCACTGATAAGTTAGATGCCAAGGGTGTCAAAGTATATTTCATAGGTTATCCTCGTTAGACGAGAGGCTATGAATTCTGTCATGCTGAAGATCACTAGGTGATAGTATCTAGAAACGTTAAGTTTTTAGAAGCAGAATACCTCGAATAAGAGAGGTTAGATGACATGATAGAACTTGAAGAAATTCAAGACTTTGACACGCGCGAACATGAGTTCTCTAAATCTTCTGATTTGGACTCAAGTTCAGTGGGAGCTTTCGAAGCAGACAAGGGTAGTGATATGACACTTGCTAGGCATGTCATAGTCAGTGGGAGTCCTGTGATTAGATCAACAGTTGAAACCACACCAATAGAACCCGTTGTCAATCAAACTGTGCAACGAGTTGCATAAGAGCAGCCTCCCGCTAGGGAACAAGGTCGCGTGACGCGACCAGCTGCATCAGTGTCCACTGATAATATTCGTGTTACACGAAGCCAGAAAAGAAAAGCACCAGAACTAGTCGAGCTCCGTAGGTCGAAGAGGATCCTAAAAGGACCTCAGAAGCAAAGCCTTATGATAGAAGATATCAGTGAACTTGATGTCGGTTTATCAGATCGGGAAGATCCCGAGACCTACAAAGAGGCAATAATTGATATTGACTCAGACAAATGGCAAGAGGTCATGGAATTGGAAATGGACTCCATGTACCTGAACCAAGTTTGGAACTTGGTAGACTTTCCCCAAGAGGTTAGACCTATTGGGTGCAAATGGGTCTTTAAACGAAAGACAGATGCCGATGGCAAGGTACAAACGCACGAAGCTAGGCTTGTGGCGAAAGGCTACACGCAAAGGTATGGCATCGATTACGATGAAACCTTTTCACCGGTAGTAAAATTGAAGTCCATTCGAATTCTACTTGCAATAGCTGCCTACTATGATTATGAGATCTTGCAGTCGGATGTAAAGACTGCCTTCCTCAATGGCAACCTTGAGGAAGAGGTCTATATGGTACAGCCGGAAGGTTTTATTAGTAAAACCAGGCCAACTGCTGTATGCAAATTACAAAGATCCATCTATGGGCTAAAGCAAGCGTCTAAGAGCTGGAATATCCGCTTTGATGAAGCTGTCAAATCGTTTGACTTCATCAGAAGCAAGGAAGATCCCTGTGTCTACACTAGGCACAGCGACAAGGGAGACGTTTTCATGATCATTTATGTAGATGACATTTTGATCATGGGAAACAATGTCTCTATGCTGGAAGAGACTAAAGTTTGGTTATCAAGTGCCTTCTCAATGAAGGACTTGGGTGAACATCCTAGGGATCAAGATCTATAGAGATAGATCCAAGAGGATGTTAGGATTGACACAGTCCACCTACATCGACAAAATACTGAAGCGTTATAAGATGGACGACTCAAAGAGAGGCTTTCTCCCAGCTAGGCATGGGATTGTCTTATCAGTTAAGGATGGTCCTAAAACTGATGAAGAAAGAAAAGCAATGAGTCGTGTGACCTATGCTTCGGCAGTAGGGTCTATAATGTATGCAATGAATTGCACAAGGCCCGATGTGGCATATGCGCTTAGTGTCACTTGTCGACACCAACAGAATCCAGGAGTACCTCACTGGACTGCTGTAAAGAACATTCTTAAGTACCTTCGACGGACTAAAGAGATGTTCTTGGTGTTAGGTGGAGAACTAGAATTAAAGATGTTTGGTTATGTCGACGCTGGATTTGAATCAGATCCTGATGACTTTGAGTCACAGACTGGATACGTATTCAAATTGAACGGAGGAGCTATATGTTGGAAGAGTTCTAAGCAAGCCACGATTGCTGACTCATCCACAAAAGCCGAGTACATTGTTGCATCAGAAGCATCGAAAGAAGTTGTCTGGATGTCAGAGTTCTTGAAGGAATTGAGGGTTGTTCCTGCTCCTAGTCCAATAACGATTTATTGGGACAATACGGGCGCCGTCGCTCAAGCTAAGGAGCCTAGATCTACAAACAAGAACGTACATGTACTTACAAAGTATCACGTTAGACGTGAGATTATTGATAGAGCAGAAGTTAGTATAGAACGTGTCTCTACCACGGACAACGTGGCAGATCCTTTCACCAAGGTCTTACAAGTGGAAGTCCACTTAAGACATTATGCTAATCTGGGTATTAGGCATAAAGGTGAATGGCTCTAGTCCAAGTGGGAGATTGATAGTGTAGATGTCCTAGAGACAGTCCTTATTAAGGGCATGGTGCCCTTATAGAGGGAATATATGTACTATTACACAGGTCAACGTAATATAATATATGTTTGTTGCATTTTACTATTGAGTATCGCTTTCATATTTATATTACACCGGGCATGCAGCATGTCATATCTCTATTACTGTTTGTATTGATATTAAACATGTCCCCTCGGATAGATGACCGATCACACAGATAGTGGGAGCTATGTGAGTTATCATCTATCCCAAACTCTCCCTAGTCGAGGTTCATCTCGGATGTAGGGGTCTAAATGAACCAGACAAGACTAGTATGCGTGGAGGTTATACTTGTTGGAGCAAGTGTGAGCCGATCCCACGGCCACGGAACGGATTGTTGGACAATCGAGAAACGTTCCCATCACTGCGCATAGTTGTTCGAAGAAGTTTTATCGAACAATGGAAGTACCCACCGGACACTCCCATCGATGTATACTCTACACCGAAGTGTCTATGGGAACCGGTAAGTTGTCGAAGTGATGACATTCGTCCTTTGTACTTACAGGACTTTATCATCACATTTGTTGCCCCATATCCTTGGTGGACCCGTCGATGTCAGCTCTGAATAAGCAGCTGACCTAAGACACGATCCAGGATTACGGCTACATACAAATGGGGATGATAAGTGATTCTGTGAAGGATTCATCTCTCAAGTGTAGCATAGGAGAGCACTGTTCATAGTCGTTCATAGTTGTGATTTGCAAAACCGCTGACCAGCGTATCAATATTATTATGATGGTCATAATAGATATTGGATTCACCATGCAACTCACTGAAGACGCCCGTGGATGTATTATTGGGATAGACACTTCATCGATCCTAGATACATTCGAGCAAGTCAGATGAAGGGACGTTACCATCACCGCGTTGAGCGCAACAGACTTCGCAACGAAAGGGTTAGCTTTGAGAAACCTCTCAAACGTCCTCATGTATTAATATTGCAAATGGAACCGTCTAGGAATTCCATGTTGCCTAGTCTAGGACTTGCTTAATACGATGAGGCCCTATGGGTCACACTATGTGGTGATTCAGCCTATCAGAATATCCTTGAAGATGGAATCGCAATTAATTTGGAATTAATTGTGATTGATGGATTATAATTGATTTGGAATTAATTATAATATTTAGTGGATCAATTAATGATTTGGAATTATTAATTGAATTGGCTAATTAATTGTATTTTATGTAAATACAATTAAAGATTATATTTTAGAAATATAATGGAGGTTTGATTTGAAAGGATATGTTAATTTAGAATTAACATATGCACATAAGCAAAATCTACATGGAGTTTGAATTGCCTTAGAACTATAAGTGAGTCCCAAAATCGGGACCCACCTATCACCCTTAGGACGCGCGCGCGCGCGAGATGGAGTAGGGGAAGGAGTTCGACTCCTTCCTCTATTAGAAGTCTAAGGGATAAGTTAGATTTTCCTGATTGAGTTTTAAGTTGATTGGGAATGAATCTAGACTTGATATTGGTTTCCTAGTGCGATAAGAATTAGATTATTATTCCTTTATGAAATCTAATTGCTTATGCTTTAGACTTCTATTGACTACTATATATAGTAGACTATTAGAGAGCTTTATACATAGATTTTCACACAGTTGAAGAATCAAATTCTTAGAGAATTATTCTACCCAGTTTTCTTAGAGAAAATAAAAAGCTCTCCCCTACCTCTCCACTTAAGCCACGCGCGCGCCACCTGCCGGAGGAATCGCCGCCCCATCTTCTTGGTCACACAAAGAATATCCTAGCATTCTTTCCGATAGGTTGTTCACCCGTGGATACCAAGGTTGAGGTTCTAGGAGCTGGAAACTAACTTTTATTGTCTTGCAGATAATCAAAGTATTGCAGATATCTTCGACTTCGACGAAGGAGAAGATACACCGGATTGTTACGAAGACTTGGAAGCTGCTTTGGAAGTAAGGTTAGTCTTCTAATTGACGTGTTTAAATATATACGGCATACACATAATCAATTAACCTTCATGTTAAGAAAATTTTTGAAATTCCGCTGCGTACCCTAGGGGTAACTCTGACCGTATTTTCTTTCAGGTCTTTATGTCTGAGCTTCATCAAATGATTTCTTCACATTCGTCCATAGCTTTTAAGCCTTTTGGTTGGTGCCAACAATGGAACTGGTTGTGTGCTTCATGTACGCCGAGACTAGAGCGTCATCCTCCACTTCTTGCCACTGAGGGTTTTCATTTCCAGTCGCCTTGTTTGCCTGGTTTTCAGTTTCAACAACTTCAACATCATCAGGTATTGAATAATCATCAGTTGATAGCTGGACATGCGGTTGGGTTTCTAGGACAAAAGTACATTCAGGCCAATAATCATCGGTTGTGTGTTGTGGAGGGTTACCAGAGATTTCAAACCCTTGAGAATATGTATTGAAATCTTCAGAGGGAATAAAAGTGTTTGGAGAGTTTTGGAAAGGAGGAGTTGAGTTTACGTTGTAAGAAGAGCTTTTTGGTTTTCAGAGGTTTGCAAATTCTTGAATTTCATGAACTCTAAGAATTAAGAATTGTTAATATTGAGGATCGTTTTCAAAGGGATTAGTCATTACAGAAAAACTTCAAATGTAGAAGCAGAAGTGGTTGAAGTTTGTAGAAATGTATAAGTATTGGACTCAATTTATAGAGTTTCGAACAATATTAAATATAAATTAATTTTTTAAAATATCATTTAGATTGGTCAAAAAATTTGACCAACCAATAACAGAGCAACATGTGTCGTTTCATCATTGGATGGTCGAATTTTTTACCAACCCTATCTTTATCTTCCATCTAATTAAATATTTGATCCCGTCCTAAATTTAACACTTCGAATTTTCAAAGATCCGTTTAACCTGAAATTAATTCTGAATCATATTAAAAGGATAAAAATATTTTTTTAACACAAAATATAATGATTATTCACTCATAATATTTTTTTTATACAACATAGATGTAAAAGGTCAACAAAATAAAGTGTTAAATTTAAAACAATACGGAAACGAAATTATTAAAAAATAAAAATAAAAGAAGAAAAAAAATTTGGAGTGGGACAAGTGTCCCACTCCCATTGGACCTCAACACCCACCAATGGGTTGTGGTTTTGTTCACAAAGTGAGAAAAACATAGACCAATATTTTGGTTTGTTTTTCGCTTGAGGTCACGCCCAATCTGTGTTTGCCGTTAATTGAGTCGTTGAGGAAGAGTTGGGGTCATGACTCATGACCCACAATTTGAGTCACTGATAAGGGTGCTCTTAGAGAGACAACCAAAAGTGTGTCAGTATTTTGAACGAATGTGGTGCAGGTGAGGGGGTTAGTACGATATATCCAGTATGTATAGTGGTCAACCGATTTATGGAGATATTATTCAAAGGAGGTTGATATCCTTCCTTGTAATCATGGATTAAAATCTCAGTTTCGGAATGTATTTCGAACTCTTAAAAGGCGAAACGCTCGAGACATTTCGGAAAAGTTTCGAAGACGTCTCGAAAATACATAAAAGTATGAAAAATACATCAAATAAAACCCAAAAAAGCCATAAAAATATATATATGGAATAAATACATCAAATAAAACAATAAAAACTTAGGTGCAAAATGGAGTCGGAAATCAACGTTCCAAATTCCTGCATTGCGCGTTTGAGAAGCGTCTTCTTGGTATCTTCTTGTTTAAATTTTCTAGATAGGATCTTTAGCTTTGCTCCATGGGATGAAATATTTTTCTACTCAGATTTCACAGCAAAATATATATAGATATATATATATATTTTACAGCAAAATACATATATATATATATATATATATATATATATAGTACAAGTACATGAAACCGGTGCATAAGAAGTGCACAAAAATCCTAACCACCCAAACCTAGATCACAACTTTTATCAAGAGAAGTGTAAAAGCATGTTCAATCTTCACATCCCTTAAAGTTGTATCACATCTTAACCACCCCTTCGTCTAGTATGTCTATCTCTCTAGCGAGAAGCCAAAAGTTCGGGGTGACAAATTGAGCCAACAATTCTAATTAAGACTAACGGAGAGAAATACCTTTCGTTGCAAGTATAGGTTACTTAGCACGAAACGAAAGATGATATACTCCATTAGAATACCAAGCCTTTCACAAATGGAAGAGGATACATGATACCCCTATACGTGACAAAATTTGCAAACAGCTGGGGCAAAGAGAATGAGAAAATAATCAAGGCCAGCACAACAGCCTAAGAAGAAACAACATCAAGACACCGCAAACAGAACCTCCTGTACATAAATCGGTCGACCAAGGATGCCAGTCAAACAGTAAAGAATTCAAGAATTCGACCAAGAGTTACATAAATTACTAATGTACTTTTGTAATAGTAATAATAAGGCCATTTCGAAAATAAAAAAGCATAGTAATAATAAGGCACACAGAAAGTCAAAGAGACCACAGGTAGAACGTGCAGGCTCTGCTGCATGCATTTACTGTGAGTGTTACCCATCTCAAGTTAATTTCATTTAATTTCCAAGGTAAGGACTTAATTAAAATCCAGTACAGGTTTGGGAAATCTTTTTGCATAAAATTGGTCGATTTGTTTCACATGTGAATCCAGTGCAACAGTAGCCGAATTTTCCATCAGAATTGGCAGCTTTGAGGGACAATTACAAGCCGGTGCAAAACTAGCCGAATTTGAATACACATATCTGCTATATATATACTGGCTCACTTCAGTTTATGGTCAAAATTAGAGGCCCACAATAATATCCCAATGGCCCAAGGGTAGTAGCCCTAAATACAGTATTTTCCCAAAACTTGAAAAAATCACAAAAATATACCAAAAATGGCGTCCATTAACTTTTGGTTAGACATATGGTTAGGAAACAAAAAACTTGTAGATTATTCCACACATAGTAACTTGCAGGAAAGAGTTTGTGATTATGTGCTGGATGGTAAATGGAATTTAAATAAATTAGTTCAGGTTCTACCTACAGAAATTGTTGAAGAAATTTTTGCTTGGCATACCCCTACTTTAAATAAACAAGATAGGCCAGTTTGGAATAGAAGTAACTCTGGAGAATTTTTAGTTAAAAGTGCTTATAAAATGCTAATGAAACCTGTTCTACCTGATTTACCCTGGTTAAAATTATGGAATCTTAACATTTTTCCTAGAATTAAATTTTTCATTTGGACAGCTTTATATAATAGGCTTCCAACAGCTGAAAGATTATTTAGACAACAAGTAATTGATAGCCCTATTTGCAGACTTTGCAGAAAAGAGGAAGAAAATTTGACACATATTTTCTTTTACTGTTCTTGCTTTGATGAATTAAGAAAAGAAATTATTCCTGCACACTTAAATCCCTCAATTCATGCATTAGTCTTCCAGGAAAGAACTAACAACATATCACAGATCATCATTTTAAACTTCATGTGGATAGTCTGGAATGCTAGAAATAGTTTTATTTTTGCTAATAAAACAATATTTTGTTTCCAACTAAGGAAAGAATTGCAGAACTTAACTAGAGATACTATCTTGGCCAAAATGCCAGCAACAACTCCAGAGGTAAGTATAAAGGTGCCTTGTAAATGGATGAAACCACCCCAAGGTAAGGTTTGTTTAAACACAGATGGATCTTTTCTGAATGAATATGAAGGAGCAGGTATTGGTTGTGTGGTAAGGGATGACAAGGGTGAACTTGTGGTAGCTCTTCATGCATATGTAGGAAGAACCACCAACAATACGGCAGAATTGATGGCAATTAAAACGGGATTACTTTTATGCCATGATTTAAATCTTGTTGATATAATAATACAAACGGACTCAACTTATGCGTTTAATTGTCTGAACAGGGTGAATCAAGTAGCATGGCAGCACAAGGAGTTGGTCCGAGAAATTGAAGAAGTAAGGAGAGGCAAGAATGTGGTCATCGATTTTGTGTATCGAGAAGGAAATGGTGTAACAGATTATCTAGCAAAAAAAGGAAGCGAAACTCGGAAGACTAGACGGCCAAATTTTCATGACACAGTGGCCGGTCGTAGCAACAGCAACTCGGAGTTTATCAACTTCTTGCATCCTACTTTATATTATAAAAACAATTGCCCTGCATGGCTTTCGACTCTTTTAAATTCAGACTTGAACAATGTGTTGTACCGATCTGTTCGCCAAAACAGATCTAACTTACTTATGTAGTGTTTAATAAATGACCATTTCTTGAAAAAAAAAAAGTTCATCTCATGTATGTATGCTCCCATTTAGCACATAAGTACTCGTGTAGATATTTGGACTACTTGGGAACATTTTATATACTAAAATGAAATTTCAGTTTCATGTATTCTTAATTTAAATTTGTAAACAGATTGAAATTTAATACTTCCTCCGTCCCACAACAATTACACTTCATTTTGTTGACTTTTCGAGGGTCACTTTAACCTCGTATTAATTCCAAATTATACAATAAAAATAATTAAAAATTTTATATCATGAAAATATAAACATTCTAGTTTTATAATATATTATTTTTAATTATTTTTATCATATGATTTGAGAATAATTTAAGGTCAAACTGACCCTAAAAAAGCCAATAAAATGAAGTGTAACATTTGTTATGGGACGGAGGAAGTAATATTCTACAAATTTTAGCAACCGATATGTAGTTAAAATTTCTTTGAACTTGTAAATAAATACTAATAGTAATACTATCATAGAGTTATAAGAGTGTCCGTCTGCCCGAGTGGTAGATGTACTAGAGTAGAATATGGGAGTTTGAGTGTTCGAACCCCAATGGAGTCATAAGTTGGTATGATTGTATTTAGGGTTATAAGGTGGTAAAAGATTAGTGTAGGAGTAGACTAGATTAAATTTGCCGTTTCAAAAAATAATAATAATATCATAAGCAATAAATTATTTCTAACCAAATTTGCATGGATTGTCAAAATTTCAATTGGACAAGTGTTTCTAAGTGATTTTCATGAGAGACCTCCCTAAAACACCAATTTATATAAATTATAAAACAACCCCAAACAATAAACTAGCTTTTAAAAACAACCGAACCCAACCAAAGCAAGCAACTGGACCCAAACTGGGTTATACAATATGAATCTGGTATATATAGGGCAATTTAGGAAGAAAAAAACTCAATAATTTACACACCCAATTCAGATTCTAGAGAGAGAAAGTCAAATCTAGATAGAGAAACTCTCTCTTTCTCAATGATCATCATCATCATCTTCGTCGAGCTGCATCATCATCAAGCTGCTCATCATCATCATCAAGCAAATCACACTCATCATACTCATCCTCGTCGTCATCATCCTTGTTGTTGCTCAATATATATAGTCAAACATTCTATCTATGTACGTACGTGATTTATGTTGGTGATAGATATTTGTTGGTGATAGATTTTATGTTGGATCGACATTGTTGTAGCTATTTGCATCTAGATTTATGTAGATCTGTGTTTGGGTAGAAGTTTGTTGGTGATAGATGTTAAATTTCGTATCTAAATGTAGTTTGTGTAGATTTCATGCAAAAAAATTATTCTGCGATATTCCGTATGATCTCAACTATATTGTCCATGTTCCCACAAATATTTCTCATGATCTCACATGTACGCGGTTCTCTGTGTTTTGCATTGAGCATGAAATATTGGAGTATACAGTTGTGTATCTACGTTCTCACATGTATGCTCTATTTTATGCACTAAAAGCATTTAAAAAAAAATGGACCTATGTAATAGTCTCTATGTTCTTACAAGTGATTCCCATGTTCTCACCAACATATACCATGATCTCAAATGTATGCAATGCTTTATACATTGAAACCATAAAATCTTGACCAATGTAGTAGTTTCTATGTTTTGGACAGTATTTCCTATGTTCTTACTAGTATTCCCATGTTCTCACCAACATATACCATGATCCCACTTGTACACACTATTTTATGTATTAAAACCATGAAATATTAATCATTGCAGTAGTTTCCATGCTGGCAGCAATATTTACTATCACCAACATACACTGAGCCTGAAATATTGACGTAGTAGCATCTATGTTCTCAAATATATTTCTCATGTTCTTACCAGTATGCCCCATCATCTCACTTGTATGTTCTATTCAATTCACTGAAAAGAAGGATATATGACCCATGATCTCACCAATATTTCCCATGTTCTCAACAATATATCTCATGATCGTAAATCTATGACATCACATGTGTGTTGTGTTGCATTCACTGAAAAAAGTATGAAAAATGGCGTATGAAGTAGTCTCTATGACTTCATCAATATATTATATGATCTCATCAATATATACCTTGATCTCACTATGAAAACATATGTCCTCAAAGAGTAGGGGTGTATTGCTTGGAGACAATCCATGAACATAAACTACACTTAACTTGTTTTAAAGTCAGAAGGAAACAAGTAAACTAGAAAGATATTAGAAGATGGATATAAGCGTGACTTGATGGTCATAAGTAACTATTATAAACGCAACAAAGTTTCTGAAAAACGAAAAAAAAATCAAGTTTGTGGCACCACCAAACAAATATGTACTTGTTCTGATTAATTTCTTATATTTTGTACAATTGACAGACTTAGAGTTATTTACTTACATGGGAGATATTAATGTCTACGTTTCTTATAATATATTATATGTTCTCAGTTCTATGTCCTATTTTCTAAGCCATATGTCCTACGATCTCAAACAAAACCCCTATGTTATTACCAGAAATCCCTATTTTCTTAGATATGAATCTATGATCTATGTTCCCAGGAATAACTCCTATGATCTCGACCAAAATAGCCGATGTTATCACCAAAAAAACCCTATGACCTCAATTATATGTCATATGTAGTCCAAACTATCTATGTTCTCTGTTATATGCCCCATGATCTCCACATTAAACACTATGATATAATATTAAATTCCCAAAATAAAATAAAAATATGAATCAGAAAAAAAAACATTGGGATTTCCCTTAGGAACACATCTAATATTACTAGAAAGATACAAAAATCTTGTCCTAATATTCACTATTATGACAAGAATGCTTATATTTTCATTATAAAAATATGATAAAAATATCTAAAAATATTATATTATAAAACTAAATGCTTATATTTTCATTATATAAAATTCTTAATTATTTTTATTGTATAATTTGGGATTAATACGAGGTCATACTAACCCTCAAAAAGTCAACAAAATGAAGTGTAACATTTGTTATAGGACGGAGTAAGTACAACTTACAATCTACGATGTTCAACTAAAGACAATTATTTTTTCATGTTAAATGTCCTATTGTCTCAACAACTAACCCCATATTCATAGTTATATATATATGCCCTATATATCTTCTTTACTTTTTCTCACTAATTCTTCTATTTTGAACAAAGTAAACATATGTCGTCCCGAGATGTGTATATCCTTTCGTTATGTGCCCATCGGTATATCCTTTGGTCGTGCATCAACCTTTTTCTCTCCATCTTCTTATGACTTATCTTAGTTTAGAAAGGTGATTAGTACTGTAAGTTCACCTGAACATTGTAAATGAGGAAAACCAACAAGTATGACAGTCTAGTAATTCTTGTATAGGATGTTAGGACCCTGAATGTAAGTTTTTATTTGTCCAAGAAAGGTCAAGCAAGAAGACATCCTACATGAAGGTTCAACTATCTGAAGATTTGAAGACTGCACAAGATTGCTGAAGATGAGGAAATATTGTCTCCTTAGATAGGTGTGTTCAGATACCTTATAGAAACATGTTTCTAATATGAGATATTGATTCAAGGTATCTGAGAAACATTAACCTTTGAGCAATGGTCAATCAAAAGCTTAGAAAGTCATATACAACCCTTGAGCAACGGTCAAGATATCAGTAGTGTGAATCTAAAAAATCTTAACGGATGCAATTCAAACATGTTGATTTTTCAATATATCTACACTTACATTGCGTGAAATAAGAGTTGAAAAACAACTTAAAGAGGAATGGATATGAATTTGTAGATGAAAAATATCCAAACATCTGAAAAGTTATGAAGATGCTCAAGCATATCCAAGTAGCTGAAAAGTTACAAGGATAAGCTAATCTGACAAACAATCACACAAAGTAAAAACACCAAAGGTGTATAGTAGTACACACTGAGGAAAAGCTCATGAACATTGAGTAAAGAAAGTACTAAGCTTGCATGGGAAGTTAAAGAAGAACTCAAGGATGCTAAGCAGAGGAAGTTCTTGGTGAAGGATGCTAAGGAACAACTCTAAGGTTGTTGGGTAGAGGAAGTACTTGACTCGGAAGTTAAGGATAGCTCAAGGCTAGGTTACTAAGTACAAGAAGTACTTGGCTTGACAAGTCGGGGAAGAACTTAGGGAGGACATTAGAAGGGGATCTAATTTTGTAGACAGGATATTTGTAAGGTTATTACCTCAGTTATCTATCTAAAGTGGCTTTAAAGTCCCTAACGAAAGGGGATTGGATTAGTTGAAGGATTAAACCACCTTTAGATACCACTATAAAAGACTTTGTGTCATTTACTTTATGCAAGTTTACTTTCTGTTTACTTTGAAAAAGAGTAGCATATCTTGTACACCTAGCTAAGCACTTATCAGAACAAAATCTTCCGCACTCTGAATTTAAATACCAGATATCTGAGGAGATATTTGAGAAATATTGTTAGATAACAAGAAGTTTTAAAAGACTATTCACACCCCTTCTACACTCTAGTCTTTTAACCTTTTTGTCTAAAGGGACCAATAATCTCTCCATTAAATGAAACTTTGTTATGTTATGTTCTCTTAATTTGAACGGAATTGAATTGAACATTATTGAATAAAGTTAGACGCGAATCTAAACTGAATTGAATGAATCTGGAAAAAAAAAATTAAAATTAAGTTAACATAGCCTTATTTTCCACAATTCAGAGCATTACTTCTCCTCACAATAATTATCTCCCCCTTTAACTCCATGTTATTTCTCATTTCTCTCTATCCTTTTTTTTCGCATATCAATTTTACTTTCTCCCAATTTTATTGGTTGGTTAGCAATCCTCCAACTCTTTCACACTCGTTTACTCGAACTCACATAAATATGAATTACGATAACAATAAGGTTAGATTTTTCAACATATAATTTTGGAATATATACAAGTCAATTTTTTTTGAGTAAGTCTCATGAGAGACCACCCTTAGAAAGAGACCTAAGAGACCAATTTATAATAATTATAAAACTACCCCTAAGAAGAAACTAGTTTCTAAAAACACCCCAACCCAACCAAAAACTAGCAACTAGGTAAAAACGCGGGTCAAACCGGGTTATGAATATGGATCTTTTATATATATACCATATTAACACATAAAAAACAGAACAAAACAGAAACATACGCTCATTGTCATCATCGCCTGATTTTAGAGAGAGAAAGCTCTCTAGAGAGAGAAACAGTAGAATCCACCACCGATCAACGTCTACCTCCAATCTTCGTCTACCTCCGATCTACATCGTCATCATCATTGTTGTCATCATCATCGCCGTCATCATCCACATCTTCGTTGATGAATAATATCTAGGTAAGTTTTTTATCTACATACACACATGTTTTCATCATCTACAAGCTTCGAAGACGGATATCATATGGATCGGCCTTTATTCTAATTGTTTACATCTATATCTATGAGAATATTGGTTGTAGATGTTTTTTGGTGATAGATTTGTGTTTGAGACGACATTGTTGTAGTTGTTTGCATCTAGATTTATGTAGATGTGTGTTTGAATCGAAGTTTGTTGTTGATAGATGTTAGATTTGACATCTTGATGTAGATTTATGTAAATCTCATGAAAAATTTACGTTCTGCGATATTGGCCATGTTCTCACCAATATTGTCCATGTTCTAACCAATACTTTTCATGTTCTCAACAATATGCTCACTGCTGTCTAATGCTCTGTTTTTTATGAAAAAAAAAATTGACCTCTGCGATACGCGCTATGTTCTCAGCAATATAACCCATGTTATCAACAATATTGTCCATGTTCTGACCAATATGCTCTGCTTTATGAAATATCCACCTAGGCAGTAGTCTTTATGCTCTCAACAATATTTCCTATGTTCTTATCAATATGTACTATGATCTCAGTTACATGCACTTTTATATGCATTTAAACAATGAATATTAATCACCGTAGTAGTTTCTATGTTGTCAACAATATTTTTTATGTTCTCACCAACATATACCTTGATCACACATGAATACTCTGTTTTGTTCATAGAAAGCATGTAGATATTGATCTATGCAATATTGTCTATGTTCTCAACAATATCTCCTATGTTCTCACCATTATGTACCATGATCTCACCTATATGCACTGCTTTATGCACTTAAAGCATGAAAGAATAATCAATGTAGTAGTTTCGATGTTGTCACAATATTCCCTATGTTCTCACCGACATATGTCATGATCTCACATGAATGCTCTGTTTTATGCACATAAAGCATGCAATATCGACCTATGCAATATTGTCTATGTTCTCAACTATATTTTCTATGTTCTCCACAAAAAGGCCTATGTTCACTGATCATCATATTTTGACATGTAGGTATAAGTACATTGTTGACATTAATTCGTGGATGCTTGAAATGACTTACATGAACTTTGATGAGTACAACGACTACTACAACTGTCCCAGACCCAACCTTTACCAACACAAAAGGGAGGAAAAACGAAGAAGCCATCGAATTTGTGGCACATCCAGACAAATATTTGTTCTGATTAATTTGTTATGTTTCGGACAATTTTCAAACTTTCAGTTGTTTCATATGTTCTCTTTGACAAATTTAAATAGTCATTTATGATCTAGTTTGAGAACATATGACATATTATGAGAAACATAGGTTGTACTTGAAGAAACATAGAACATGACACTTATATAAAAACAAGTTTATTAGAGATATTATGAGAAACATTGGTAATATTTCCATGAACATGGGTAACATTTTCAGGAACATGGGTAATATTTGAACAAACATAGAACATGAACATTATTAATAAATTGCAAGTACATGGAATATATTCTCACGGACATGGATAATATTTGGAAAAACATAGAGCATGAATCTTGTATATATAAATTCAAGTTCATGGGACATATTAATATGATGATTACAATAATAACTATCTAAGTTCTAATTTCAATATGAATCCAGCCATTCATTCCATGATCTTCTTCGGATGACAATGACACCTCCATCTTCTTAAATAGACATCATCCATTCCTTTGTATCAACATGAATCAATTGGCCTTTTTTGATTGTTTTCCGACACTACTCTTTTTCTTCTGTTGCACATCATCTACAAAACAAAAATACAAAACATAGGGAATATTATAAAGAACATAGACAGTAATCTAAAAAACATGTACCATAATCAAAACAACATCAACATATATTAAAAATCAAACAAATAAGAATTTGAAACATATAAAACAGGAACATAGGACATAATATAAGAAACATAGTTAATATTGTTAAAAACATGGGACATATAGTTATAAACATAGGTAATAATGTTAAAAACATGGGACATATAGTTATAAACATGGGTAATAATTGGCAGAAACATGGATAATAATCAAACATCTCTAATTCACCACTCGTAAGTTAAGAACATAGACAATATAAGTAAGAACATAGACAAAATAATTAAGAACATAGCTTATATATATATATATATATATATATATATATATATATATATATATATATATACTACTTACTACTACTATACTTATACTACTACTACTACTAACTACTAAGACTACTTACTACTACTACTACATAAACACTGTGGACAATAATCTAAACAACATACTACTTATTACTACTACTACACGGCCAAAGGTCAAACAAAAGAACAAAAACTTTGATGATGGTAAAGAAAAGTACCTCATATTTAAATTCCAAAAGTGATGTAAATATTTTTCCAAGATCGCCACTAGTAAATAAGTGTTGAATCAAAATCGATGTTGTACTACTAGTGACATTGAATCATTGGCAATATGGCAATATCAAGGTCCCTCCGAACAATAAGGAAACAAAATCCAGCTTCTCCTTGACATCATTCATAATAAATCTCTCATCCATGACATTCAGACTCATGTAACTAACCAACTCCTTAAGATAATTCATCAACGCCGTACCCCCAAGATGGCAAGATCCATCCTCTTCACACCATAATTAAACGTGAAATTGTAAAAAACCGGAGCAACATGAGTAAAACCGGACCATCAATCCACCACCAAGCGTCTTGAAACACCAGCCCATACGGCTTCCTGGACGCCTCGTACAAATCCACAAGCGAAGGCGAATCAGCAACATACAAAGCCCTAAAATTGACCTCATCGAAGACGATCTCGTCGACATGGCCCTGGATTGAAGTGAGAGTGAAGAGGAGCTAAGGAGAAACGCAAGAGTAGAGAGAGAAAGAAGGTAGACAGAGAGAGAAAGAAGGCGTGAATTTGCAGATCTGGTTTTCACCTATTAGTGTGTGTTTTTGTTATAACCCGGTATTATCTAAATGGGTCAAATTGGATCCGCGAATTTTGAATGCAACTGGTAAATTGCATTTTAGTCCAGTCTCTCTGCATAAGTTAAAAAGAGACGGTCTCTTATGAGACTTTGTGTTTTTTTTTTATGATAATTTTGGTTAGTAATATATTTACAAGTTTGTTGCGTACATATTGCTACTATAAAAATAATAAAAAGACAAAAATTGGTTGATAGATTAACAACATCCATGACATATATGAACAACAAATTGCATATAAAGTGAAGATTTACTTCTATTTCTTTTGGTTTCAATACAGAAGAAATCAACAATGGATTAATTTTGGATACTAATGATAGAAAAGTTTATTTTAAATTTTCTTGGGACTATTCCGGAGAAGTTAGAACATCATTATGTATTCATGCATAAAAAAAATATTATAAAAATCGATAATGTTTTACAAGATACAAACATATATACAACTTGCTACTTCTGTAGTTCTGTGTATATACTTGCTACTTCTGTAGTTCTGTGTATATGCTTCTGTTAGCATTATGTATAATTAACATAAGAATCAATCAAGGACCAGTGTTGGATACGGACCTTGTACTGTATGAGAAGATACACTACATATGAAGTCTAAGCTACAGAATGAAGTATATGATCATTCTGCGTACAATTCGCCTCGAAACAATGGACTCAGACGTATCGTCTTCTTTGCCAGATTGCGGATATCTTCTCTAGCTGATCCATCTGATATTTCCATGAGCTCTTTCAAGCCTCCCGTTAATATAAAATCACGAGCGTTTTCCTCTGGAAATCACACAGATTACATGCTCAGACAGTAATTTCAGATTTTCTAACACCTAACTGATCTGATCTGCTTAATGTAAGAAACTGAAGCAGACTGTTGTTTGACTCGTTTTAGATAGTTCAATAATAGCATGGAAAGAATATTTACCATTTTGAGCTAAATGGCAAATAGCTAGTTCAATGTGGCGCCTGGTGGAAGTAGAAGAGGTGCTCAAGTTGGCAATCAACCATGACAGAGCCCCATCCTCAATTAGGAGTGACCGACCTCGCCAATGTCCTGATATTGCAAACAGTTAGATGTGTACATCTGACAGCAAGAGATGAGAGTTATATAGGTCGATTTGTAATGAAAACCTTGCATAATTCTCCTTGATTCACATTTAGAGAAGTTGGCAAATCCCCTGGCAACCTGAGCTATGACATCCGTGTTCCCAGCTCGAGTCATTCCCAAGAGAGCTCCTATGGCTCCATCTTCTTTCAGAACATCATGTAACTTCTCTGCCAAAGATCGGGAGAGGCAAAATATAAAGAATTTCATGGCAGACTGTTTATAGAAGTGTGTTTACATAATGAGAAGCATTTGCAAACCGCTACTTGAAGTATCCAAGAAAAGAAATGTGTTTATTGCAGAACAAGATTATAAAGTATCATGGTTCAAGAGGCCACTCGCAAGTTCAGGTTCCATTTAGTTTTATTTCCATATGCCGAACAACTCTAATAAAGGAGAGATACACTACAGACGAGGCCAAAGGATAGAAAGTAAGAAAAAGGAATATGAAAAAACAAACCCAGATTCATGTGTAACTTTCCAATGTAGTACAGTATATAATAAGGAAAAGAACCACCTCAAGCTTACCATTTCCACATAAATTTGCAATTGCTCCAGCAATCATTCGAAGAGTCTGAGGATCATCTGTTTTGGTGGATGCATTTGCTAAGAGTTGAGCCCCTCCTTTATTTGTTATCAGACCTTGATTCATTTCTAAGACAAACATGTACATATACTGTTATTTTTGTATGAAGAATAATTTTAATAGCCTGCACTCAGAGATACGCTGATAATAGGCTCAAAAGAAGTTGAAATAAGCAGTTTCAATAAATTACATATCAGAATTACTCTCTAAAGCAGTTTTAGATAATAAGAATCATTTCACTAAATTTAACCAATAATGATAAAAGATCACAATAATAAACTGAAACAAGACCGTTCCTTACCATTCATTGCCAGATTAGCAATCGCACCAGATGCAACCCTGAGAATTGTTGTGTTTTGCGATGATTCTACCAGCATGAGCAGTGCTTCTAAACCACCTTCCCTTACAATTCTTTCCTGGTTGATATCTTTACAAACAACACGAGTTTTAAATTATAATCTCGACCAGCAACTTTGTCACTACCAAACAAAATGAAGCATAAAGAAGAGCACTCATTAGACCATCCTCATCTTTCATTAGAATGTTTTGGTCAATGAAAGTTACGCATCACATAATGTAGTGAAGAGCAAATGATTCGCTGGTTTCTAAAGAAAACACTGTCGCTCTTTCTGTCGGAAGACTATAAGACCATAATTATGGATGATAATTAAAAATTTGAGAGATTGTGGAACACCCAAATAATGGTGAAGTCATTATGAAACTGTTCTGCTGTGAAGAAAATAGAAATTGCTTAATATTTTTCATCCAATAAATGCTAAATAAACCCCGAGGCTAAAGGAGAAAAACAAAGGAACTTCATTTTTGCAAAACGTTGTACGGTATTGTTAATATCCTTTTTGTATGATTAACAAACAAAGTCCATTTATGTGTTTCTTCAACTACTTGGAAAATTCACTGTGCGTTAGCATTCCGAAAGTTAGTCTTAAAAAGAAACAGTGGGGTCTTTTGAACTTCCACGAATATGTTCAGCGAGGGTACGTTAGTGTTTCAGGTAGACTTGAGAAAATGTCTATAGATGATTTTGAAGCCAACCACAGTTCATACTAGTTAGATATCTTACAGAACTTAACACGAGAGATTACCATTTATCATACTAATTCGAAGGAAAACGAGTCCATGTTCTGTAATGCAGCAGGCTCAGACTCAAAAAATACAGATGTGGTAAACTGAGACATAAATCCCGAAAATTCTTACCTTCAGCAGCGAGATTTGCCACAACTTTTACAGCATGGATTTGGACATCTGTATCTCCAGATTTTAATAATGAAAGTATCTTCTCAAGCCCAACTGCACATAAAAGTTGACAATGACTCGAATGATAAAAACTTTACTAGGCCTCTACATGTGAAATCCGGAAAAAAAGATGCATCCAGTCAACAGTTTGAGCACTGTGATTTGCAGAAAAGTTAAACACACCCACAAGTCAAGAATCTTGCCTTGCTCACATATTTTTGTGATTGTGTTCCTCTGGTTGAAGATAGTTTCTTTAGAGCCACTTGACTTATGGGAACTCTGTTGGTTATGTAAAGACGAAGTCGTTCTGTTTATATTTTTATTCACATATGATTTCTTTTCCTGTAAAAGATTAAAAGATGAAATCTTAGATAAAGCATACAGTTTGTGAAGTGAAATAAATGTAGACCTTGTTCACCTCAAATCCGTCTTCACTTTCAGGAACATCATTTGTGATGTTAAGCAGCTCTCTTTCAGCTTCCCTCCTCCTCTTTTCCTCAACATGAAGCTTTTGCTTTATGGAATGAAGTTCATTTTGAAGTGTTTCCTGATGATACATTGGAGCAGGATTATCAGTAAATGATTACATTCTACTTAACAGTGAAATATATCCTTTTATTATTAGTGTGCTATGAAAACATTTATTTTTTTTTTAAACAGAGGAACATATTGGTATACTACATTGTGATGAATGAACCTATACTAGGGAAATGTAATAAGCTATTGCACATTGCAGTGAATTTGACAATTCACCAAACATACCTTTTCCAATTCAATATTCTTACATTCTGCACGCATGAGTCCAAGTCTACTGACAGTTTTCTCGTGTAGCTGATGCATTTCTTGCAACTTGAGTCGAAGCTCGTCAGCCTCTTTCTCAGAATTAACCTAGAAGGTTCACAGAGTGGGACACAATTATTGTGACAGACGTAATCAATGATCAAGCATGTCAAACTATTGTAACAGACTTCCATTATCTGAGTCGGTCACCAGGTGACAAGATATGACAGTCAACACTACAGAAAGCATAGACCGCTTGCTAAAAAATCTTCAGATAAGGGCTAAAATGAAATGGATTGCAATAAAATACGTGGACGATGTTTCCTTCTTACATTTAGATTTACTCATTCTCCTCAAATCAATTTGAGGAAATAACGTGTGTTGTTTAAAATGAAGGTTCTTACGCATTTGCTGCAATTCATTAGGCAAAAGTATAAAAAGAGGAGCAACATAATTGCTTTACTCAATCTTTGATAAGGTAATCATATCATCAAATGTAGGCTCAAATATTGTTTGGTGAAGGTTAATATACGGTCCTTGTATAGTTCGAAATGGAAACGTTGTGATACTTATTTCATTAATATGTATCTAAAAAGAAATTCTTTAATTGTTGCAACATGTGTTCATTAATTTCATTGTTCTAGAAGATGCAAAAATAGAAGAATATGAAAAATAAAACAAAGAAGGGCAAGTATCACACACCTGGACAGAATTCTGATACTCTCGTAGAAGATCCTTTGTAGAACACAATTCTTCGTTAACTTCTTCAGTGTGGGAACGCTCATCTTTAAGCTGATGGTTTAATATTGATATTTTCTCTTCATACATCTTAGTGGTCTCTGCAAGTGCTTTATGATACTCAGAGATATCGACCTGTGTTTGCTATTATGAACAAAATAGTAATAGATTTATCAGTTAAAATAAGGACAGCAAAAGTTGCATGTATCTTCGCATAACTACCAAATAGATAGCAAAAATGTAACAAAATGTGGAAAATGTGAGTACCTTTATCACTAGTTACAATAAAACAGGATAACCAAAAAAAAATTGTATCTTTTTCTCTGATTCAGCATTCTTCAAAGGAATCAATTTTCACTGATATCTTTAGGTTCTATATTTTCATAATATGATTTCATCAAATACTTTATATAATTTAAAAATAATCGGGAGTCAAAGTGAAAAGTTGTTGACCAAAAAAGTCAAAGTGGGTAAATTACAGTGGTGGGACGGAGGGAGTATGTGACAAATAGAAAACAAACCTGCATTTTTATTTTTTATGCAAACGAAACTGGAGAATGAATAGTGGTTCCCCATTTACCCCCATGGTGACACGAATCCCCTACCTATTGACATATGGGTATGGGTATCAGAAAACAGACCTGCATTGACATATGGGTATCAGTGAATTTCTTCTTCATTGTTTCCACTTCTTCTTCAGCAAAAGTTGCTCGAGAGGTCTCATCTTCCAATTGCTTAATCAAATCAGCAATTTTCTCTTCGTACATAAGCGTTGTGTCACTGAGTAGCTTCTGATATGTCGAATTTTCTAGTTGCTGTTGCTACTAACAAAGAACATAAAAGCATTAGTTTTTCCTGCAGATTCAAATGCAAGTGAGAATCAAATCGGACAATAGAAAAAGAATAAAGTAATTTTGTTATCTTTTTACATAAGACCGATAAAATTTATAGTAATATATTGCAAAGATCTTAGTCACCAGAGTATATTTCATAGATAGCACTATCTCTGCACTTGCATACCTTGCTGCTTTTTAAATTCATTTCTAGAAGCGCAATCTCATTACGCATGATAGCGTTCTCATCTTTCTGGTGGTTTAGATCATCCGTAATGCCATTCAACTTCGATTGCAGACATTTCTTCTCCTCCTTCAGAAACTGCTCCAGGGAAAAGGACAAAATAACAAAAAAACACTATTTGAAAGCCAATTTTGATGTTCATGAAGTCAAATCAGACATGAAAAAATGTCCCAGGATCTGAAAGAAATAAAGAAGGTAGCTAACACTTCAATTACCACACGTTTCTTCTCACTCTCTTCAAACTGTACAATTGCATTTTGCAGAAATATGTTATGATGTTTCTGAGCATCCAACTCATGTAGTAAGTCTTTGATTTTTGAGGTTAAGAGATCATTCTCCTCCCGTAATAACTGTAAGCATGACACTCACTTTCAAATGGTTGTACATAATATCAAAGAAATTGTGGGAAAAAATTCTCAAGCAAAATACAGATAAGAGTACCTCCGACCTAGCAACAAGACGCTTTTCTGCTTCAGTGTACGATATATGGAACGCTTCGAGCTTTTTCTCAGCTTCCTTTCTTTCAGTATCCCTTAACTTTTGTTGTCGATCAATCTCTTCGGTAATATGATCGATCTGACTCTCCAGCTTCCGGCACAAGCTTTCATAGTCAAATTCTTCTTTCACCTTTACTGTGTTCACTACTTTCATGGCCTGCAGAAATCAATAACATCTTATTTCGGTACCTGAGAACATATGGGTACATATTAAAAGTCGAGTGACTGGTTAGAAAGAAAGGTCACAGACGACCTTAAAATTATAATAGAACTGTCAACATGGATTGCACTACACTAACGGAGAAAGAAGAAAGGAACAGAAACATCGTGATCGTGGATATCTGCTGGGTTTCAGATGAACAAGCCAACAGAAATAAAAATTAAAATAAGAGCACTACACTAACCCGTTGCCCAAACATTATGGTGCTAGCAGTTTCTCCATGATGACGATAAGATGGCCCGATTGTGATTATGAGCGAAGTTCTTGCAGAACCTGTTATAAGTTAAGCCTTCGTAAGTTCATGCAACGCCTCTAGATTTTGTTGAATACCCATGTGAAATTGCACAATGCAGAATCTAAAAGAAAACTGACAACCTCCAAAGGAATCACGAAGCAATCTCGTCAATTTGGAATCTCTAGTTGGTATATGAGGACTGTTTTCAGCTAATGCATTTATGCACTTTCCTAGAGACGTAAGAGATAGATTAATGAACTTGGCCTCCTCGAGCAAGTGCCCTTCACTTCCTGAACAAGAAAACATCATATAAAGCAAGAGAATAAAAGATGAAAGGACCTTAAAGAGCAAAAAAAAAAAAAAAAAAAGAAACAGAAAAAAACAACGATGACAATGAAAGCGATGAACATTTTCAGATGACTTTCAGAATGATAAAGTAATAACTAACTCTAAAAGTTGAAACTTGTAAAGAAGAAATAAGCAATTTATTTTAATCTAAATTAATAGAATACAAACCAGATTTTTGGATGCGCTCGGACCCCGCAAGATCCACAAGTAGTAGCTTACTTTTCCTGATGGTAGGCACATCATGTCCATGTCTACTAGTGGGACTGTCTTTCTGTCCCTGAATACCTGTTTCTTTTCTCTCATGTACTGATCTGCATATATGGACCTGCATCAGAGGTTATTTAAATACCGAGAGAAATGAACATTATCGTATCGAACTTCAGATTTTGTTCGTCCCACATAAACAGAACAAGGCCAAAGGCAGAGTTAAAATCTTTTTATTCTGTGGGTGGAATATGTACCATGAGAATCGCATGGCTTCGTGAAGATTCTGTATTAAGCTTCGTATTAGCTGCATGACGGTTAGATTCTCCAAGCTGCAACAGTTGTAAGAAGTGATCAAGGTTTCGTATTTTGACTATTTCAGCCCCGGGTACTGACACTTCTCCGGTCTTGGCATCCTCCACTATTGGAATGTTGACCTTCTCTGGAGCAAGCAAATCTTGAACAGATTCCATGTACAACTATTGACATATACAATTCACTTCCATCAAACACAAATGAAAACACAAGCACTGAAGCAGAGATGATGCATATATCTGTCAGCATATTATATGCATATCAGCATGGAAACATATCAGCATGGAAAAAGCTCTTAGTATTACACATCTAGTACCTCCCAACAAGACAAGAGAACATGTTGCTGTATGTGTAGCTTATATAAAATATTGGTAGGCTGTCCCTATGCCGTTCAAATTCCATCTAACAAAGATTGTATTCTAACATGAGTATTCTACGTTTTGGGAACTTATATGGGTAACAGATCTCTTAGGAAGTTACATTAAATATACGGTGATTTAGGTAAATTGGATACTCAGTTCTTAAGTACATTTAACTATGTCTAGGGGTACTACCGAATAAGGATTTCAATAAGCAATAAGGAGAATTGTAGAGATATAAACTTTGAAAGAAGACATTAGATAGCATCGAGTTTGTAAAAATAGTTAGCACAGCAGAATGTCCTCTTTACCTGTAAAAATGAGATTTCAACACTATCAGTTGCAGATATACCAAGTATTATGTCTTCCAAAGCTCTAACCATAATTCCCCGCTCGGCTGTATCATCTGTGCCCAGCCTTCCAAGTGTGTAAGTCTTGCCGGTGCCTGTTTGACCGTAAGCCATAATGGTCCCATTATACCCTTCAAGCACACTCTGCAAGAGTATATATCAACTAGTTTTACACATCTAATATATATATCAACACAAACTGCCCCAGATTTCTTTCTTTCACGTAGATATATAATCTTTCCTACATACCTCAACGACAGGCTTGGCCACAACATCATAAACACGCTTTTGGGAAGTAGTCTCAGTGAACACTTCGTCAAATCGATAAGATTCAGTACTCCAATTGTTTTTCCTCAACTTCAACCTTTTGAGCTGCCATTCAAATGTTACACAAGTCAACAATGACATCACCAGAATTGCGCAGAACATTGAAATTTTCACACTAGAACATGCAAGAGAAGTTTTGTAGTACTCATACATTTTTTTATATTTTATACGAGAGTTTTAGAAGGTTTGTATAATGTGTAGTGCGTTGGTTGGTTTAGTGGCAGGATCGACGATAAAGATAAAGTTGTGAGATTATTAATCGTATAAAATCTAAAAAAATAAAATCTAAAAAAAGGGACAAAAATTAAATACTTATAGAATCTAGAAAAAAGATGAGTAGTAAACTTATATATATACATACCTCGGGCTGAAGCTCCACACAGTCAGCATAATCGGCATCAGATAGATCCTGAGAGTTTCTAGGCCGAAGTCTGACAGCAACCCTCACTCTTTCAGATTCTAAGGCCAATGCAAAAGAGATGACAAGTCACATGTTAATCATCAAAGAAATTTTATACATTATAATAGTAGACTAATGATGGTGAGACACAATGGAAGCCCACATAACAAACTTTAGTGATTCTAACAAAAAAAAAGCCCGAAAAACATGATGAGGAAAAAATTCGAAACCCGACCTCTCCGCTGCTACTCCTACTCCTACACTATTACATTATAATCTTATATATGTAATTTTACACCCGAATTTGGATAAATGGGTGTTGAGACTAGTAGTGGTAGCAACTAGCATTAGCATCAGAAGCAAGTATCCAATTGATTAATTACCTGGATCACGGTCGGGCCGAGTTCTGGAAGTGGGCGTGACAGAGCGTCTCGAATTGGATGAAATTGGGGGAGCTTTAGACCTCACTGAACCACCTCCACCGACATTATTGAATGATGATGAAATTGAAGAGGATCTTGCTGCTCTTGATGCCATTTTCTTGGTTTGATGTTTGATTTTTCTGTGATTAGTAATAAGAAGAAGAAGAAGAAACCAATGATAATGAAATGAAATGCGGGAAAGTAGTAACAATAATAATAATCATGTAGGTGTTTTTGTCAGATTCGAGGAAGATTGAGGCCGGCACGATTGTATTCATATGTCATGTGTCAAAGTGACAGACAACTCAGGAACAAAAAGTAAGAAGAAGAAGAAACAAAACAAGTAAAGAAAGTTTCAAATCTTTCAATTCATTATTCATTATTAATTAATAATTAATCAATTCTCTATCTGTCTGTCTGCAGGTCTCGTCACTTCACTTCCTTCCCGCGTCTGTCTCTCTCACTTTAGGGTAGATCCCACCAAAATGTAACCGAGAATCCCAAACCGAACCGTGAATGTAAGGAATCGACCAATTCGGTCGGCGTGGTTACTCCTGTACGGACCACACACGTTCCAACAGTATGATATTGTCCGTTTTGGGTCTGAGCCCACACGGATTTGCTTTTGGAATCACCCAAAAGGCGCCTTAAGTGGTGGGGTGACAAACTGACAATAACCTTTACCAACCGTCCACCTGGTGCGGGCTTTGGGTTGATCTAGGTTCTGATACCATTTGTAACGACCCGACCAATCCGGCCGGCGTTGTTACTCCTGGACGGACCCACACACGTCCCCGCAGTATGATATTGTCCGCTTTGAGTCTGAGTCCGCACGGATTTGCTTTTGGAATCACCCAAAAGGCCTCATACCATGTGAGAGTGGTGGTCTAACATATATACCCTTTATTCCACTCACTCTTAAGCGATGTGGGATGCGGGGTATTACAGTGAAATAAACCGTATTGACAATTTGGATTTCGGAATTGAGAAACCGGACGGTTCTATATGTTTTCAAGAACCGTAAATTCTAGAACCGACTAGTTACATGGCTAATTTGAGTTGTTATACTCAATTAATTAGAGTTTTAAAAAACTCTAAACTATACACAATTAGTGCATTCAAGTAATTATATGCTTGCTGCTGGAGATAGACCGATTGAGGAGCCTTCTCATATGCTTGCTATCAAGGCTTCGGCTGCGTAGATACGAGATACGAGATGAGGCTGATGAATTTCTTTTTTCACAAATAGTAAATTCAATACCAAAAAATAGTAGATGCATGATAACTTGAACTTATATTTACTATAGTGCCCTTTGTGTAATGAACACATTTCTCAGGTATGATTTCTTAATCATTGCTCTACCCCAGACCACATTTTTAAATTGCTTGTCACCTCTCTAAAAGTACATAGAGTATAGAAGATTGACAAGTGTGGTAGAGATCCTAGGGGATTCTTTCAATCTTGAAGCTAACGGTGCGGTTTTTGATTTGGTTATCTGTTTCTTTGTCCACTTGAACACGTTTTGGAAAGCTATATTGATCATCATTTTGTGTTCGAACATGGGTTTCATCCTTTAATAGGTAGAGAACAAGAGGTTGTGGGTGTGGTTTGGAATTATTGTAATATAAGTTTTCTAAGGGGTGTGATATGGTTTTGATAATTACGGATTTAACCCTTTGATAAACTCTGAGTTTTGAAGTATTTCTCATACTTTTTGTGTTGAGACATTGGATTCATTAATAACTTGTTGCCGATTCCAAAAAAAATTCTATTATTCATACTTATCATTTATCAATATGCTTTGTGTTTTCAAATTTCCAGTACAATCCCAAACTTAAAACATATCTAATATAATTAAAACTCTACTCCTCTGCTATATTGACGACTCATATTCTACACCCCAACACCACCAGAATCAACATGTAGGAAAACACAAGAGGGGTCAAGTTTATGATGATGTCAAAATATATATGCCCAGAAGGTTCCAGTACAAATTAAGACGGATTACGACGATATGGAAGATGATTATCGAATCAATTTATGATTGTCACATCCTCCTCTTCTTCCCGTTTTTCCTCCATTATGTCAATGGTGGTGGACTTGCGGCTGCCGGTCAGATGAGGCAGCGGTGGCGGCAGAGGTTGTTGTGGACTTGTGGCTGCCGGTCAGATGAGGCGGCGATGGCGACAGAGGTGGTGGTGGGTGAAGATGATAATTCGGTTGGTGGTGTTGGACTAGTTATGGGTGCCGGTATGTTGGGGTGGCGATGTCGGCCGCGGCGGCAGAAGTGGTGGGATCAATATTACCATTTAAAAAATGGTAATATTGAAAAATTATTATACTATTATTTTTTGCTATTAAGCAACCAATGCAACCCTATTATAGAACCACGACAAGATCATATTGCATTGATAAATAATCAATGGTACAGATTGAATTTTAACTTGATCTAGGGGTTGATATGGTGTACTAAATTAGTACAATGTATTGAGATCATTTAAGCAAGGTTTTGTATTCGAGTATTGGTTGGGAGAGGCGACCCTAAAAAAGATTTTGATGGTGTTCAAACGAATTAATTGTCAAAACGGATACAAGTAGAAATAAAAATAATAATAATAATAATAAATTATGAGCTTTTTAATGGTATAGGACTAAGCACCGGGTCAAACCCGGACCGGACTGGCCCGGATTTTTCGGGTCACTATTTCAGTGACCCGTAACCCGGACCGAATTCGTCCGGGTCTAGTCCGGACCGAACCCGGGAAAATCGGTCTGTACCGGGCTAGACCCGGATAATCCAGAAATTAAAAGAAAAAAAATTGTAAAAAATAAAAGAAAGGAAGAATGGGAGGTGTACGAGAGACTAAGTGCATGTTTGGTATGAGGTATTTGGGAGGGATTTGGGGTGTTTTTTGTCCAAATCCCTCGGAATACCTCGTTTGGTAACAGTGTCTTCGGCCCGTCGGGCCAGGGATTTCACAAATCCCTCTGATATGAGAATAAAGGTACAAGGGCCTTTTAACTAATGAACCGTCGAACACTAAAGGTATCGAACAGCCTCACACCTATCGAACCTAGGACCATCATAGTGGGGAGGCGAGCAGTATCGTGTCCTTCGAACGGTTTTGAACCCTCGAACATCATAGTGGGAAGGCGAGCATGGTCTTATCCTTCGAACGGTTTCGGACCCTCGAACCATCTAGAGGACAACCTAGTACCTGTCAGGAATCATGTCCGACTTTAAGGAAGCCGCCGCCATAAAAAGCCCACAGAACGTATCCTACTATATATATGTGCTCATTTATTGTGCTTCCATTCATTCACGACACACGCATTAATATTCATCTTCCACTCCCGTTACATTAAATTGTTAGACGGCCTAACTCCGGTAGGCCATTCTACAGTCCCCTCCCCTTTAATTCTCCTTCACTGTAGGTGCTCGAGTTCTTCCAAGTTCTATCAATACTCCTCCCATAAGCTCCCATGGGTTGAGAGATGATGACGTAGATCGTTAAACCGTATTTATCCTCATCATCTTGGCGCCGTCGTAGCCATAGCACAAGAAGTCATCAGTTCCGTCTTAGTTCGACTGGAGGGAAACACACACCATCCCATCTACTACTTGAGCAAGGTCCTCACCAAAGCGGAGATAAATTACCTGGATATCGAAAAATTCGCTTATTGCGTGGTACTCGCGGCTAGGCGCCTTCGACCATACTTCCAAACACATGAAGTAGTAGTCCTCACTTCCCAACCATTAAAAAGAATCTTAGGGAAACCTGACCTATCGGGGCGTTTAGTGAGATGGTCCATCGAACTAATGGAATACTCCATCGAATTCCAAGCACCTAAGTCGAAACAAGCCCAGGTAATAGCAGATTTTTTCCTAGGAGTCAAAGAAGAAATAAGTTGGATCCACACCCTCGAAGACTCCATAAAAGGCGAGAACATGGAATGTCGGTGGGAAATTTACGTTGACGGGTCTTCCACCCGTGGACAAGGCGGAGTAGGCATTCACATGACAGATCCAGTCGGAGTGGAACTAGACTTCGCCGTTAGACTCGCTTTGCCCGCCATGAACAACGAAGCTGAGTACGAATCCGTTCTCATAGGTCTTCGACTCTCACTTGAAGGAGGCGCGAAACATGTACATTTGTACACGGATTCTCAGTTAGTGGCACAACAACACGCGGGTGTGTTTGAAGTCAAAGAAGAACCCATGAAGCTCTATCTAGCCGAACTGAAAGAGATGACGTCGAAATTCCAAAGCGTAGAGATATCTCAAATATCTCGAACCTTAAACAAGGTAGCAGAAGATCTAGCAAGATTCGGTAGCTCATCTCAAACAATAGCTACCCGACAGGTACCAAAACACTCCCAACGGAGGATAAACCAACTTACGAAGAATAAGTACTTCGACAATATAACTCAATCTTGTTCTTCCAAACAGGTCACCCTTATGACGGTACAACAACCGGCTATAGGGAAGGAAAATTGAAACAAAAAAGACAGGTCGAAGTTAACACGGTCGGAGAGACCAAACATGATTGGTTAACATACATCAAGGTAAAAACAAAGTCCAAACTCGTTCAATATATCGAACACCTATTCGATACTACTACATTCTTTACTATCGAACACTAATTCGATATGACTTGTTGATCGATATGACTCTTGTTGTCGAACTAATATTCGAAGCTGCCACACTTTTTACAATCGAACGTATACTCAACATGTATATGAGTCACTATCTTACACCATTGAATGTTTATTCAAAAACTCAACTTTAAACACTCTCTACTTCAGCTCTATAAGCAGGGAGTATGTCCCTCCACAAAAGTGGAGGCCCGAAGGCTGCGCAGAAGAGCGCAATACTTCATTTGGGATGGAGCTGACCTCTACAAAAGATCGTTCGATGGACCCCACCTCAAGTGTGTAGACAAAGAAGAGGCTCAATCCATCTTGGAAGAGGTACACGCCGGAAGTTGCGGGAATCACTCAGGAGGAAGGGCCCTCGCACAGAAAGTGAGGAGACAAGGGTTCTATTGGCCATCGATCATCAAGGATTCAAAAGCATACTTCCGGAATTTCGATGAATGCCAGAGATTTGCACGAGAAACCAAAGCTCCGGGGGAGCCGTTAATGCCCATTCCAGTACCATGCCCGTTCGATAGATGGGGATCGACATAGTGGGGAAGCTCCCTACCTCGACAGGCCAGAAGAAGTTTTTAATAGTTGCGGTCGAATATTTTTCTAAGTGGGTCGAAGCCGAAGCCATGGCAAAAATCACGGAGGAGGCCGTAAGAAGCTTCATTTGGAGAAACATAGTATGTCAATTCGGGTTACCTAGGATCATTACGTCGGACAACGGAACTCAATTCACAGGGAAGAAGATCCGAGCATGGTGCGTCAACTTTGGAATTAAGCAGTGCTTCACTTCCGTAGGGCACCCCCAGGCCAACGATATTACTGAAGTCACTAATCGAACCATTGTCCACAACCTAGAGAAGCGCTTGAAGCAATCAAAATCAAGTTGGGTAGAAGAGCTCCATGGTGTCCTATGGGCCTATCGAACGACTCAGAGGACAGCTACGAAAAAAACTCCGTTCTGCATGGTTTACGGGTCTGAGGCAGTCATCCCATGTGAAGTAACTGTCGGAACATTCCGAGTCAAAGAGTATGAACCCAAGCAAAATGATGAAGCAAGAGCTTTCGAACTGGATCTAGTAGATGCAAAGAGGGAAGAAGCAAGAGTCAAAATCCTAAGATACCAAGTCATGATGACTAAAGCCTACAATAAGAATTTGGTGAAACGAGACTTGAATGTAGGGGATTTGGTGCTAAGGAAGGCAAACATACTGGAGAAAGTCGGGAAGTTCCAAGAGCCATGGAAAGGTCCTTTTCGAGTAACTGAGGCTCTATCGAACGGATCGTACCGACTGCAAGACCTCGAAGGAAACGATCTTCTTCGACCATGGAACATCAAAAACTTGAGGAGGTACTACTCCTAGAGAACATCTCTCGATCATGCCATCGAGTTATTTCCTTTTTGCAAACAAGCCTCCCGTTAAACCACCTCTACGGAGGTCGTCACTGAGACGGGAAGGCCACTTATGTAACAAACCTCTCTCCAAACCACCTCCACGGAGGTCGTCACTGAAAAGAGAAGGCCACTTTTTCGTAAGTCAAGCTCCTCTAAGTAAAGGAAGCCATTCAAAGTGAGACCCAAACGAAAAGCTATTGTTATTTTAATCTTACAAATTAAGGGAAATAGAAACAATGGTAGATTATTATAATAGATGTTCGATAAGGCTATCAGCGGATAGGACCATCGAACACATTGCATATCTCCGTTCTTTTTCGAACCAATATAGAGTCAGTACGGAGAATATCTATTCCGACGGGAAAATAATTCTTCGACTAGTCACTAACCTCGAAACACTCTTCTTCGAGATGAGAGCGGGCGAATTGGTAGGAGATACTCGACGGTTTATACTTCATTTAAATACGTCGTTCGACAAAATAGAGGAAGTAGACAAACCTCAAGCCTAAACCTCAACGGAGGAAGTGGCATTAAGAGTTTGTACTTAAACCTACCACACAAATAATTAAACCTTACGGAAAACCAATGCCTCCCAATGAAATCACCAACGAAAGGGTTTTTCAAGCTCAAAAAGGAAAGAAGGAGCGCGGAGATAAAACCCCGAGGCATCCCTAGAAAAAAGCAAATCATACAGATCATGGAAAATGATTCGAAAATACTCAAATTTATCCAAAGAAGTCACTCGCAGTACAAAATATCAAGAGAAGATTAGCACTCCCGAAAGATTCATCAAGGCCATCGAACTACCAACAAAAAGATGGCCCTAAGAAAAATCTTCGGGACCGAAACAGTCAACAAATACGTTCGATTCAAAGCTAGCAAAAAGACGAGTGATTAAAAGCATATGTTCGACCCTAGCAAAAAGAATGTTTTAAAATACGTTTTAAGATACACAAGTCACCCGGCATATCGGGCCTTCATCAAAACGTGTTCGAGGCTTAGATCTTCAAGGATCAGTCGGGGGGTTGCTCCTAGCCGTATCATCCAAGTCCATCTTATCATCGCCCAAGAGGTATTGCACCAACGAATTGAAATTCTTGTATGATAAGCCCGAAAGGATTATACCAGCAGAGAGGAGGTTGTCGTTGCCCAACTCGCAAAGGAGTGGAACGAACGAAGGAACGGATGGAGTAGGAAGAGGATTGTCAACTTCTTCCGGGTGAACCACCACAAAAAATTCTTCACGTTTCAAAGCTTCGTACAAAGCCTCCTCATCCACCGGAGCCCCATCTTCCCCCAAGACTATTTCCGGTTCGACGGGTTTCAGCTCCTCGTTTTTCTCAAGATCAACATCCCGCCCTTCGATGAAGTCGGGGGCCAGTTTGTTACCATATTTAAGCTGTGCCAAGACCAACTCCTTAGCCTTCACCATCGCAGTAGCATCTCGTTTACTAAGCATGTAAGCACATGACTGGGATTCTCGAAACTCACGGACCGCTTCGATTCTGGCAAACTTCCCCTTCTTCACCAATTCCTCACGGGTCCTCCTCAACGCCGTTTCGAACCCTTCTTTCTCCTTGGAAACCTGTTCGACCGCTGCAGATAGTTTAGAGTTTTTCGTTTCCACAGCATTTAGCTTCAAACCTAAGTCCTTTTTCTCGGTTCGAAAGCGCTCCAATTCCGCCGCCATTTCCTTTACCTGCTCATCTTTCTTCGAAGCACCCTCCTGAATTTTATCCTTCGAACGCTTCACCTCCCGAACCTGAGCTTCGAGGCCTCCCACTAGTTGAGATTTTCGATCCAAACGACTATCCAGATTCTTGGAGACCGTCAATAACTGAGAAGAATAGACAAGTATCAGAAGTGAACATCGAACGCGGAAGCATCGAACGTGTTGGGTTATAATATCGAAGGACATCTAACCTGCATCTGAAGAGTGGCCACTTTCGCCTCAACCTCGGCATCAGAGAGCCGATCCAACTCTACTTGGTCGCTGTCCGAAATCATGAGATCTCTCCACTTCTTCCCGGTATGTTCTCCACCATGAAGGAGAGACACTTCTTTGAGACCAGGACTCCTAGAAGCCGGAGGAGCTACATCACCAACCCTAAAAGATGGGGGGAGTCAAGAAGGATAGGCTCTGTCCGTGGCCTCTTGTGAATCCCGGAAGCTGAACTTTGGCCATGCTCCCTTTCAAGGCGGTCCACCCCGGGTCGAACGGTAGAAGAAGTAGGACCGGACCCGTGGTTGTCCCCCGAACCCTCAGCCTGGTTCGAAGGAGGAGCGGGCGTCACCTCCAAGTTGTTCGGATCAACAACGGGGGTTGAAGAAGCATCGCCACCATCACCAGCAGTCTCGGCCGGATCAAAAGGAGGACCAGTAGCACAATATCAACCAGATTGTGGGGACGGTCCTCGAAAAATTTCGCCACAGATTTTTTGTTCGCCAAGGAAAGGGCCTTCTTGGCCAGAAAGTCAGCAGAAAACCTCATAAAGTACCCTGCAAACAATAGCTTCGAAGGTAAGTAAAAAAAAAAAAAGTTCGATGGAAAGCAAAAGTATCGAACGACTCACCCAAGTCTCGGATACCCCTTATTTCCGGTACAATTGAAGACACGCCTCCTAAGTAAAGGATGGGCTCAACCAAAAGACCGTAGGGGATGATCCGATCCTCGGGCTGTATCCCCTTGTAAGCATCGGCCCACTCTCCCCTCTCAGTCACGGACACCACCTCACCGGTGTGACGGCGCCACAAGCGCAAAGTCGGTACGACCTCGGGGGTCCCGTCTTCATTGGGAGGCATTCGAACGTACACATACCTCCTCTTGAAACCAGGACCGTGTGAAGACTAGAATTTTGAGAAAAGCTTGTATTTCCTTAGAGGGGAGAAATAGTAAAAACTCCCTCCATCCTTCGACTGACACATAGAGAAGAAGTGGAGAAAGCTCGAAGCAGTAGGTCTCCGCCTTTTCGACTTACACCATACATGTAACATCCCGTTTTATTTCTATTTATTTTATTTGTTTTATTTAATTAATTACCTGAGTAATTTAAATTATTCGGTAAGTTAATTAATTTTTTTCCCGCGCTATCGAATTCGAATCAGAAGGCTTGATTTGTTAGTGGTTCAATTGCATCTCGATTCTGGGCCAGAGTTATTCATCTTTGCAAGGCTTATCTGAGCCCAGTTGGTCTTGGCCCATTCACGTGGCCCTTTCTCAAGACTGGCCCATCTCTTTAATCAAACCCTAAACCTAAACCCACGATTCATTTTCATCTCCTCCCCCCATATTCACGCCCCCATCTCATCTCAGAAAAAGAAAGGAAGAAAACTCTTTTCTCTCTCTCTCAAACCGCATCATCATCATCTTCACCCATCATCATCATCTTCCATCGTTGTCAGCAACCGGTGGCTTGCGAGTTCAATGCCGGCTCGGTTTTGATCCGTCACGCGCCGCCCAGCTTTGCCGGTTTGATTTGCTCTGTTCCGTCCGACCTGCTCCGCCGAGAAGCAGTTGTCGCCGCACAGCTCTGCCCCGTTCCTGGCCGTCAACCCGTCCGTCCAAGCTCTGCCCTGCTCTGTTTCAGTCCGTTTGGTTCCGTTCCCGCTCTGTCCGCGTCGATCCGTTTCCGCTCCACTCCAATTCGTTCGTCTTCGGCCCGTATCTGTCCGTACTGTTCGTCTTCTCTGTTCCGTTTCGGTTCTGGTAAGTGGTCTCGCCTCCATTTCGCTTGTTCCAGATTCAAATCTCGAATGAATCTTGAATCTAATCCTTTCGTTCATTTACCTTGCAGTTCAATTCTAGCTTGAATCCAATCCGAAGGTATAGTCCCGGTTTTCCTTTGTTTCTGTTTCCGTTTTTTTTCCTTTTGACAGTTTTGCCCCTGTACGATCTGGCCTTGTTTAATCAAACCCTCTGAACCTAAATTCGAACTTTGATTAGAACTGGAACGTTTATTGTGGTTGTTTTTGGATTAAGCTTGACTTGTTTGACCAATCGAATTTTGCTTGACCTCTGACTTTGCACTTCTCGACCGAATTCGAACTTAAGACTGGAAATTGAACTGTTTCGGTTTCGTTGGACCGATTTGATGGGTTATAGTTTTGATGGGGTCATTTTGGGATTTTTATGAACTGGAAGGACTTGACTGCAATTAGTGGGTTGACCTTAGTTGACTGATAGAGGACTTGACTGAAAACCTTGGTATTTTGTGGACTGTTGTGTGTGTTTAAAAACAAAAAGGACTTTTCTGCAAATATTATTCTGAGGGTAAATTGGTAATTTCACGTGGTCTGGACTAAACTGTTAAATCGAGTTTGCCTTTGAGGACCGTTATGATATTGTTGAAAGCTTGAAACTGTTTCGCAATTTATTACCGAGGGTATTTTGGTAATTTCAGGAACTAAGGGTAAAATAGTAATTTGTGTTTTCGTGAAAACCGTGGATTGTTTGGTCATTTTCGAATGCGTAAGATCTTTTGGTATCTTTGAACTAAAGGGGTATTTTGGTCATTTCGTATTCGTAAAGGGTACTTTTGTAATTTGTGAAAACCGTTAGAACCTTCTCAACTTTCTACAACTACGAGAACTGAAATGTTTTTTTCCTGAAATTACTTAATACTAATTTACATGTGGGTTACTTCCGAAAATTAACTTGGTTACTTTATGTCTTGAAGTTCGGCAATTGTTTGTCTCGCTAGCTTAGTGGTTTAGTATTAACTGACTAACCTTGGGGTCCAAACTCGAACCCCACCTTCGCCACTTTCCCTCCGACCTTTTAACTCTTACTGTTTTGACTTTCATTTCGACTTCTAGCTAGTAACTAGTCATTCTCTGTTTAGGTGCTCTGTTCGTTAGCCCGTACTTCATTGTACTTCCTATGGTTCTTGCTGGCAAGGTTTAAGGTGAGTGTTCACCCCAAAACTTATCTATTTGCGAAAAACTGGAAGGTTATGTGATAATCTGTATCTATTAATATATGTTCTGTTATACCGTATGCTTCCGCGTAAAAGTAACTAAGTCCTAAGTATGGCTATTTACTTATCTCCGTTTGTTACTACTATGTTCTGGATTAACTCTTCTGGAGGAACGCTTCTCGATGTCTCGAGATCTGATTATCGTTATCTGTTTGTTCTGTATCTGTATTTGTTCTGTCTGTTTCTGTGTGGCCGGTCGATTAGGTCGTAATTAGGTAGGCTTGGGTAGTGAGGACTATCGGGTTTACTTGGTTATTGCCTAGTCTAATCCCTTTTAGGGTGCGAGGTAGAAGTCGCTGAGGTCTATTAGGGTCGTAGGTTCTGTTTTCCCAAAGTACACGGGGGTTTCTGTTTCTGTCCGGAGTTGTATACCCTATGGAGGGAGCTATAAGGGCAATCTGGGAGTAGGAGTAACAAGGCGGGCTGCACCAACGGACTTCGACTTATCTGTTCTGTCTTTATGTTCTGTTATCTGTTCTGTTTGCTATTTTATCTGCTGCAAAGGATTTTTGTTTTCAAACTGTTTACTTTTCTTTTGTTAACTTAGAACCTCACTAAGATCCTTTATCTCACGCTCTCTTTGTTTTCGAAAATTCCTTCCTTCCAGATACTATTGAGGATGCACGCGAGTAGGATGCCAGCGATTGAGAGAAGGGTCTGGGATGTCTTTGGGGATTTGATTTTAAAATAAGAAGATGAAACTTTTTACTTTCTTCACTAATCGTTATTCTATTTTGACTTCTAAGTTACCGTTGGATTTTTACATGATTCTGTTAGCGCTGTGGCGCCAAATATTGTTATGGCATTTATTGCCGACCGTTACTTTTTAAATTATTTCGGATTTTCTATTTTCAAAAAAATTGTTTGTTTTTAAAAATCGATACCGTTACAGTTGGTATCAGAGCTTGAGTTCAAACTCAAGCTTGCTAGGATAGGATCTTCTGGCCTATGGGGTGTGTGTGAGAGTCAGAGTCGCTGGATATAGGTTGAGTTGTTATTTTTCTATCTCTTATGCTGTTTAGTCTTCCGCACTAATTCTGAGCTGTTCCGTTTGCACGTCACCTGTCCTACTGTTTTGTCCTCCGCAACTGCCTTGTTGTTCATCCTGTTTAACTTCTACTAAGTTCACCAGCTTACTATTGCTACTTCATTCATTTTCGTTAAGCCGATTATATTATTTCAACTAAATGCATGAGTATTTGTTTAAAAGTATGTACTATAATGTCATTAGTTGCATCCTTTAAGGTTTAAACACATATTTATGCATTGTTTTACTTATAGAAGTTAACATATGTTCTTTCTTGGTTCTGTCATACAGTAATCTATTGTTTAACCAAAGTCGACATAAATCACTGGAAGGCGGCCGACTGTTTGAGTGATTCGTGTTAACCGAGGTCAAATGAATGATCACTTTATGAGAGAACGCTTTTATTGCATGCTTAATGTTTATGAATCTTTTCTACAACATATGAATTTGCTACTTATGCTTTATCATTGTTGCTTCAATTTATGTCTGCCTTGCATGCTAGGATAGACATACTCGAGGATTTACTTAGTGATTAGTTGCTATCCTCCTTTTGACCCCCCTAGTTAGAGTTAGACCTTGGTAATTTCGTTTACTCTCACGCGTCTCTTGCTTGTTCACGCTAGATTGACTTAAGTTAGTGCCTTAGTTCACGTTTACGCCTTAAGATAGTTACGCTCGAGAACGTTAATTTACGTTATTGACCTTATACTAATTGTGATAGGATGGCTCCAACGAACAACACTCACGCTACCAGCAGCAACAACCACACCGCCAATGATGCTATTGCACAAGACTCGATGCAGCAGAAGGTCGCAGCTTCAAATGCCTCCCGCCAAGTAGCAAGTGCGATCGCGCCGTCAATTATGCCACATCAAGAAACTCTAACGTTGTCGGCAGCTGAGAGGTTCACTCGTTTTCACCCGGAAAGGTTTGAAGGATCACCCCACTCAAGGAAAGCTGAAGTGTGGATTGAGGGCATCGAGGATTTGTTTAGTATCTTGCACATCAACGATGCACAAATGGTGGAACTTGCAGTGTTTCAGCTCGATGGACCAGCACGCCGTTGGTGGGTCACCGTTGATGCACGATGGAGGAGAGAAGGAAAACCTCTCACATGGGAGAATTTTGTGAAGGAATTTGTGGACAAGTTTGTTCCCCGCATTGTCGTAAGAGAAGATTTAGTGAGTTTGAAAAGTTGGGGCAAGGGAAGATGACGGTGTCCGAGTATGATCTTAAATTCACAAGATTGTTGAAGTATGTGCCACACCTCCGAAATGATGAAAGGGAAAAGATGAGGTACTTTGTAAGAGGATTGAAGCCTAAGATCAGGTTTAACCTGTTTGGAATCGAGATGTCAACTTACGCGAAGGCTGTAGAAAGAGCTGCTGAAGTGGATGACGGATTAGGAGAGCTTGAGAGCTTTGAACCTCATCGATCTGGAAAAAGGAGTTCCGATCACATGAGTAGCAAGGATCGTCCATCTCCATCCAAGTATCCTCGCAATCAGTGGGAAAGTCGCCCTCGTCAACTCGATGATAGTACTGGAGAGTCAATTAGGAGAAAGTGTAATTTATGTGGAGGAACAACTCACGAGGAAGACAACTGCTGGAAGAAGAAGGGTTGGTGTTTGGCTTGTGGCAGCAAAGATCGTAAGGTGAACAGATGTCCGAGACGTCGCTCTCTGTTTAAGGAAGGACGGCCTCGTAGCATAGTTTCGAACAAACAAGGAGATGGTACAACAACCAAGGCGAAGGTCTACAGTGGGGTTGGACACGAGGCTCTACCAGCGTGTAGTAAAAGGTACGCGCATATGGACCAACTTCTTCTAAGTCGTGTTTGTTTATCGAACTCCACTTCTTTCGTTAGGTTAGACTCACCTGAAGTTTAAGTATCAATTATTTATTAAGGTTTTACGGATAAATGTTCTTGCTGAAGAAGTAAGCTTCATTTCCTTTAGGCTGTTTGGAATCGAGATGTCAACTTACGCGAAGGCTGTAGAAAGAGCTGCTGAAGTGGATGACGGATTAGGAGAGCTTGAGAGCTTTGAACCTCATCGATCTGGAAAAAGGAGTTCCGATCACATGAGTAGCAAGGATCGCCCATCTCCATCCAAGTATCATCGCAATCAGTGAGAAAGTCACCCTCGTCAACTCGGTGATAGTACTGGAGAGTCAATTAGGAGAAAGTGTAATTTATGTGGAGGAACAACTCACGAGGAAGACAACTGTTGGAAGAAGAAGGGTTGGTGTTTGGCTTGTGGCAGCAAAGATCGTAAGGTGAACAGATGTCCGAGACGTCGCTCTCTGTTTAAGGAAGGACGGCCTCGTAGCATAGTTTCGAACAAACAAGGAGATGGTACAACAACCAAGGCGAAGGTCTACAGTGGGGTTGGACACGAGGCTCTACCAGCGTGTAGTAAAAGGTACGCGCATATGGACCAACTTCTTCTAAGTCGTGTTTGTTTATCGAACTGCACTTCTTTCGTTAGGTTAGACTCACCTGAAGTTTAAGTATCGATTATTTATTAAGGTTTTACGGATAAATGTTCTTGCTGAAGAAGTAAGCTTCTTTTCCTTTAGGCTAGTTTCGACTTTAATTGACGTTTAACTTGTGAACTTGTTCGTTCCATCCGACGTTTGGAGTTTGAAGACTTTCGATTCTCCGTTCTGTGTCCTTTAGTTTTACGCCAGTTAAGTTTTAAGGACGAAACTTCTTTTAAGGGTGGTTGTAACGCCCCGTATTTTTTTTAATTATTTATTTATTATTTTATTATTTAATTATTTTTTTTAAATTAATTAATTATCTGAGTAATTTATGTTATTCGATAATTATTTAATTCACTTCTCGCGTGAGAGTTTTAGTTATTTCGCGTAAACTAATTCGTCTCGTTACGTTTGGACCGAGCTAGAAAGACTGGACATTCTGACTACTTTTGGCCCATTCTAGTGGCCCGGTCAACTTGGCCCTTGACCGGCCCATCAGCCTACTAACCCTAACCCTAATCCATTACTATCACCCTCATTCTTCTTCACTTCCGTCAAAGCAAGAGAAAGAAAGAAAGAAAGCAAAAAAAAAAAAAGAGAGAAGAGATTTTGCTGCTACTGCTTCTTCCCGCTCCGATCGGGTCCCCTCCGCCGACGTTCATCGCCGCCGTCAGCTCCAGTCCGTGCCGCGCCGCCGTCAGCTCCAGTCCGTGCCGCGCCGCCGTTTCGATTCGCCCCCGTGCTGTCCAGATCGATCGATCCGCTCCGATCCGCCGTTCTCTGTCCCGTCCTGCTACGCCGCCGCCGCGCCGATTGGACCGTGCTTCTGATCCCGATCCGTCGTGCCGTTCGCTCGCCCGTCCAAGCCGCCGTCCGCGCCGATTCATGCGCCGGCCGATTCTATTCGGCTCCGTCGTTCGCTCACCTCCGCCGGCTTGTGTTGCTCCGTCCGATTCGATCCGGTTTCCGTTCGCCGCCGAGATCCGTTCGTACATCATTGACCCGACCGCCGGCTTCCTTTCTGTTCGTCTTCCTCACTCCGTTTTCCGGTAAGAAAAGTGACTCACTCCGTTTGCTCGTTTCAAGTTCAATTCTCGATTAGGTTTTTTATTTTAATCTCCCTGTTTTCATTTGATTTGCAGTTCTTTCCCGTTCCGTTCAAAGGTAAATTATGCTTCTCCTTTCGTTTTCTGTTTTTCCATGGACGATTGTGCCCCTGTACGTTTCTGGCTGTGTTGAATCGAACCTTTTGAACCTTGAAATGATCTCGAACAAGGATTAGGATGTTAACTGGAATGATTTAGGTTGTTGAGTTTGGACCCTGTTGACTGTTTGACCGTGACTTACGCATGTTGACCGAATCTGGATAGTTTGACCTCGTGTATTGACTGACCTGGACCTTGGTGTTTTTATTTGAGAAACTTGGGGACTGATTGGTAATAATTAAAACCTGTGAGGACTTGTTTTGAGATCTCTGGAAATTTAAAGGACCTTTTTACAATTTTGCTTTGACCAATGTTGACCGACAGAGGACTAGATTAGGAGTTTTTTGGACTTGTGTAGACTTTCGTGCATGTTTTGAGACTTGTTGGACTTATTTGTACTTTCTGAAAATTAAAAAGGACTTTTCTGCAATTACTGTTTTGAGGGTAAACTAGTAATTTCACTTCTGAGCAGTATTTTAGTCGAAGTATAAGCTGGTTTTGGTTTTTGGTTTCTTAAAAGGGTTTTCTGTTTTACTTTTACTTTTACTACTCAGAGTTATTTTGTAAACAAAAGTTAAAAGTCTTTGTTTAAAAACCTTTCGTGTTTAATTACATTTTGATTTGACATTAAGTTACAAGTAAACTTGCTAGCTTAGTTGGTTTGTGAGTTAGAGTTTAACATAGAGGTCTCGAGTTCAAATCCTTCCTTCACTACTTTTTCTCCGATTACCTTCTTTATCGTTTCGTTTTCCGTTCCTAGTTAAGGTAGTAACTTGGAGTTTTTGTTTAGGGTCCGTGGTATCCGTTGTTCCGTAGCTGCTTTTCGAATCCGTGCTAAGTTCAATCAACTTCAAGGTGAGTGTTCACCCCTAAACTTATCTATTTGCGAAAAACTGGAAGGCTACGTGACAATCTGTATCTATTACTATATATACTGTTTACTGTATGCTTACGCGTAAAAGTAACTAAGTCCTAAGTATGACTATTTACTTTCTTTGTTTATTGCTACTCTGTTCTGGATTAACATTTCTGCAGGAACACTTCTCGGTGTTTGATTGTTCGTATTTGTTTGATATGTATTTGTTCTGTCTGTTTCTGTGTGACCGGTCGATTAGGTCGTAACTAGGTAGGCTTGGGTAGTAGAGGACTATCGGGTTTGCTTGGTTATTGCCTAGTCTAATCCCTTTTAGACGCGAGGCAGAAGTCGCTGAGGTCTATTAGGGTCGTAGGTTCTGTTTCCCCAAAGTACACGGGGGTTTCTGTTTCTGTCCGGAGTTGTATACCCTCTGGAGGGAGTTATAAGGGCTTTTGGGAGTAGGAGCAATAAGGCGGGCTGCACCAACGGACTTCGACTTATCTGTTCTGTCTTTCTGTTCTGTTATCTGTTCTGTTTGTTATATTATTTGCTGAAAAGGATTTTGATTTCAAAAACTGTTTACTTTTTGTTTGTCAATTTAGAACCTCATTGAGATCATTTATCTCACACTCTCTTTGTTTTCAAAATTTCATCCTTCCAGAGACTGAGAGAAGGGTCTGGGGTGTCTTTGGGAATTTATTTCAAAATAATAAGATGAAACTTTTCATTGTCTTCAATAGTTCTAATTCATTTGATTTCTAAGTTACTATTGGATATTACTTGATTCTGTTAGCGCTGTGCGCGTCAAATATTATTATGATTGTAACGGTACCGGTTTTAAAATAAAACATTTTTCTTGAAAATAGAAAATCCGAAAATAATTTGAAATAATTTAAAAAAGGGTACGGTCGGCAATAAATGCCATAACAATATTTGGCGCCATTGCGCTAACAGAATCAAGTAGAAATCCAACGATAACTTAGAAGTCAAAAGAATAACAAATAGCGAAGAAAGTAAAAAGGTTCGATCTTCTTATTCTAAAAACAAACACAAACCCTTCTCTCAGTCGATGGCATCCTACTCGCGTGCATCCCAGTAGTATCTGGAAGGAAGGAATTTTTTAAAACAAAGAGAGCGTGAGATAAAGGATCTCAGTGAGGTTCTAAGTTAACAAAAGAAAAGTAAACAGTTTGAAAACAAAATCCTTTGCAGCAGATAAAATAACAAACAGAACAGATAACAGAACGGAAAGACAGAACAGATAAGTCGAAGTCCGTTGTTGCAGCCCGCCTTATTGCTCCTACTCCCAATAGCCCTTATAGCTCCCTCCAGAAGGTATACAACTCCGGACAGAAACAGAAACCCCCGTGTACTTTGGGGAAACAGAACCTACGACCCTAATAGACCTCAGCGACTTCTGCCTCGCGTCTAAAAGAGATTAGACTAGGCAATAACCAAGCAAACTCGATAGTCGTCTACTACCCAAGCCTACCTAGTTATGAACTAATCGACCGGTCACACAGAAACAGATAGAACAGATACAGATACAGAACAAACAGATACAATAATCAAACACCGAGAAGTGTTCCTGCAGAAAAGTTAATCCAGAACAGAGTAACAACAAACAAAGAAAGTAAATAATCATACTTAGGACTTAGTTACTTTTACGCGGAAGCATACGGTATAATAGAATATATAGTAATAGATACAGATTGTCACATAGCCTTTCAGTTTTTCGCAAATAGATAAGTTTTGGGGTGAACACTCACCTTCAACCTTGCGAGCAAGAACCACAGCAATACAGATAATTACGGGCTAACGGACGGAGCACCTAAACAGAAAACGACTAGTCACTAACTAGAAGTCGAAAGGAAAGTAAAAACGGTAACAGAAAAAGGTCAGTGGAGAAGTGACGAAGATGGGGTTCGAACTCGGGATCTCTAAGTTAAACTCTCAAACACAAAACCAACTAATCTAGCATGTCAATTGTTTAAAAAGACCAAAGAGAGTACCATTTTGCCTTCATTAAACAAATGCAAAAAAACTCCATTAATTTAAGAAATTACACGTTAAACTTACAAGTTTCCGAATCAACACAACAGTTCACCGAAAACTCCAACTATCCAAAACAGTCGAGGTCAAGTGCAAAGACAATTTTACCCTCAAGTCATAATTGCGTAAGATACCTTTTAAGTTTCAGAAATCACCAATAGACCCCTAAAGGTTTCAAAATTTACAAATTTGTCCAGTCAGTCAGAGATCAGGTCAACAGGTCAAGAAAGTCCCAAATCGAGGTTCGATTAGTCCAGAGTTAGTCAAAATCGGATTCAGTTCGAAGCACGGGTAAAACCGTCCAAGGGTAAATAAGTCAGGTTATAACAAGGGCAAAATGGTCCGAACAGAAAATAAGATAGGTAGAAAACGAAGAAGAAAATAAGGTAACCGGGAAATTACCTTCAACGGAAATGGAGGGAAACAAACTGCGAATTACAAGAAAAGAAAAGGATTAAAACCAGATTCAATTTGAAATTTGAACCTAGACGAGCAAGAACGGAGCCGAACTCACTTACAGGGACCGAAACTGGATCGGGCAGAGGACAGGGACGACGGGATGGAACCGAGCGGACGGAATCAGAGCCGGGGTGGAGCTGAGACGGGCAGAAATAGGGACGGAACAGAACTGGGGCCGGTATCAATGGGAAACGGAGCCGCCAGGAGCCAACAGAGCCGGGCAGAACTGGATCGAACTGAAACAGTGCAGAAACGGATCAGAGCGGGCGGCGGCGCTGACGGTTCAGATAGGCACGACGGGATCGGGACGGAGAACGGCGCGGCTCGGGCGGAACCGGCGGCGCTCTCGCGGACTGAAACGGACGGACCGGGACGGAAAACGGCGCGGTATCGGAGCACGGACCGGCGGTGGGCTGGACGGAGGCGGCGGCCTAGCTCGAGGGAGGTGACGCGACGGCGGCGCGGCCAACGGTGGTGGTGTTCGGTGGAGAAGAGGGTGAAGAGCGAGAGAGAGAAAGGCCAGGAGAATTCTCTTTCTTTCCTTTTTTTAGAGTGGTGGCGTGAAGTGGTGAAGAATGAGGGTAAGAGGGAGTAAAACTAGGGTTAGGGTTTAGGGTAGAGAATGGGCCAAAACGAGTTGGGCCAGCTGAAGCGGGTCAAGATAAGGGCCAACGAAATGGGCTCCTTCAGTCTTGTAGAGATGACTACACCTTTAACCCAAAAATGAAATAGGAAACGATTCACTAACCCAACGACTTTCTAGTTCGAATTTGATGACGTGGGAAGGAAAGATAATTAAATTACCAAGTGATTAAAATACTCGATAATTAATTAATAAATAAATTTAAAAAAAAAAGGGATGTTACACTCCACCATCCTTAAAAGAAGTTTCGTCCTCGAAACTTATCTAGCGTAAAAACATCAAACGGGAAACGGGAACGGAGAATCGAAAGCCTTCAACTTCAAACGCCGGATGGAAGAACAAGTTCGCAATTCAAAGGTTAAGAGAAGTCGTAACTAACCTAAAGGAGTCAAAACTTGCCTCTTCAACCAAACCATTCGAACCATAAATCCCCGATAAAAAGTCGATAGCTTAACCCTCAAGTGAATCTATCCTTAAGACACACTTGCCGAGGGAGTCTCATGTCCGATCATACTATAAGCTCTTGGCACCACTTCCTTGGCTCGTAAATGTCATGCCTCCAGAGTTTCCTTCTTCAGCCAGAGAGTTGCGTCTCGGACAAGCACTAATTTTATGTTCTTGCTGCCACAAGCCAAACAACACCTTTTCCTCCGGCAGTTCTCCTTCTCATGAGTTGCTCCTCCGCAGAAGTTGCGATTTCTCCTAGTTAACTCTCCAGTATTATCAACGAGTTGACGAGGTCGACATTGCCGCTAATTTCGAGGATACTTGGATGGAAACGGACGATCCTTGTTATCCTTGCTACTCATGGGATCAAAACGTCTTTTTCCATATCGATGAGGTTCGAAGCTCTCAAGCTCTCCTAAACCCTTCTGCACTTCAGCAACCCTTTTCACAGCTTTCGTGTAGGTTGACATCTCGATCCCGAACAAGCAGTATCGAATCTCTGATTTCAAACCCTTCACGAAAAGTCCTATCTTCTCCCTCTCGTCAATTTGAAGGTGTGGTACGTACTTCAACAGTCGTGTGAACTCGGCGACGGTCATTCCACCTTGCAGCAAATTGTGAAACTCGTCCCTTCTACCTTCTCGGATCAAACGAGGCACGAACTTGTCAGTGAACTCCCTCTCGAAATTCGCCCACGTGCGATCAACTTGGTCTTGTCTCCACTTTGCGTTTTTTTACGGTTCTCCACCAATTTCGCGGTTCTTTGCCAAATTGAAAAGCTTCTAACTCAATCTTCCTTTCGCCAGGGTAGTGCAAGATCTAGCACAAATTCTCCATGCTCTCAAGCCAAAACTCGGCCTTTCGAGCATTTGGTGCTCATCGAATCTCTTCGGTTGGAAACGAGCAAATCGTTTGACTGCTTGGTCGATCGCTAGTGGTAGTGACGGTGTGACCGGCTGAGCAGGAGGCGGCCTAGCGTTGCGTATGCTCTCACTGAAGTTGCCCAAAGCTGCGATGATCTGCTCCACTTGGTTCGGAGTGTCAGAATTGTAGTTGTTGGCATTGCTGGTGATGTCGTTACCGCGAGTGTTGTTCCTTGGAGCCATCCTATCGCAATTAGTCTAAGTTCGGTAACGTGATTAACGTCCTCAAGCGTGGCGTAACGTGAACTAAGGCACTAACTTAAGTCAATCTAACGTGAACGAGCAGGAGACGCATAAAAGTAAACAAGATTACTAAAGGTCAAATTCAAATTAGGGAGTCATTAGTAAGGTAGTAACTTATCAATAAGTAAATCCTCGAGTGTGTCTAACCTAGCATACAAGAAAAACATAAATTGAAAAGCAACGTTAAAGCATAAGTAGCAAATTCATATGTTGCAAAAAGATTCATAACCATTAAGCATGCAATAAAAGCGTTCTCTCATAAAGTGATCAGTCATTTGACCTCGGTTAACACGAATCACTTAAACAGTCCGCCGCCTGCCCGTGATTTATGTCGACTTTGGTTAAACAATAGATTACAGTATGACAAAACCAAGCAAGAACATATGTGAACTTCGATAAGTAAAACAAATGCATAAATAAGTGTTTAAACCTTAAAGCATGCAACTAATGACATTATAGCAATTAAACATACTTTTAAACAAATACTCATGCATTTAGATGAAATAATATAATCGACTTAACGAGAATGAATGAAGTAGCAATAGGAAGCTTGTGAACTTAGTAGAAGTTAAACAGAATGAACAGCAAGACAGTTTCGGAAGACGGAAGACAGAACAATAGGACAGTTAACAGACGAACATAATGGTCCAGAATTAATGCGGAAGACCAAACTTTGAAAGAGACAGAACAAAAACCACTCAATCTATATCCAGCGACTCGGACCCTCACACACACCCCATAGGCCAGAAGACCCTATCCTAGCAAGCTCGAGTTTGAACTCAAGCTCTGATACCAACTGTAACGTACCCTTTTAAATTATTTCAAATTATTTTCGGATTTTTTATTTTCAAGAAAAATATTTTATTTTAAAACCGGTACCGTTACAATGGCATTTATTGCCGACCGTTGTTTTAAAATTATTTCGGATTTTCTATTTCAAGAAATTATTTTGTTTTTAAAAAAAAAAAAAAACGGTACCGTTACAGTGGTGGAGTGTAACATCCCGTTTTCTTTCTATTTATTTTATTTGTTTTTATTTAATTAATTACCTGAGTAATTTAAATTATTCGGTAAGTTAATTAATTTTTTTCCCGCGCTATCAAATTCGAATCAGAAGGCTTAATTTGTTAGTGGTTCAATTGCATCTCGATTCTGGGCCAGAGTTATTCATCTTGCAAGGCTTATCTGAGCCCAGTTGGTCTTGGACCATTCACGTGGCCCTTTCTCAAGACTGGCCCATCTCTTTAATCAAACCCTAAACCTAAACCCACAATTCATTTTCATCTCCTCCCCACATCTTCATGCCCCCATCTCATCTCAGAAAAAGAAAGGAAGAAAACTCTTTTCTCTCTCTCCCAAACCGCATCATCATCACCTTCACCCATCATCATTTCTTATCATCATCATCTTCCATCGTTGTCAGCAACCGGTGGCTTGCGAGTTCATTGCCGGCTCGGTTTTGATCCGCCACGCGCCGCCCAGCTCTGCTGGTTTGATTTGCTCTGTTCCGTCCGACCTGCTCCGCCGAGAAGCAGTTGCCGCCGCACAGCTCTGCCCCGTTCCTGGTCGTCAACCCGTCCGTCCAAGCTCTGCCCTGCTCTGTTTCAGTCCGTTCGGTTCGTTCCCGCTCTGTCCGCGTCGATCTGTTTCCGCTCCACTCCAATTCGTTCATCTTCGGCCCGTATCTGTCCGTACTGTTCGTGTTCTCTGTTCCGTTTCGGTTCTGGTAAGTGGTCTCGCCTCCGTTTCGCTTGTTCCAGATTCAAATCTCGAATGAATCTTGAATCTAATCCTTTCGTTCATTTACCTTGCAGTTCAATTCTAGCTTGAATCCAATCCGAAGGTATACTCCCGGTTTTCCTTTGTTTCTGTTTCCGTTTTTTTCCTTTTGACAGTTTTGCCCCTGTACGATCTGGCCTTGTTTAATCAAACCCTCTGATCCTAAATTCGAACTTTGATTAGAACTGGAACGTTTATTGTGGTTGTTTTTGGATTGAGCTTGACTTGTTTGACCAATCGAATTTTGCTTGACCTCTAACTTTGCACTTCTCGACCGAATTCGAACTTAAGACTGGAAATTGAACTGTTTGGGTTTCGTTGGACCGATTTGATGGGTTATAGTTTTGATGGGGTCATTTTGGGATTTTTATGAACTGGAAGGACTTGACTGCAATTAGTGGGTTGACCTTAGTTGACTGATAGAGGACTTGACTGAAAACCTTGGTATTTTGTGGACTGTTGTGTGTGTTTAAAAACAAAAAGGACTTTTCTGCAAATATTATTCTGAGGGTAAATTGGTAATTTCACGTGGTTTGGACTAAACTGTTAAATCGAGTTTGCCTTTGAGGACCGTTCTGATATTGTTGAAAGCTTGAAACTATTTCGCAATTTACTACTGAGGGTATTTTGGTAATTTCAGGAACTAAGGGTAAAATAGTAATTTGTGTTTTCGTGAAAACCGTGGATTGTTTGGTCATTTTCGAATGCGTAAGATCTTTTGGTATCTTTGAACTAAAGGGGTATTTTGGTCATTTCGTATTCGTAAAGGGTACTTTTGTAATTTTGTGAAAACCGTTAGAACCTTCTCAAGTTTCTACAACTACGAGAACTAAAATGTTTTTTTCCTGAAATTACTTAATACTAATTTACATGTGGGTTACTTCCGAAAATTAACTTGGTTACTTTATGTCTTGAAGTTCGGCAATTGTTTGTCTCGCTAGCTTAGTGGTTTAGTATTAACTGACTAACCTTGGGGTCCCAAACTTGAACCCCACCTTCGCCACTTTCCTTCCGACCTTTTAACTCTTACTGTTTTGACTTTCGTTTCGACTTCTAGTTAGTAACTAGTCATTCTCTGTTTAGGTGCTTTGTTCGTTAGCCCGTACTTCGTTGTACTTTCTATGGTTCTTGCTCGCAAGGTTTAAGGTGAGTGTTCACCCCAAAACTTATCTATTTGGCTATGTGATAATCTGTATCTATTAATATATGTTCTGTTATACCGTATGCTTCAGCGTAAAAGTAACTAAGTCCTAAGTATGGATATTTACTTATCTCCGTTTGTTACTACTTTGTTCTGGATTAACTCTTCTGCAGGAACGCTTCTCAATGTCTCGAGATCTGATTATCGTTATCTGTTTGTTCTGTATCTGTATCTGTTCTGTCTGTTTCTGTGTGGCCGGTCGATTAGGTCGTAATTAGGTAGGCTTGGGTAGTGAGGACTATCGGGTTTACTTGGTTATTGCCTAGTCTAATCCCTTTTAGGCGCGAGGCAGAAGTCGATGAGGTCTATTAGGGTCGTAGGTTCTGTTTCCCCAAAGTACACGGGGGTTTCTGTTTCTGTCCGGAGTTGTATACCCTCTGGAGGGAGCTATAAGGGCAATCTGGGAGTAGGAGTAACAAGGCGGGCTGCACCAACGGACTTCGACTTATCTGTTCTGTTTGCTATTTTATCTGCTGCAAAGGATTTTTGTTTTCAAACTGTTTACTTTTCTTTTGTTAACTTAGAACCTCACTGAGATCCTTTATCTCACGCTCTCTTTGTTTTCGAAAATTCCTTCCTTCCAGATACTATTGAGGATGCACGCGAGTAGGATGCCAGCGACTGAGAGAAGGGTCTGGGATGTCTTTGGGGATTTGATTTTAAAATAAGAAGATGGAACTTTTTACTTTCTTCACTAGTCGTTATTCTATTTTGACTTCTAAGTTACCGTTGGATTTTTACTTGATTCTGTTAGCGCTGTGGCGCCAAATATTGTTATGGCATTTATTACCGACCGTTACTTTTTAAATTATTTCGGATTTTCTATTTTCAAGAAAATTGTTTGTTTTTAAAATTCGATACCGTTACAATACACAAAAAGCAACTAGGTAACCTATGGCATTGGGAAGAAGCTGGGTAGGGCAAAGTTCAAGCTTATTCAGAATCCGAACAACACCATCACATATGGGAAACCTAAATCCGTGCTCTAAAGCCTGAATACGGATGGCAACACAATCGGTTGGAGGGTTGTACATCTTGTCTCCATCCCCCGGCACTATAATATCATACGACCCCGGGATACCAAACTTGTGATATAGAGTATCAGCTTCCCTTTTTCGAACGGAAGTTTGATTCGTCAAGAGTTGAGAGTCATGATTATCCTCAGTCGGGATTTTGTTCGACCCTCCTTCCGCAGGCCCTACTTCCGGCTCAGCCATACCTGACATGATAGTTCGATTCCTCAAAACTCTTGTGGACTCGAAGCGCAAAAGGGCGGTCGTCGTTTGTAGCGGAGGTGATAGCAACTGGGGTCCGGATACCTGGTTCGAGGGTACAAGTGGGTTCGAGTCAGAATGAAGGACAATTTCTGGGCCTTTACTTAAAGATTGGGACCTCTTATTTACGCTAAAAGTATTTGAATTGTCACCACCGGCACCGGTTTGATCGACGTTTCGTTTCGACATCCTTACAACAAAAATTACCAAAAGGGAAGCAATCAGTTCGAAGTACCCAACCCATAACTAGCTACCATTATCGAAGGAACAGTTTACAGCGGGTTCGACACATAGTGTTCAACCCATTGTCTACAACTAAAAGACGAAAAGAAGATGGTGGAATAGTAAAAGCTACCACTCTAAGATCCAGACTTACATGCAATAAGACAAACCGAGAAAGAAGAGATGAAGAGAGCGGCAAAGAGACGCTCGCCGGGAGCCATGTCGAAAACCGGCCAACCGAAAAGGAAAAGCGAAAGTACAAAAAGACCAACACAAGCAAGCGAGAGAAGCTACCACAAACAAAATCCCCAATGAAAAACCCCCAAATTTCGGCCCCCCATTCCAAAAACAAAAACATTCAAGGAGGCGAAAAGAAGACTATACGATCGAAAGAAAAGAAGAAGGCAAAACAAATTAAGTAAACATACTTGAAGAGATCGACGATCGCGATTAACTGACCGGACAAAAACCGACGGCGATGAACGGCGGGGAGGGACGACGACGGCGGAAAAAACGAAAGAGAGGTAAGAAAAGAAAAGAAGAATGAAGGAAAAAGAAGAAAAGAAGACTTTGTTCATCCAAAAGACCACTCAACTACCCACATTAAAAGCGGTGAGAAGACCGAGGCGCGTGGGACACACGTTTCGGACCTACTCATGACACGTATCGAAACGGGTATGGCGGGTTAAGACTTTTACGGCTCGTCACAACCGTCCTTCAAAATTCAAAAACACGGGGAAAACTCCCGCTCGAAGTTCACAAGATCATTAAACTTTCGACATATTCATTACTCTCATCTATCGAAACTTGGGGGACTGATGATATGGGAATAAAGGTACAAGGGCCTTTTAACTAATGAACCGTCGAACACTAAAGGTATCGAACAGCCTCACACCTATCGAACCTAGGACCATCATAGTGGGGAGGCGAGCGGTATCGTGTCCTTCGAACGGTTTTGAACCCTCGAACATCATAGTGGGAAGGCGAGCATGGTCTTATCCTTCGAACGGTTTCGGACCCTCGAACCATCTAGAGGACAACCTAGTACCTGTCAGGGATCATGTCCGACTTTAAGGAAGTCACCGCCATAAAAAGCCCACAGAACGTATCCTACTATATATATGTGCTCATTTATTGTGCTTCCATTCATTCACGACACACGCATTAATATTCATCTTCCACTCCCGTTACATTAAATTGTTAGACGGCCTAACTGCGGTAGGCCATTCTACAGTCCCCTCCCCTTTAATTCTCCTTCACTGCAGGTGCTCGAGTTCTTCCAAGTTTTATTAATACTCCTCCCATAAGCTCCCATGGGTTGAGAGATGATGACGTAGATCGTTAAACCGTATTTATCCTCATCACCCTCCATGTGAGGGCTCTTGTCTTTTTGTGGGTTTGAAATACCTAGTTGGAATAGGTATTTGTGAAATTCCTCAAATGGAGATTTCATGTCCAAACTGAAATTATTTCCCTGCTCTCGTCATTAGTAAACAATCATGAGAAAACCACAAACGTACTACATATAATATGTCGCCTGTTCACACAAGAAATCGACAACACCCTTTATCTTAAAACAGTCATAACTTGAAAAATAAAAATATAAAAAATATATAAAAATCACCAACGACTTTATTTTTTCAATATCTATAAATAGAGACCAATCTTGACTATGTTTGGAGCACCCCATCCCCGACTCCTAATTCTCTCTTAATTAATTAAACTTAAAAAAATCTAAAATATATTTTATATCAATATTACAATTTATGTTATCATTATTCTTTATTTAATAATAAAAAATAAAAATATTTAAAACATTATTACCATTTAAACATATATATGCCCATGTCCCTTCATTATGTCTGAATTTTTTCTGCTCTATCAAAATATTTCAATAGGCTAAGTACCTGCTATAATATTTATAGTATTTATGGTGGTTATGTTTTACTTGGATAAGTACTAATCATGCTACTATTATGGTGCCATTTCCGCTTTTGAACCATACTCAAGTCATCCCGTTCCGCTTCTGAACCGTGTTGTCCCATTCTATCTTTTATGGTTTGATAAGAACTCATGTGGCTTTTGATTGATTATGCTTTATCTAGGTTGTAGAACTAATGTGTGGAACAAAAAACTTCTCAATGTGTTTCTATGTTTTTTGGGTTGTTTAGTACTATAATATGATGTTTGCATACACCAATGGTAAAGCTGATTAAGATTCATGTGGATAATTAATGTTCAAGTACTTCTAATGATAATTATATTTTAACATGAATTTTATTACTAATGATAATGATTGTGATTTCAATTTTTAATTTTAAGGTTGTTACATATACTACAAGTTAGAATTATTATATATAATCTATATTCATGTTAAAATTGGTTCCAACTGATTGCATCATTAAACATAACCTTCAAAACAAATCCAACATACACACATTGGAGGGAAAATTAAAAATTTTAATTGACCAATATGCCCTCCCTTTGAAGAACAAATAATTTCAGCTAAAATGGTATTTTTGTACATCTAATTAGGTAGTTATAACTACCTAGCACAACTTACAATTTCTCGCACGGAGTCCGAAATACGTCACCAATTCCTCGTCAACCAAACGAGGTATTTCATTTCAAATCTCTCGAAATCTCTATTTGTGGAATATCAACTAAACAACAATTGGAGGAATTCGATACACTCAAATCCCTCCTCTAGCCCAAATAAGACCCAAATCTCCAAATTGGTCATTTTGAACCAAACATGCACTAACAAAACCCAACCCTTAAACTTTCTTGGCAAACAAAACAAACAACCAACCAACTCCTATTTCAATTTCCATGGACGAGACTCCAATTATTTCCCATTCCCAACCCAACTTTCTCCATCAACCCAACTCAAATTAATCTTTCTTTACAAGGCTCCATATGTAAATCATTCACCATCAACCTCAAATTCTAGATCTCAGATCCAGTGGAGAGATGAAGATTTTTGGTGGTACAAACACCGAAAGTGGAGAGACGAAGATGATGGAGGTCTTGGATGAAGGTGGTGTTGTAGTGAGGATAGCAGTAGCGAGCGGCGGCGAAGTATTGGTGGCGATTTTCGTGGGTCAATTTTTCCGATCAAGTATGGCCATGGAAATTGGAGCTGTCGAGTTGTAATACCATAAATATCCATGGCCACCCACCACCCATCCCACTATCCAATTTCAAATAAAAAATTATTTTCTCTCTCATCCACATACCCCATCTTTCAACCAACCCGCCACAACACCAAAAACCACATTTATCCATGACCACCCACCATCCAACCAATTCAATTTATTTCTTTTTTCATTTTCTTATTATCATTTAATAATTATAATATAATAATTGTATATTATTATAAAATTACTACTATATTAATCTAGAAAATTTCTCTAATATTCTGAAATCACAAATTAAGCATTATTATATTAATAAAGTACAACCACTACTAAAGGAAAACAAATTAATATTACAATATTTTTATAAATTTATTACAACGAAAAACATGAAATGCAGAATTATGAAAAACCGAAATAAAAATACATATGTTATATTTATAGAGGGGAATTTAGAAGTGTGTAAAATGTCATGAAATTATGTTATATTTATAGAGGGAAAAAATTATAAATTTTAATATACAATCTTTTTTTAAATAATAAAAATATCATATATTATAAAAGATAATATAAAAAAGAAACAGAAAATAAAAAAAAAAAAAAGTAGCAAATAGGAGGGGGACAAGCCACAATGGCCACCAGCCGGTGGCTGGTGGCCATATGGGCGCACATTATTGTGCGCCCATATGTGTTTTATTTATTTTTTTATTTTGGGGTGGTGGTGGGGCCCACTGAATAGTGAGTCACCACACAGTAACCCACCCCATTGATATTTGATATTTGAGGTCTAAATCACATGGTGTGTATGACTGTGTGTGTTAAAAGTGTGAATGTGATGGACTGATGGTGAAGAAGGGTACATAAATTAGGGGAAAAAAATAATAAAAAAAAAAAACAGAAAATTACATAAAATAACTACTTGAGGGCACCTAATTGGTAAAATAGCCACTTTAAATAACTACTTACAAAAAAGATCATTCTATTTTTTGTGCCCTAAAATCTAATAACCTCTTACAAAAAACGTCATTCTATTTTTTGGTGCCCTAAAAGCTAATCAATTTGGATCTCAATTTCTCCCTGGACATCTATGTTCTCACTAAAATGGACTATGATGGTGTTTTTGACATCCATTAGTGTTAATTAATTACTAGCTAATTATATTTAACTTTTTTTTTTTGCTAACTAATTAATATTTATACACAGAAACTAACGAAATTGGCATTTAATTTTTGTTGTTGAAACTAATGAAACTTTCATCTCTGTTGTTGAATCTAATGAGACTAACATTTTTTTTATTCGCTTGTGATGCTGAAACAAATGAATTTAGCATTCGTGTTGCTGAAACTAGCATTTTTGTGGCTCAAACTAACACTTATGATGCTTAACTAATGAAGCTAGCATTTAGTTGTTGAAATTAGCATTTGTGTTGTTGAAACTAATGATACTAGTATTTGTGTTACTGAAACTAGCATTTTTGTTGCTGAAACTAACACTTATGATGCTGAAACTAATGAAAATAACATTTTTGTTGTTGAAACTAATGAAATTAACATTTTATGATGTTGAAACTAGCATTAATAGTTAGTTTCAACTAGTTTCAGTTAGTTTCGGCCAGTTTATGAAATTAGTTTTTATTTGAAACTAACTTCTGAAACTAGCTTTTTGTTTGAAATTAGCTTCTGAAACTAGCTTTTATGTGTTGAAACTAATTTGAAACTATATTTTTTCAGTTAAAATAATGATTATATTTTTGTAATTATAGTTTCCATATTTTTTTTAAATTTATTTAGTTTATTATAAATAATTTATATAGTTAATTTAATTATTTTATAAAATTAACAACTAGTTGTAAAGGTTAATTTCAGGAAAAATATAAAATTAACAGTTAGTTTCAAATAGTTTCAGTCATTTTTAGCTAGTTTCAGCCATTTTAGCTAGTTTCAGCCACTGAAACTAGCTCCCGGATGTCAAATTTGCTATTAAATCCAGTTGAGCGAGATTTTGAGGTCCATTTCTGTAGGCGAATTTCAAAAATCTGCATTAAATTCAGTTTAGCGAGTTTTTGAGGTCCATTTTAGCTAGTTTCAGCTAGTTTAAGTGGCTGAAACTAGCTTCCGGATGTCAAATTTGCTATTAAATCCAATTGAGCGAGATTTTGAGGTCCGGAATCTTAGTAAGTAGCGAGCATTTAATAACTAATGTTTTAAAGTGTCATTATTTGCAATTAGTTGTTGTTTATGATTTATATGTGTATTTTTTCAAAAAACAAAATAATATATATACTACGCATTTCCAAGAGTGTGCAAGGCCAACATTTCACCAGTTTTTATGTCCAATGTTTGATCTTCAGGTGGACTTATAATCTCTTCAAAGTTGTATTTGTCTATTGTTACATCTCAGACAGGAAAGTATTATATACTTTCGAACATAAAACTTTCGAACTACTTTATCAAATACTACAAACTAAAGACTCAAAACAAAACAATTTGCAAACAAATTCCAAGTCAAAACCGGATAATCCAGAAAAGATTTACATTAAGGGGCCGTTTGGTTCTGTAGGAAAACGAAAAATTTTAGGTAAAATTCACCACTTTTCCTTGTTTGGTTCATAGGAAAACAAAAAAGAAATGTGGTTAATTGGTCAGACCGACTTTTCCTCCAAGCTAACCGGAAATGTCCAAATTCAAATTTTGTGCACAAAATCCCCAAATTTTTCCTATTTTGTTTTCCTGGGGGGCAGGAAAACCGAATTGCAAATGTTTCCAATTTTTGGCATGCCCGATTTGCCCTTCAAATCACCATGTAATTACTTCCTTCCAGCTCTCCTTCACCTCCTCTTTCCTACCTTCACCCCTTCTCATAAACCCTACTTCTCTCCCTCAGAATTCGAAAACCCCCAAATTGAGCTATGGCGAGTACCAAGATCCAGCGTATCATGACCCAACAGATCAATCTGATCTTTAGCAACTGGATAATTGGTATGAGTATGAGCTTATCTCCCTTTTCCATTTCTTGGCTATCTCGTTACTGTACTTCTTCTTTGATGCTTCCTTGAGTATGAGCTTGAACTTCTCGAGCTCACCGGTCAAGGCCTCCAGCTCGCTTTTGGTCCCACGAGCACGTCCCCCTGGTACTTGTACAGCTTCTGCAAGTTTCTGAGCAGGAATTCAACGGGGGCTTCCATGTTTGTTTCTTGAGAGTGGTTGATTGGTCAAGTGAGGAGAAAAGTAGAAGTACGAGCTTTTTATGCATCTTGCGATTTATGATATATGAAAGATGAGTTCGATTTGTTGTTCGTACACTACAAAAAATCCGTCATTTACCGATCGGTCCCTTATAGCGACGGATGACGGATAACGAACAAAGTTGACCACTTTGACGTCATCCGTCCCTAAAGAGTACCGATCCGTCGGTAATTTAGCGACGGATACCATTATCCGTCGCTGAATTTTAAAAAAATAAATAAAATAAAATAAAATTAAGCTTACCGACGGATCCGTCGGTAAGCTTAATATATCGGATCGGCAGAGTTGCAGAACGACCATTCTTTCTTCTTCTCCATTCTTCTTCTTCTCGTTTTTCTCTCTTCTCATCTCCATTTCTCCTTCAAAACTCCACCATTTTCATCCATTTTGGTAGCAAATTGAAGCTTATTGCACAAGCAACAAGGAACAACCTTCAATTCGAAGTTTTTTTTGGTCAATTTGTGCAAAACAAATGTATGAACTCTAACCCTTATTTGATTTTTAATTTGGGAATTATCCAATTGTTGGTTAAATTGTCAAATGTATGTTACATAGTAGTTGATACAAGTCTATTTTGCTTAAATGTGTAGTTGATTGTTGTTAAAATTGAGTAATGAATCGATTTTGGGATTTTATTAATTTGGGGATTTCTTAAATTATGGAAATGTATGTTAGTATTAAGTAGATATTAGTTGTTATAGTTGAATGTTAGTTTTGGATTATGTTAATTTGGGTTTGTTAATTAAAATCGAGACTTAGATCAATTTAGGGCTTTTTTTAGTTTTGTATTTGATCGAATTTCATGTTCCATAACTAGGTTATGTACTTATATAAGGTTAATTTTGTAGTTGAATACGATAAAATTGAGTAATTTATGAAAATCGAGACTTGTAGCTCAATTTGGGGGTTTTGAAATAAAGTGAAAATGGGTTCGAGATGATGATGTTAGGTTAGAGATGATGTTCATATGGTTGTTGTTGACAATGCTAGGCTAGAGATGATGTTGTTGATGGTTGGTTGATTGGTGATAAGGTTGATGATGTTAGGCTAGAGATGATGTTGTTATATGGTTGATTGGTGATATGGTTGATAATGTTAGGCTAGAGATGATGTTCATATGGTTGTTGTTGATGATGCTAGTCTAGAGATGATGTTGTTGATGGTTGGTAAATTGGTGATATGGTTGATGATGTTAGGCTAGAGATGTTTTTGTTATATGGTTGATTGGTGATATGGTTGGTTGATGATTATAATTTGTCCGTAAAATTAAATGAAATGATTATAACATAATAATAAAATGATTATAATGTTAACTTCAAATCTGTATAAGACATATAAATATCCTTAAAACTACATTTCTAAATATGAATATTGAAAATGTATGAATTTAATAATTAAAGAATTTCAGGTTAGTCATTGTTGAAATGGAACCCGATCGGTCTTGGATGTATAAACGGACCAAGCATGGAATGATTCTGCCTAGTTTCGAGCAGGGGCTTGATTCATTTATTGCATTTGCACTTGCACACCCTGATTGTTTGAAATGTGGGGATATGAAGTGTCCTTGTAGTGCAAATAAATGTAGAAACACGCAATGGTTGAGCCCCAATATGGTTAAGCAGCACGTGAGAAGTAGGGGATTCGTGCCTGATTATGAGGTATGGAATCATCACGGTGAAACTGTTCCTTTGCTCCTGGACTATGGGAGCGCGAGAAAGATGAGACGGACCAAGGATTTGTCCGCCGTTTCCTCGGGTCCATCGTCAGTACATGGTGATATGGATGCCATGTTGGAGAATGTTGCACATGGTATCGATTTTGGTGACAGTAATATGGAGGATGTTGAGGAGTCTCCAACTGCCGAGACTATGGCATTCTACGAGATGTTAGAGTCCTCAAAGAAGCCTATCTTTCCAGGCAGTCCTATGACCGAGTTAGAGTTGGTGTCTCAAACTTTGAGTGCCAAAGCTGAGGGTGCCCAATCAGAAGAGAACTTCAACACTTGGTTAAACATCCTTAGGAAGGCGTTTCCCGGGCCTAACTTGATTCCTACCAATTTCTATCACGCGCAGAAGAAGATGCGTGGTTTGGGGTTGCCTATGGAGAAGATTGATTGTTGCCCCGATATGTGCATGATTTATTGGGAGGAGGATGCAGAGTTGCTAAGTTGCAAACATTGTGGGAAGGAACGATACAAGCGTTACAAGCCTGGGGCTTCTAACAAACGACAGAAAATGAATCTTTCCCACAAGAAGATGTGGTACTTTCCTTTAGGTCCGCGTTTGAAGAGGTTGTATGCTTCAAATGCTTGTGCAGATAAAATGAAGTGGCACAAGGAGAGGGTGATACCTGCAGATATGGCGGGTAAGATGGAGCATCCAGCTGATTCACCGGCCTGGAAGGAATTTGATGAGAAATATCCTGAGTTTGCAGCGGAACCGAGGAATGTAAGGTTGGGCCTTAGTTCTGATGGTTTTAACCCTTTTGGGAATGAGCGTAAGTATTCCATGTGGCCGGTAATGGTAACTCCGTACAATCTGCCGCCGAATGATTGCATGAAAGAACCATTCATGTTCTTGACTGTCTTGGTTCCCGGTCCAGATGATCTGGGACAGAAGCTGGATGTGTTCTTGCAGCCCCTGATCAAGGAGCTTCATGATCTATGGGTGAACGGTATACCTGCTTATGATGTGTTTATCAAGAAGAACTTTACTTTGAGAGCAGCTCTTCTGTGGACTGTTAGTGACTTTCCGGCTTACTCTATGCTTTCTGGGAGGAAGACTTCTGGATTTCATGCTTGCCCACATTGTTTGGAGGATACTAATGCTTTTAGACTTGACAAAAGTGGCAAGGAAACTTGGTTTGACTGCCATAGAAGGTTTCTACCGGATCATCATCCATTTAGGAACGACAAGGATCGATTCCTTAAGAACAGAGTTGAGACCAAAGGGGCCCCCAAACAACTAACCGGTGAGCAAATATTTGCAATTATCGAACACTTGGGACTTATGAAAGTGACGGAGATTGGTTGGGAGAAGCATAATGCTAAGATTCAGAAAGGTTGTGGGTGGAAGAAGAGGAGCATCTTTTGGGACTTGCCTTATTGGAGAAGTTTGAAGATACGTCATATGCTAGACTTCATGCATATAGAGAAGAACGTGTTTGAGAACTGTTTCAACACAATTTGCCAAATACCCAACAAGACCAAGGATACAGTTAAGTCTAGAGAGGAATTTGGTGGCTTGTGCAAAAGGCCAGGGTTATCGAAGAAGAATGCCCAAGGTCAATGGCCCAAGGCGGCTTACACGATAGACAAAGATGCTAGAGAAAAATTGTTTGATTGGGTGAAGTCTTTGAAGTTTCCCGATAACTATGCATCGAAGTTGGGGCGTTGTGTGGATCTGAACAAGACTAGGATGTATGGAATGAAGAGCCACGATTCTCATGTGTTCATGGAGAGGTTAGTTCCCATTGCATTTCGAGAACTCTTACCTCCAGCCATTTGGAGCTCTTACGCTAAGCTTGTTTTTCAAGAACATGTGCACAAGGGTTGTTGAAATAGAAGTGTTGAGGACACTTGAAATGAACATACCCTTGATTCTATGCAAGCTTGAGCGCATATTCCCTCCTAGCTTCTTTGATTCTATGGAGCACTTGCCGGTCCATCTCCCATATGAAGCATTGCATGCTGGGCCGGTTCAGTTCAGGTGGATGTATCCATTTGAGAGGTATGATAATGCTTTAACTATATTTCTATCAATATTCACACATTCGAACTTAATAACAATAATCTAATCAATTGTAATTTCATAAACAGGTACTTAGGTAAGCTTAAGAAGTTTGTCAAGAACAAAGCTCAACCTGAGGGCTCCATTGCTAATGCATACATCCGATCTGAGAGTTCTCATTTCTGCTCCTATTACTTTGACGACGATGTCATGACCAAGACATCTAGGCCGGCTAGAAATGCCAACACTTTCACAGTTCAAGAGGATGATTCTATCACTCTTTCCATCTTTAGGGTAATTGGACGACCTATAGGTGAGGAGAAGAAAGAATATTTGACAGAGAAAGAGTACAGGGCTGCTCACTTTTACATCCTTAGGAACTGTGAAAGTGTGGACAAGTATATGGCCATATTTGATCGGTACTTTAAAGAACGTTGTTTGGAGAATGATCCAATAATGGCAGATGATACTATTGAGTACTTACGACAACAGCAAGTGGAAACTGAATTTCCACAATGGTTTGGTGCATATGCAAGAAATCCTGCCAACAATATCACATGTCCTTACGTACTAGCTCTAGCAAGTGGTCCTTTGCGGGGGGCCGTGACATTCACATCGTACGTAGTAAATGGACTTAGGTTTGACATGCACGGCAGGTCATTGCACAAAGAAACTGCCAACAGTGGCGTTTCTATGCTTGGGGCAGATATAGGAGGAGAGGGGCAGGATTTCTTTGGTACCCTTAGACGGATTGTTCGTATTGAATATCCAGGTGTACCTTTGAAACGTACAGTTCTATTTGAGGTTGACTGGTACGACCCTTCTCCAGATGGTACGAAAACACATGTGGATTATGATTTGGTTGAGATCAACCAGAAGAAGAAGTACAAAAAGTACGAGCCATTTGTGTTAGCCAGTCAAGCAACACAAGCTGTCTACTTTCCCTATCCAGGTGTGTCTAAGGCCAAGGGTGATTGGTTGGGTGTGATACCCATACGTGCTCGTTCCAAGATTGAGTATATAGAGAAGGACGAGTCCATAACCAACTCGTTCCAGTCGGATTTAGTGGATGATGTAGCACGACGCCCTATACAGGATAAAGATGGGCAGTTTGCCCTGCACGAGGATCATTTTGTAGAGTTAGAGTTGGAGGAACCTTTAATTGGTAATAAATTATGTTGCTATGTCATTTATATGTATATTCACTTGTATGTGCATTTACGTTAATTGATAATGCTTTATATTGTACGTGCATATTTCATATCATTATACTAACCTTGATATTGTTTTATTTGCAGATGCCGAAACCTAGGTGCAACTACATTCCACCCGAGTTACGAGTTCCTGGAGCCCCAGGGTACGAGCAGGGTGTAGTTCCATCCATCATTGGATTCTCGGAGGGGAGTAGCTCCTCATCGTCAACCAGGAAGAAGAAGGCTAAGTTTGACCCATTTGCGAACCTACCTGCTGATGGTTGCCCATACGTGACGCCGACCCTGGGTGCCATGTATAAGGGGAAGCCTGTTCTGTTCCCTAACGGGAAAGCTGCGTAAGTACACTTTCTGCTGTTTAGTTTATTGTTTAACTTGTGACATATTACGTATACTTTATTAAGCTTATTCATTCTTATTTGTATTTAACAATCATAATAGGTTTTACCCTGCATCTGCCCATTCAAAGATCGGTGACATCATCACCCAGAAGTTCATCGCTCCAACACCGACTGAGGACCGTGGTGGGGAGAAGTGGTCAAGGCTGCCTGACCATGTCATTGGCTTCTACTTCGATGAGTTGCGGGTATTGTAATAATCTTAAATGTTTAGTAAACGTTGTTTTATTTTTATTCTAAATTTACGTGAGTGGTATGTTAGCCACTATATTTGGGTGATATGTTAGTCACCATGTGTTAGTTGTTTTTTTAGGGCAATGTGAGTAGTATGTTAGCCACTATATTTGGGTGATATGTTAGTCACCATTGTGCTTACGTTAATCTTGTTCTTGTTGTATTGATTGTTGTGTCGTTCTAAATTGTGACCTTTGGTTGTTTTGGTGGTTAGAAACACTACTACTTGCCAAACGTGCAATTGAAGGAGCTTTGGTTTGTTTTCAACACTGTTGGTGCTCGTTGTTACCGAGACAAGGTCCACGACCTTAAGGAGTCTCGAGGGAAGCCTAGATTCATCCACGACGGTGAGTGGCCTCTGTGGTTGGCTTACTGGAAGACACAGGATGCCGAAGACCTAGCAGATCAGAACAAGAAGAATCGAGCACGGGCGGACAGAAGCAGCTCCGGTGATGACGAGGACTATTCGAAGCACCATCTCGGCACACAGTCTCAGGCCACTCGTGACCTCAATGCAGTAAGTTAACTTGTGCTTTACTCCAGTCACTTTCAATATTCTTAAAATTTTATTGTAAACACTGACACTTATTACTTTGCAAAATGAACAGAGGCTCACTGGACAAGGATGTGAGTCGTACTTGACCATGGTGAAAAATTCCAAGTTCAAGAACGGCAAGTGGACATGCAAGAAAGCCAAGAAACTGAATGTAAGTACATAAATGAGTAGTTTGAGTTACTTGTATTGTATTTCTTTTTAAAAAGTTTGTATATGTATTGTAATATATCAACTCATGTATTGCTTAACTGCTTGTAGGAGGAGGTTGAGGCTTTGTACAAGGTTAAGATGCAAGAGAAGGGTGACATACTTATGATGGGGGAAGAGAACGCTGCCTTCCTCGAGGTGAACCCTCCTGGCCCTAAGTGGTCGGTCTATGGCTTAGGGAACTTGGGACGTTCTCTTGCAGCTGAATCATTTCAGCGCTCATCCGGTTCTACCTCCAGCTCAGATTCTCGATTGGCTGAGGAGATGGCAGCACTTAGGGCCGAGAATGCTAGGATGATGACCATTCAGAACACACTTGTGTCTCAGGTATATTCACTTGTATGCTAAGATTATGTTGATATGTCATGTAGATGTATAACCACTTGTATGCTCATTTACATTGCTTGCATCTATCTTTCATATTCTTAACTACATCGATCATTACGTGTGTCAGGTGGAGACGCAGAATTTCGTGCTGAAGAAGCTGCTGGAGAAGCATCCCATTGGCATAGACCCGTTCGCAGAGGGAGCTGTGTTTCAGACCGGGGAGGGGAGCCCTGGTACGGCGGGGAGTGCAGGTTTGCAAGGCAGTTCTCATGCTCCTTCGGGTTCCAGTGGTCGTGGTTCTAGTGGTCGTCGTCCTTAGATTTTGACATTTTAGTTGGGCATTTGTAGTACTATTGTAAAACTTTCACATTTACATTTGTAGTAAACGTTTTTCTATTTTGAAGAATCAAATTTTATTGAATTTTATTTTCAATTCAATTTTAATGATTTTTAATTTTTAGTACGTAAATTTATATTATTAAACAGGTTGTTGTACAATTATTAAGAAAAATAAAAAAAAAAAAAAAAAAAAAGATACCGACGGATAACTTTATCCGTCGGTCAGTACCGGTTGACTAAGTCAACTGGTCATGACCGACGGATACAGTTATCCGTCGGTAACTATCACCGACGGATATAAATTTATCCGTCGGTCAAACGAATAAGGACTGGTCAACGCCCTTATTCGTCAGTCCGTCGGTATTATCCGTCGCTAAATTTAGCGACGGATAATAGCCGTCGGTAACGGCATTACCGACGGATAAAATAGCTACGTGCTATTTATCCGTCGGTAAGGGAGAACCGATCCGTCGGTAAAGGCTTACCGACGGATCGGTACCCTATTCCATCCGTCGGTAAGTCCGTCGGTTCTTGTGGTGGTATTGTCATTTTAGTATAAGGTTTTAATGCGGCAATGTCGCTCTTCTGATCGAAATTGTATCAATTATGCTTTCTTTTGCTGTATTGTACCAAATCTAGCACGTTCAAGCTTTCAATTTGATAGGTACTTTCTCTATTTCTGAAGAATTGCATAAACCCTAGCCCAATTGCCGATTTTCCCCAATTTCAGAGCTATTTCTTTTACAAATCGACCAAAACGGCATCGTCTTTATTAAATAAGCAAGGGTAAGTTAGGAATTGCAGCCATCTTTCTGTTTTTTTGTTACGAACCACATTTCCTACTTCCATTAAGGAACCAAACAAGGAAATGTGTAACATTTATTACTTCTTTTTCTACTTTTGGAGTTGAACCAAATTTTCTTTTCCTTTTCCTATTCGGAACCAAACGGGCTCTAAGGGTTGCATATGAAATGAAAAAAATGAAACAGACACCTTCCTTCAACTACTTGAACCACTCCATACAATAAAATCTACCGCTACTACTTACTACTTTGCGCATGGACTATTTTCCTGGGTCCTCTTCCTCCATATACCATAAAGAAATTGTGACAATAACTTTAAAAAACCTGTTACAACGCTTCCTCTTAGCAACTGACACAACATTGGGACACCACACCACAACAATAAGAGAGAAAGAGACACGAAAACACTTTTATGTAGGCTTTTTCATTGGTACATTATCCGTACGTACAACGGAGGTGTTTCATGCAAAGCATCTTTCTGTATTGAATTCTAACATCTTCTGCTACTGGACTTCACAATAATAGCAAGGTAGTACATCTGCTACTACTGAGCTTCACAACAATAGCAAGGCAATTTTGGAAAGGAAAAAAACCAGCAAACTGAATTAATCATATCAGCCATTTAACTTAAAAGTTACTTAAATTCAAGTACATTAGACAAACTGAATAATGATTACCTGGATTGCTAACAACAACACCTAAACGAAAACTAATACTACCATTAGTGGGAATACCCAATCCCATGTTTTTTACCATATTCCGGAAATCACGACTTTTACAAGATTAATCTCAAACCATGTGCATTATAAAATTGATTGAAGACATCGTAAAATACTGCTAAACCAGAAACTGTGGACATCAAAATTCTTGCAATCAAAGCTAAAGAAAACTGACCTTCATAGTAGGCCTTGGACAAACCTGACCAACCAGACATTCGCCGAAACCGAAACCGGAAAACTCCTCGGACCAACTACGCCCACCAACTCTACCCTGACACTTATATGGGTAAACATATATTTGGCTAGTTCTTCCATCCTTTACCTCATTGCACCCACAACCATCTATAATGCCGCTATTGTATTGTCAACAAATAGACACAAATCTGAAAAGTAAAGATAGAAGATGCCTTGGAGCAAATGAATGTCTCAAATTCTCAATATCCAACTAACATTCTAACGCAAGTTTTCAACACATATAGCTTCAATTAAGCATCATACAATATATATCAAACTAATCAAGCTACACATAGTGCAATAGGGATGCACTCAGCTTGCAAGTATTAGAATTCCATATTATACTACTATTCTACAGCAACAAACATAAACTTGTCCATCCAATCAGCCCAATTAACTCCAGTAAATTTAGAGTACACTTGATAAATTATAAGACATCATTTGAGCTAGTATCAAGCAATCGATGAAAATGTAAGCAATAAAACTAATCTTATGTATACTACTCTGATCAGAGCCAAATTAATTAGCTACACACATAAACATGCTCGATGAATACTAAAAAAAACTCATAGTACCTACCATACCGTATCTTCATCTGTTTCTATCAAACACATGCAAAACATCCTAAATCATCTCCAGGCTCCAGCTTCCTTTCATCTGTGTCCATCCTCCACTCGTCTCGGCATTAACTTTCCTCAAGCATTCTTCGAGCATGTTTTCCAATGCAGTGAAACGGAATTGCAAGGGAAAGATTTTATCAACAATAATTGCGAAATGAAACCGGACAGTGTTAAAAATAAAATTGAGATTAATGAAGGTTTGAGACTGAAACAACTGAGAAGGATTCAATTAACATTGGAGAAGACCTAGAAGCTAAATGCGTCAATATACAGTTCGGCGATTTCCTCAGTAAAATCCGTCTTGATACGTTGGACCACAACGCTGGAGAAGAGTCAAAACAGAGCAGCCCTTTTTCCTTAACAAACTGTGCTGCAGGAATTTATCCTTATCATCAGACGTGAATTAGTCTTCAATCCAGAGATAGGAAAAGTTTGTTGAGATTTTCTCTACGGAAGTTAGGTGACTTTTAGTTTCTTTCTTTTTCCACACACTAGGTATTTCTTTCCTGATTATAAATAGAGGTGTATGATATATTTTTCAGATAACTCAATCATCTCAATTTCTATGTAACTCATTACTTTAGAAATAATTCAACATTCAGTCTCAAATATTTTCTGTTTTTAATTCTTTTCATATGGTATCTCGAGCTTAGGTCATACCTAGGACTCTCTGATAACTTTCTTGCTTTTATTTATTTTTTATTTCAATTGAAACATGGTTGGTGATTATGACGCTGAAAATGCTGAGAAGATGATTCTCCAGAAAACTGGTGAAAAGGGTCAATCTTCCGGGAAGCATACTGATAAGCAAAACAGCGGGCTTCTAAACTATGAAGATCCCTACAGCTGTTACTACTTGCATCACTCAGATAACACCACATCTGGAGTTGTTTCTCCGGTGTTGGATGGAAACAATTACCACACCTGGTATAGAGCCTTTATGATGTCACTCTCACTGAGAAACAAATGTGACTTCATCAATGGCAATCTCAAAACTCCAGGCAATGATGATCCCAATCTCAAAGCATGGGTGAAATGCAACACTTTGATTTTATCTTGGCTCATACACTCAGTCTCTCATGAAATCAAAAGTACAATTTTATATTGTAACACAGCCAAAGAGGCATGGGAGAAACTAAAAGCTAGATATGCAGAACCAAATGATGTGAAAATTTATTCACTTGAACAAAGCTTGACAAATCTGAGTCAAGGAAACAAAACTGTTGCTGAATATTTTAACAAGCTATCAGCTATATGGGAGGAGCTATCAAACTATGAGCCCTTACCAGCCTGTGAATGTGGTCTGTGTGAATGCGAGTTAAATGAAAAAGCTCAGAAACTGAATGATAGGAGAAAGCTTTTCAAGTTTCTCATGGATCTGAACGACTCATATGAACTAGTCAGAAATCATCTTATCTCTGCTGATCCAAAGCCTTCTCTAGATAAGGCATATTACTTGGTTTTGCAAGAAGATAAACAAAAACAAGTTAGAGTTTCACTACCAAACATGGAAATCTCTGCACTTGCTACTGGTTTCAAAGGAAAAGGTGCCAAGAAATAAATGTGGTGCACTAACTGCCACATGAGCAATCATAACAATGAGAATTGCTTCAAGATCATTGGATATCCACCATCTTATGCTCCCAAGAAACAGAACTACGAGCAAGGAAATAGAGGTGGTTACTACAATAGAGGAGGAAGAGTAGCTCGTGGAGGAAGAGGGTGACCTGATGCACGCTACATGAATGAAAGAATTCATGATTCAGGCCCTGTTAATGTAAACAATGCTACTGGAAATCCAAGCCATCAAACCACCCTCACCAATGAACAAGTCCAGCAGCTCCTAGCACTTGCAGAAAGGCAGAAAAACATAGACAACAAGGCAATTGTGCCTGCACCAATTGTGAACTCCACTGTAGGTATTTTACAAAATTTCCTATAAAAAATTGGATTATTGATTCTGGCGCATCACATCATATTGTGTCAGATGCATCTCTATTCTCTACTAATATTCAACAAGTAAATAGTAAGGTACAATTACCTAATAGTTTGTATGCCCCTCTCACACATATAGGTGATATATACTTAAAGAACAATCTAGTTTTGAAAAATGCTTTATGTGTGCCCACATTCAAAGTAAATTTATTATCTATTAGTAGAATAACACAAGATAATCCCATTGATGTTATTTTCTCTAAACAAAAATGTTTTTTATCTCAGAGGACCAATACAATAATCTGGACCAAATATTCAATGAAGGATGGACAGATTGAACAGAAGAATGGTCTCTACTACTTGAAGAATGAAGGAAATGAAGCTATTTGTGATTCCCAGAAGGCATATGCCATCAATAAAGTCTCTAAAGCTGATGTCTCTAATAATTTGTGGCACTATAGATTAGGACATCCCTCCCAAGAGAGACTTAGATTAGTTAGTTTAGAATTTCCATCTATTTTATGTAAGGATTTCTCCTTTTGTACTGTTTGCTATCAAGCAAAGCAGAAAAGAATAAGTTTTCAATCTATCATTTCAACGTCTGATGAATGTTTTGATCTTATTCATTGTGACCTATGGGGTCCTTTCTCTGAGAAAACAATACATGGTCATAGCTACTTTCTCACCATAGTAGATGATAAAAGTAGAATTACTTGGGTACATTTACTCAAGAACAAATCTGACACACAAAAAACTCTACAAGACTTTATTATTATGGTAGAAACGCAATACAAAACAAAGGTTAAAATGTTGCACACTGATAATGGAATGGAATTCCACATACCTGAATTTTACAAAAACAAAGGAATAATTCATCAAAAGACTTGTCCCTACACGCCTCAACAAAATGAAGTCGTAGAGCGCAAGCACCAACATATTCTGAATGTGGCAAGATCTCTAATGTTTCAAGCAAAATTGCCTTACAAATTTTGGGGAGAAGCTGTACTTACAGCAATTTATCTAATCAATCGAATACCACACCACTTCTCCAAAACAAAACACCTTATGAAGTTCTTAAGGGGAGAAACCTAACTACAAGAACATTAAGGTGTTTGGTTGTCTATGTTTTGTGTCTACCTTACCAGTTCAAAAGAACAAATTCGATGCAGATCAAGAAAAATCATGTTTTTGGGATATTTTCCTAATGTAAAAGGTTATAATGTATGATTTAGAAACTAAGAAAGTATTTGTATCAAGAGATGGTATTTTTTGCTGAGAATATATTTCCCTTCCATAATAAGATAGACACAGAACAAACTTGTGATCTACTCACCCGGATTAGTCCCAAATATACAAGAAAGGAACGGGAAACACCAAATCCGAATAGGATCAACTCACCTGATTCATATCAATTCTTCAATGAGAATTGAAGACAATTCAACAAGAGTTGACAGATATCATAAAGATTGAACCATAGAGAACAAAATAGAGAACAAAATGTTCATGAATCCAAGTACCAATGA
>CM051458.1:31128505-31164372 GCA_028274465.1 Plantago ovata
TGGGCCACCTACGCATTCAATGCAAAGGCTCCACTATCTCCAGTGTTTCTCTGTTTTACCCTTGCTGAGAACTCAAATCGATTGAGTTTCTCACACACCAGAGACACTATATAAAGAAGGAGTTAGAGAAATGACAAAATTCTTAACTCACATTTCCTTTCTCTGCAATTTCTACCCTGAAACTACTGTACCTCTGGTCAAAAAGCAAACTATCTTTTTCGTACAATTTCTTGCTCTATATAAGAAATGGCTCCCAAGAGACAGTTATCTAAGTCCTCAAAATCGTCAAAGGTTGACAGTGCTGAAACACGCATTGCTCCGGTGACTGCTCCGGTGACTTCTCTGACCCAAGACACAGCGAAAGTTGTGTTGAAAAACGACCGAATCACTGTAAAACCTATGCCTCCGTCATATCTTGACACTGCAAAGTGTGAGATGTTGATGCAATGGGGAGGGTTTGCAAAAGAAAAGTACATTAGGTACTTTTATGAACAAGAACTTGATGAATAAAATGAAGAGGCGCTTGAGTTCATCAAGCAGCAAGGCCTCATGAACTTTATCTCTGTTCGCACTAAGCAAGTGAGCATGATTGATACTATGGAGTTCTACAATAATGCAGAAATCCAGTCCCTTACAGACAGTAATGGAATCACTGAAAAAGTGATCCTTACTTATGTTCAGAACACGCAAATCGTCCTGAAATGGACTGATTTAGCGGAAATCTTTCAGATTCCAACCACTGGAACTGAAGATGACGTCACTGCTACTGACGAAGAAATAGAAGCTTTCTACAGTGACGTCAAAAATGCAAAGATGAAGAAAGGCGAGATAGCTCCCGTGACTTGGACAAAGCACGTTAAGAGAAAGCATCTCTGCCATTCACTTGGTCTAGTAGCTCTGCTACTGATTAAAGTTCTTGACTCCCAAGTTGGAGGAATTGACCAAGTCGGCCTGAGAAGATGGCCATTGCTGATGCATATCTATGAAAATAAATCGGAACTTAACTGGGCTAAGTACATTTTCAACAGGCTTGTTGATTGTGTTACTAAGTTTAAAGTAAAGGTAGAAGACAACAAGGTCTCACCTTCCTTTCCAGTTATGTATGGAATCAAGATATGCTATATCCTTGAACATTTCAGGATTCAGCTAAGAAACCCATTGCCAATCGAGAAATCTGTGTGCAATGTGGGAAGATCTTTCTACAAGCAGAATGTACCTAAGATTGCTGGTAAGAAAACCAAGAAGACAACAACTGCAAATGTTGTCAGCACAAGCCAGCAAGAAAGGTATACAACAGCTGCAGATGTTACCACTCAGCAACTTAGAGATGAAACTGCTGTTGGAGGTGGTAACACAAATGAAACTGCTGTAGAAAATCAACAAGGTACGTGTACAAGAGCCGTTGCTGAAAATGCAACAATAGATGACTCTGGGAAACTGGAGAAATCCAAAAAGAAAAAGAGGAAAGCTGATGATGACACTCAAACTGCAGCGTCATCAGCAAATCCCGTACCTAAGAGGAAACGGACAAGTAACAAAAGAAAGAAGACACTGGCTTCTCAGTCAGTCCCCAATGTCCAAGACTCCTCAGTCAATTCCCAGACAATGCTGAAACGCATTTGCCAGTAGATGTTGCTGAAATAATTACTGAAACATACATCAGCAATGTTGAAGTGTTTGCGGAAGCCTTCAACAATCAACTTAACGTTGATAACTCTACTGAGAATAGACCACAAGGCAGTGGAAATGAAATTCTGCCCAAGTCCCAGATATCTACATTGTAGATAATCTAGATGATCAAACCATGGAACCAGTAAGCGACATTGCTGCTGATCTGCAAAGAGCGGCACTTGTTGATGCTGCTGAACAAGCAACTCATCAAGTTGCTGAAACCCAGCTTGCTGATGGACCAGTTGCTGAGATAGCATGGTTCCTGTTCCTGAAGTTGCTGAAACTCAAGAAGCATTATTCAAAGACGCATCTCTTAATGCTGAGAATACTGGCCCAAGTTCACCCAAGACTTCAATTGACAAAGTCCAGCTTGTACTGGAAGATTTAAGCAAACAAATGGAGTTGGAGATTGAAGAATCATCCAACAAGTCAATTGATCTCTTCATGACAAGCAGTGAGCTTAAAGGTCAAGATGCTTCTGCTCAACTTGTCAATTCAGAGACAAGGGAGATTGCTGAAACCGCACAGCTTTCTCAGTTAGAGCAAAATCAGAAGTCTGCTGAAGAAACAGTCCAAGAAGCTGAAGAAACTGTTAATGCTGAAAGGACTGAGCCACAACCTGTCCTTCCTCAGCAGGTAGTTAATTCAACCATCAGTAAAACTTCAAATTCTGAAAATTGTTCTTTTGCTAAAATTATTCTTTCTCTACAGACTTCTCAAGATACAAGTCAGAAGGTTGCTGAAGCCTCTGCACCAGAACCAACACTCCCTGCTCAGCAGGTAGTTAATAATTTTGGTATAAAAACTAAGTTTGACAGCTTAGTACTTGTGTCTAATTTTAATTTATTTCAGGATGAACAAATGGAGGATGCTACTCAAGCTCCTCATGGAATGGAAATTGTACTACATGAGCTTGCTGACTCTCAGCACGTAAATCATGTTTCAGATTTAAACTCTAAAACAATTCTCCAAACCAATCCTGATCTAAATAAAATTCTTTTTCAGGCTCAAAAGGAGACCACTGAAGTGGTACTCATCACTGAAGATCAGCAAGTAAGTTCTGAAGAACTTTACTTGAGCTTCAAGAGGACAACTTTGTCAAGAGTTGCTAAGTCTGTCAGCAACTGGCAAAGATATAGGAGAATGGACTTCTCAGATCTTCACCTTCATCTCTCAAATGAGAAAAAGAGATCTTCACTGCTGAAGCTCGAAACATTTGTCCACTCCATCCTTCCTGAAGAAATGACATATTCTCAGCAAATGAGTTCAAATCTGATTGCTCAAATCAGAGAGAATATGAAGGCCAAATTTAAGAGTGCCTCTCCAGCTGAACAAGCTATGATGCTCAAAGGTCTTTTTGTTCCTGTGGTGGCTGATCCCCACAAATTAACTGAGGAAGAGGAAGTGACAAGTGTTGCTTTATACAAGCATGTTGAGCTAGTCATTCTGACAGATGATGAAGAAGAAGAAGAAGATGAAAACATTCCCACTGATCCCAGTGATGATGAAGGGAAAGATTCTAAGGACAAGAAGGATGACGATGATGACAATCAAGGTCCAAGTCCTGGTGCTGGTGGATTAAAGTTAACAGCTGCTGAAACTAATCCCTCTGACAATCAGCAAGCTGAACAACAACAATCTCAGCAAGAATCTCAACCTCCTCCTGCTGATGCTGAAAATCAAGCACCTGTACAAGGTGCTGATACTAAAGAAGAATACGCCAGAAAAAGGGTTGCCTTGAAAAATGGCAAGAGTCCAGTTTCTGATGCCAAGGTTACTGAAGAAAACCTTGAAGATGAGGATGAAGAAGATGAAGATTACCAACGAGCTCTACAAAATAGTCTCGTGATCCATGCAAGGCATACGCAGGATCTGGAAATTGGTGAATCTTCAAGACCAAAATCAAAGGAAGTTCCATCCCTTCCACTTACTACTGGCGCAACTCCAGTTATTGAGTCTCAAACGTTGCCTTCAGCAACTACTCAATTAAAACTAACTACTGGCGAAACTCCAGTAATTGAGCCCCAAACTCAATTGAAACAACTATCTACTGGTGAAACTCCAGTCGTTGAGTCTGAAGTGTTGCCATCAGCAACCACTCAACAAAAAGGAAGTGAAGCTACTGACAAAGGCTCCAAAGTCGCTCAACTTGATGAATCTGAGGATGATGACGACTTATCAGAAAATGATGATGATCAATCCAAGAAAGACCCAAAAGTCGTTCAGATTCCTCCTCCTAATTATCTCACCTATGAAGGAGATTCATTAAGGGCCGATTTGCTTTTACGAGATGATCAGTTTGCCACTGAACTTAAGGCTCACTCCTTGACACCTAATTTAGTGCCGTTCCCAAGAGTTGAGGAGTTTACTCCCAGAATTCTAGCACTAAAGCAAGTCCATGATGCCTGCAAAGCTGAAGATGAGGCATTGCTTGCTGAGAGCCCACTTGACATTGGAAAGATATTGGCTACAGTGCTGAGACGCACTACAACTTTAACCATAGCTCAGAAAGACATCAGTCTTTATCACAAGAGCTATGAAGAAGATGTAAGTCAAGCTCTCTTGCTTGCAAAGAATGCTCTCGTCAAGTCTCAGAATATTATGGATGAGAAGGCCGCAACAGAGAAAAGACATGAAGAGAACATGATGAACATTCAAAAAGAGTTAGCAACAATGAACTCTGACCAACAAGAAATCATCATGAAGTATAACAGTCTCAACACTCTTGCTGAAAATTGCAATGAGTTTTATTCTCTGCACATCACTCCGATGTTGCAATCCATGTCTAAGGGGGAAAAGAAGAACACTAGAAAGAGAAATCAAACCCCTCCTACTCCTGCTGCTAATGTGCCACTTCCACTAGAACCTCTTGCTGAAAGAGAGCAAAGTTCTAAAAGACAAGCAGAATCTGAGTTAAATTCAGCAAGTACCAAAAAGAGAAAAACCGCTGCTGAAACTCAAGATTTCTGTCACAATGAAAGTCATCACAATCTGAATGAAGATGATGAAGAAGATGATGACAATCGAACAATAGCTCAAGCCATAAGAGCTAGACCCTTAACAGCCATAACTCCGTCTGGCCACTCAAGGAATTTTTTGTCTGACTCTTCAGCAAGAGATCAAGACAATGCTAAAACAAGAAGAAGAAGGCAAAGACAGGAAGAGAAAAGGCTGGCCAGCATTGCTATTGGCTCCGGCATTGAATATACAAAGACCAGCAATGATGAAACCACTCAGAATGTGATCAGAAACATTCATGGTTGCTGGATCCTAAAGCTGGAAGACTTGCTGGTAAATGAGTTCTTTCCTACAGCCATTTTGAATCAGATGTTCAAATGGAATGAACTCAAGGTCCAAAGAAAGCAAAGGGAAGAATCCCTCCCAAGAAATATTGCTGGGAGATGGTTGAATCTTGAGGTCCATATAAGAAGAGTTGCCATTGGTAAGACATATAGACAAGAACCAGATTTGATAAAACCACCCGGCATCGCTTACTATGCTGAGCCGGTAACAAGAAACCTAAGAAGAAACTTGGATTGATTCCTTATGAGTATTTCTACCTCACTGCTAAGGATCAAGAAGAAGATCTTCTCTGGTTAAGAAAGATTCATCCGAGAAACATTTCAGATACACAACTTCTCCATGCTAGCAATTGGGGCATGCATTTGTGGGTAATTAACTACATGGAAATGAATGCTGAAAAGCATCATCATACTGCCTGTAAAAATGCAAGAATTCTTCAACTACAAGTCCGTAGGCTTCTGGAAAACTACGAGAAGGATTGTGTTGAATTCACTGCTCTTGGTGAGAAGAGTGTAAGAGAGATTTTGAGAAAATCCTCTGAAAGAGTTTAAGTCCCTGCAATTGTTTTTGTTAAAGTTTTTGTTTGCTGATTCATTGTTATCTATGCTTTCTTGTAATCCTCTGAATGATAACTTTCAGCAATGAATTCTTTTTGACTCTTATTGGTTTTGATTATGCAACTTACTTATGCTTACTGTTTATTAATTCAAGTATGCTTGCATTAATCATCTGATTTATTCAACATCAGAAACCTCTAAAAGGGTAACAATTAATTTAGCCATGGATTGCTAACATCAAAAAGGGGGAAATTTGTTAGGTAACTTGTAATTTTGATGAGCAATTAACCATGCTAAATTAAGAACAGTCCAGTAACTAGTACTCTTAAGGTCCATAGGATTTTAGATTTTTAAGGACATTGTAAAAGAGGAACGTTTGCTGATGACTTAGATAGGTGTTAGATAAGTTATTTCTTTGGTGTATGACGTATTTTATTTTCTGAGAAGAAAATAATTTATTGACACTTTAGCGTATGATGTATTTTATTTTCTGAAAAGAAAATATCTTATTGATGCTTAGCTTTAATTAATCTTATTTTCTGAAAAGAAAATGACCTATTGAAGCATTTGCTGAAGATGTATTTTGTTTATTACAAACAAATTATTGAAGCAAATAAGAAACCGATCAGAATCTTGAAGACTTTTGAAGATCTGAAGACTTGAAGACTTGAAGACTTGAAGATTGCTGGTAAGGCACGTGTTGCTCAGAAAGTGAAATTTTCAGCAACAACATTGCATAAGTGAAAATCTGAAAGACAGAGTAGGTTGTGCTTGTTGAAACTGAGAATGAACACTTGCTGATGAACATATGTGACCTCTTGCTGAATGTACGTGATTTTGCGCTCCAATGTTACTGTTTGAATTCTATTCAAATGTGCATTTAATGCAAAGCTTACACGCAAAGTACATGAAGACTAGAAGACAAACAAAGGTTGTTGCTGAAAGTACAAAAGCAAGATAGTGACATGTTAAGGAACAAAAGCCTTAGGATTTGAAATTCAAACGGCTCCTTACTTGCACTATAAATAGAGGTCATCCGGCAAAGAGTTGAAGTGTGTCAACAACGTGATCAAACTCTCACTTGTGCTTAAAATCTCACAAACCTTCAAACACTCTTACTGCCATTGATCCGTTCCAAGACTTAAAGCTTGAAAAAGCTACTTGTGAAGAAGTAGAACAAACTCGGCTAAGAAATTAGTTAAGTGTTCTTTCTTTCGAACAAGAACAAGTCTTGACACCAGAAACAATCAAACTTGTTTACTGCAAAGTATTCCAAGTTGTGTTTCTTAGATTACTTGTTGTAACTGAATAAGTTATAATTAAGTTATCTCACCCCAAAACTCTCTAACTGAAAATACACCCTTTCAGGCGTGATATTCAGGGGGAACTTAATCGAGCAAAGTTTTGCTGATTAAAAGTACCAAGTTTGGTGGAGAACAAGGTTGAGTTCTCTAGTTTAGGTTGGAGACAAAGCAAGTGTGCTTTGGTTTCTGTTGAATCGCTTTAGATAGGAGATTGTAAGGAACCTCAATCATATCTTAGTGGATTCAGTCCTAGAAAGGACAAAGTGGATTAGTTGAGAGATTACGCCACTCTCAGATACCACTATAAAAGCGTTTGTGTGATTTACTTACTGCATTTAGCTTTCAGCAAATTATATCTGTTTGTACACAGTCACTCACTTCACTTGCTGAAACTCTTTACTTGCTGAAAAAGCACTTATTGTTTCAAAGACTTCCGCTCTCTGATTTAAGTATCAGCAAACCAAGTCACTGGAAAGTAACTTACGCTTGCTGAGAAAGTTAAGTATCAGCAACCTCATTACTTAAAAGTAATAAGTACTTGCTGAGAAAGTTTTTAAACGACAAAAGTTTGAAAAGACTATTCACCCCCCCCCCCTCTAGTCTTTTCTTGTTGTTTAAAGGGACCAACAATATGTTTAAGCCTTTTTGTTGCTGGTTTTAAGTTTGTCTACCATGTTTCTGGATTTTTTCATTGAATCACGTCGTGTTATGGTTTTTAATCTAAATTCCTGATAATTACCAGTTGTAAGCCTTATTGTTATAGCTCTATGTTTGTGTAGTATATTTTTGCATTTTTTCATTGCATCACGTCGTGTTATGGTTTTAAGCAACATGGTTATAATATTTTACTTCTTCAACATGCTATTCTAGAAGGATGCTCGTCGAATTTGCAATTAATTGAAGAAGTGCAACATGAGCAGCAATTCTGTAAGCTGGTGACTTTAAGCCTTTTGTTATGATTTTAAGCTTCTACATTATATTGATTAAATAGTGTCATCCTATAGTGTTTAGTATGTATGGTGTACTGTTATGGAACCTTGTTATGACTTTAAGATATCATGTAATGATTCAAATCAACATTGATATGATTTTTTAGCGTGCATTAAATTCAAATGCTATTGATACAGTTTTTAGTCATATTGGTGTCGTTTTAATTACTATTGTTATAGTGTTAACACCTTGTGGTATGGTTCTAAGCATGCTTGATATGGTTTATGTATTAAGTAGATTGTTAATGTTCTCTCATAGTTTTAAGATAGAATATATGGTGTGATTTTAAATCATGTTGTTGTTGTGGTTTTAGTTTATGGGAACCAAAGCGGTTATCGGGTTGTTTACGTGTTAATCGTGCTTAAGTTTTGAGTAGGTCCATTGCCAAGTTGCTACTTCAAGGTCACTTCTGTTCATAGGAAAGATGAGGAGATAAATGTGGTGTATTTTGACATTGTTATAATATGTTTAGTTTGTCTAGTATGTTAGTGCATATTTTCATTTGATAACACCGTGCTATGGTTTTTAATATGACGTGTTATAGTTTTAATTGACATTGTTATAATATTTTTGGTTTGTCTAGTATGTCTCTCTGTTTTTTTTTTTTCATTGGATAACAGCATGTTATGGTTTTTAATATGACATGTTATGGTTTTAATCGACGTTGTTATAACATTTTCAGTTTGTCTAGTATATCTCTGCATTTTTTTCTTTTGATAATTAATGCCATGTTATGGTTGTTAATGTAACATGTTATATATGGTTTCTATTGACGTGATGTTAATTCAACATCGATTCTCTCTTTTTTTTGCGTGTATGTACAGAATTTTACTGTGTGTTTTTGCGAATTTTGATGATTCTTCTTTGTTTTCCTGATTTTCGATTGATTTACGTTCCAATTTGTTGATCAAACGTTCAGATTTCAGATACTTGTGAAATCCAATTTGAGATGTGGAAGTAATTGAAGAAATCGAACCTTAACAACAATTTCGTAAGCTCCTGGATACTTTTAATCCTTGTTGTTATGCATGATTCTAAGTTTGTGTAATATATTTCTGCATTGTTTCATTGAATCAAATTGTGTTATGGTTTTTAATCTGCATAGTATACTTTTAATACCGGTTGTTAGGATGAATTCCAGTTTCTAAGATATTCTAATTGTTACAGTTTCTAGCGTACATACGGTCATAAGCTCTCCTAGTTATAACATTATGTTCTACTGTTATTCTTTTATACATCACCTTTATAGGTTCGTAATTGGAAACATGTGATTCTAGCAACATTTTTATTGTATTTCACCTTTTCAGCATGTTAATTGAACCTTTTACATTATTCTGATTGAAATCTGGTGTGGTTATAAGTTGCATCACTATGGTATTAAGGCATGTTGTTGTAATTTGAAGTTTTGATGCTATGAATTTTAGTAATATCAGTTATTATTTCCATGTCGTCAATTGGTATATTGTTTAGGTATACATTTATAATTTTAATTGGTCATGGTATGTTTTACGTGATCGTATTATTATGGTTTAAGCATGTAGATGAACAAAAAATTTAAAGAAATGCTTTTTTTTTTCATAAACAAAAGGACGGAGATTCATAATTTTATCACCGCTACCTGTAGGTGAAGATGCTAGGCCGACTGCTATTTTCTGGAGAGATGGAATGACAAAGGATGACTTCAAGTATCAGAAACACCAATTTCGTTGCTTCAAAGATCACGGACAAGTTTACTCACGAGAAACCAATTTCAAAGATCCAAATTCATTTTGCATAAGAAACACCACATGAACGCTTGTTGTAATTTTGTTACTTTGAGAATACTAGTTTTAAAAACTCCAATTGACTGAATGTTTCAGTCCTGACATGAATATAATGAATCATTCAATTTTACACTTGTTGGCATGTTCTCATATATCTCATACAGCAATTGGTGTGTTATAAGTACCCTCGTTGGGGTTTTATGTATCCAAGTTGTGGTTTTAAGTACCCATTATGTTGTTGTTCTAAAAACTCAAATTAAGATTTTAATGGAGAACGGTTGTTGTAATTTTGTTGATTTGATAATACTAGATGTGGAAACATCAATTGACTAAATGTTTTAATCCTTACATGAATGAACTATTTAATGTTACACTAGTTTATTGCATGATGTCTTGATTTTACGTTGCACCTTAAATAAAGTATAACAAAAGATTTTAGAAGTATAATATGACAAAATATATCATCAGTAACTCTTATGACAAACCCTTAAAACCGTAACATATATCTCTTATAACCAGTTGGTGTAGTTATCAGTATCCTTATTGTAGTTTTAAGTACGTACAATTGTGGTTTTAAGTATCCACTATTGTACTTCTAAGAAATCAATTAAGAATTTAATTGACATTTGCTATACTACTTCAGAAATTAGACAGAAAACTAAACTTCACCATACAATGCTTGCATGTTTAAACCACTTATATAAGACCATACACAAACTAATTATACAAGAGCAAAGACTAACTGTTAACATCACACATTGACACACTACTCGATCCAAAAATAACATCCAACACACACACTTTGTCCAACAATCGCAAAATCTTCTATCTTAAAGTCATAACATCATATATATAAAAAACTATAACCAGAACATATAAGAGTTTCATATTAAACCACTGCTTTAAAACATACACAAACTAATTGTTCAAAAAGGCCAAAAGTAACTGCTCAAATTAGAAACTATTCAAATAACATCCAGATAAAATAGTTTGTCCAGGACATTATTACAAATCCTACTTGTTCAAAATATTGTTGACTTTTAACGCAACTCGCAAACTATGTAGCTTCCGTTCAATTGTCCTCAACTCTTCATAATCTGAAACACCAACAGCTATACAACCAGCAAATGTACCAACAACAGAGGCATCTTTCCTCTTATTTGATCTGCTCTCCTTATAGTGTCAAAAGCATCAACAACTAAAAAAAAGAAAAACGTAAAACATCAGCAGCACATTTAAAAGCACAATATCACCCTTTAAAAAAATAACATAACATGATGCCATATAAATATAGCACGACCCCTTAAAAATCATAACACTACACCGTAATCCTTTCAGCAAGAAAACTAAAGTAGCATAACATTACACCTCCTAAAAATCATAACACAAGACCTTACATAGCATAACATGATCTCTTAAAAATACAACAACACAAATATCAGCATCTAAAATCATAATATCCCCACTTAAATCAATTTCATAATCCCAACGACACTTAAAACACACCAAAATTCATTATAAGCATACCAAAAACACTTAGTACTAAAAGAAAAAAAAATCAACAACCGAAACTAAGTTTAATAATAAGAATACTAGATACACTTAAAATATATCCAAAATCCATCGGAAACAACATGAAAATACCTTATAAGCATACCACAGACACTTAAAACCGTAACATAAAAACACCTGAACCATAACATCACACAAACAGAGCATATAATAGAATGAATACATCCACAAACACTTCAAAGCACAACAAAAAACAGATTCACAATATCAAAATTAACAACTAAACTAACATACCTTTACTGGAAGAATCAACTCTCCATCTTGAAAACTACTTCAACGGATTAGCAGTGTCTGGAACACCGAAAAAATCCTTCCGATCCTCTTCATCATGCTTCAAATTAGAACCCCTAGATTTGTGAAATCAGATCTGAGAAGAAATCAAATTCGAAACCCTAGATCTCACAAAACATATTGAGAATACTAAATCCAACACAAAGGTAGCCGAAACGAAGAAAAAAGGAGAACAATCGGCTTGTTTCATCCATTGATCGGGAAAGTTTGAGATTCGGAAGCCGAAGAAGAAGACGGGAATTTGCAGAGAGAAAAAATGAATTTCACACAGTAAACGCTGAAATGTGTGTTTGTGTGGGGATGGTTATATTTATTCTATTAAGAAAACCGGGTTTGCGTAACAACTCGATCGGTCGACCGGTTTAATCTCAAAACCAGCGAGTTTTGGAAAAACCAGCGAATTTTTAGTAAAACCAGGCCTTTCCATATTTTTAGGAAAGGCCGGCCTCCCCATAGACTTTAGCAAATAACTAAAAACATCATATTATGAAACTAGAATGTTTATATGAAGCACTTGACAATATATTCAACTGATGAAGAATACCAATTAACATTCGAAAAAGATGCATTGCAGATTTTGAAGTTGAATGTTTCCAAAGTTTAGAGATGTATCTTATGGTTCTTAACTCATCGAAATAATACTTTTTGTATGTGTAATATAGTTCAATTCAAAACTATTAATTGCATAACTACAAAAACTATATACATTTATAGCACACCATTTATATTAAGTTTAATTACTCAATTAGTGATTTTTGTATTACGTTTGAAGTCATTATGTGAAGATTATATATTTACTCCATTTATTTCAATATATTATTTAATAAAACAATAATATTTTACAAGATTACGCTTCACACGTGTAGCGTGTGTGAGGCGTTTCCTAGTAATACACTAATATATAAAGTTCGGGTCAATCCGGTCCAAATCCGGAATTTCGGGTTTGACCCGGACTCGGAAAATGGCAAATGCTATGACCCGGAGTCCGGACCGCGTATAACCCGGACCGGATTTTCCGGTCCGGACTCCGGGTTCGGGCCTTTTTTGCTCAGTCCATTGGTACAAGATTTTTGGGATGAAATTTTTCCCTTTCTTTGTCTATCAACAAGCCAAAGAGTCAAAACCTCACTCCATCATCTGGTTTCGTTTCCTTCCACTGTGTTTTCTCGTTGGCGGTTCCATCATCGGAATCCGAATGGACTAGACTTATTTCCCCTCCTCAATAGAGCTATCATTCTCTCTCTCATTAAACCCCTGCAGCTCCGATCCGGCATATCTTCAGGCTCGATTGGTAATATATATCATTCTCTCTCATCGGGTAAAACTTTCTTCTTTAGTTTTTGTGTTTCTTCCCCACGATATACAAATTCGATTTACCTAGAAACATGTAGCTAGGTTTGTTTGTTAATTTTATTATTGTTATTTTTGGATGTTAAAAACATTAATTCTTTCGAGTTTCATAATCAGACGAAGTAGATAGATATATATGTATGATGAATTGATGATGTGCACTCATATTATTGTTAAGGCTCGTTTTTATATGGATAATGAAAACTCATTTATTTATTTAGTTCAGTTATGTTCAAATTCGATCAGTTATGTTCAGTTATCTCTATTTGATTAATTGTATTTTATACAACAAAAAAAATCAGTTCCGATCATCTTCATTCGGTTTTGTTCAATTCAGTTCTGTTATGTTCATAGGGACGAGTTTCTAAGTACTACTACTACTACAGAAATTAATGAATAATCTTAGGTGCTTTGCTGTTTGGTCCTCAAATCATTTTAGTTAACCTGTGTTTAGTGTTCATTGTAATCAAGAAATTTTGGGTTCTAATAAAAACCCATATTCTGAATCGACAAGCTGTGTTTGTAGAACTCTGTTGTTGGTCAAATAGTTTTTACGGTTGACGGGTGCAAATTAGGGATGTGATTCTACCAAATATTTATGCTTTGGAAATAAAGGAACACTATATCTAACACTTCTTTAGTGGGGTGTGGTTTCATCCAACTATTTAAGATTTGTCTGAGAAGTAGACCATCTTACACAACACGATTTTGTCCCTGTTTTCCATTCTGAAGGTAGTAGACTTTATTATGTCGACCGAGCACAAGGAGATATACCATGAGAAGCAAAAATGGCAATTCTGCTTATTGCACTCCCTCAACAACCTATTCCAGGTACATTCTTAGTCTTACCAGGTTGTGATATCAGTCATGTACGTATTCAACTAGCTTTTCTGTTTTATTTAATTTACACATCATCATCACTATTCCCGAAGTAGGAGTCATCAGGTGGTGCATCGGTGGTAATAAGTTGGGATAGTGAAGATAGGTGCAGGGTTTGATCTCGGCGGGTGAAGTTATAAGGTTGGTTTAGATATGGATAAATACGGTGAGTTAGGAAATTTGTATAGCATTAGTGTAGGATTAGTGTAGGAGTAGTTGTAATATTTGCCGTTTCAAAAAACAAAATCACTATTTCCGAAGTGCCTTCAGGGAGGCTGCCACAATGTGCTATTCAAACACTAATGTTGCATAGTGTATCGAGGGTATCCTCTAGAGGCTTACTGGACTGAAGGAGCTCCTCTCCAGACTCCAGTACAAGATCTCTATAGCGGAACATTTGGAACAGTGATGGTGGCTGCAACATTAGAAATCTCAGCTGTAAACATAGCTGCTAATGATAATTGTTTCGAGTGTTGTATATCCGTTATTAGTTGTTCTTTGGCAAGTTTGGTCCCATCTTGGTCCATTAGTTTTTTCTTTTTGATAGTTATTAGTTGTATTTCACCGAACTGACCATTTAAAGTGCTAGTGGAACATTTAAGTTCAAGTGTCACTTGTATTTCAGGAAAAAGATGCTTTCACCCGAGTGAATTTGGACGGCATTGCTGGAAATCTTGTCCTGGAGGATCCACACAAACCAACCTGGACTCCCTTGTCTGTCATTTTTAAGCCTCATCATAATACTCTTACAGGGAATTATGACGTAAATGTCCTGATTGCTGCGATTGAAGAAAGAGGGAAAAAGGTAATATGGCATGATAGGCGTCATGGGGCATCTTCAATCGATTTTGATGGGCCAGAGGATAACTTGTTTGGTATTATACTTAATGTTCCTGTGAGAAAGTTCGTTAACCTGTGGAAAGGCAGGCACTGGATTGCTATTAGAAGAATTAGCGGTTTGTGGTACAATTTGGACAGTGATCTTTCAACGCCCTATCCTTTTAAAACAACAGAACAAGTTAGAGCCTTTGTGGATAGTGTTATATCTGTTGGAGGTGAGGTTATTCTTGTGATGAATGTTGAAAAATGAGTTATATTAGCCTGAGAAAAGCAAAAAGTTCTGCTTGTCATTTTGGTTTCGAACTGATTCTGGATGTATATTTATTGTGCATATGAAAGCTGACCTTAAAGCTGAAGACAGAAGAAGGTAAACAATTTCTAAAGATTAATCATCATCCGGAAGGGAAGGTCTCATTCTTAGCGGTGTCGCAAAGGTTATTATGTAATTTTAAGCAGCTCTGTATGTTAGCAAGTGGGACTTGGTCAATTTATTTTCCAACGAGCCAACTCTTGTTTCCTGTAGATGATTATGGATCTAGTTTGGAGTAGTGTTTATGATGTATGCCCTGAAGGACTTGTTGTCTCTGTAACTTTTTCCAACTAATTAATGGAATTATTGTTTTGAAAAAATGCGCGGTCGCATATTTGGAACCTTAGTTCTATTGCTTATGACACCTAAATATGCCAGCTTTCTCCAAATAAATATCAATATCATGAAAATTCTCTAATTCCCAACTGAAAATGCAATCAAACACCCCAACCACCCCTTAAATTTCAAACAGTTAATTCCAAAACAATTTATAATGCTATTTTTTTTAATAAATTTTTTGAAACGGCAAATATTACAACTACTCATACAAATATCATATACCATCTTATAACTCCACATCTGAACCAACTTCTACTAGGAATTGAACCATGCACCATGCACATGAATATTAATTGTATTTGACGGGTCTATTCTACACTAATTTAGAATGCTAACTATATTCGACAAATCTATGCCACAATAGTTTAGAATCCTAATTATGTTGGGTCTATTTGACAATAGTTCAGAATCATAAATGTGTCCGACGCGCCTATTCCACAATAGTTTTGAACCCAAATCGTGTTCAACAAATCTATTTTGTACTACCTCCGTCTCAAAAAACATTACCCACTAGAGTTAGCGCGCAGTTTAATAATAAATAATAAAGTAGTATAAAGTTAGTGGGGTATGTTAAAATTTTTATTGAAATAGAGTTGTTAAATTATAAAGTAGTGACAAAGGTGTAATATAGTGTATAAAATAATGTTTTTAATGTGTGGGTAGCTTCCATTTAGGAAATGAGTAAAATTTTGTGGAACACCTACAAATGAAAAGTGGGTAAATTTTTGTGAGACGGAGGGAGTAATAATTTATAACACTAATTATATTTACTTGTCTGTACCACAGTAGTTTATAATGTTAATTGTGTTCGACGGGTCTATTTACATTAATTTATAATGCTAACCGCCTTCGATAGATTTATTTCACAATAGTTGAGACTTGTAATTGTGTTCGACAAGTCTATTTTACAATAGTTAATAGTTTAGTAGTTTAGGTGAGTGTCTAGAAGCCCATGTGATTGCCACACTTTTGAAGGAGGAGGAGGTGTGGCAACCTTTGCGACGTAGTACCGAGTAGGATCGTGGTTTTTGGAAGAGAGTCTTATGCTTGAAGTGAGAAGTATAGAGGGAGTGGTGATCTTGGTCTACGCTCTCTTGTACGACCACAAATATCGGTCCTTGGTGGGGGACTATTTGGTGGCCACTATTTGGTAGGTCCCACGTCCCCCACCAATAAAAAAATAATAAACCAAAGTTGAGCAACCAAAATTGGTTGCTCAACATGCCACCAGCGACCGGCTGGTGGCTAATGTGGAGGGCTATGTTTTCGATCTCGCCGGGTCAACCCGGGTTGACCCGGTTTAACCGCTTCTCGGACGCATGTCCGAGACGGAACCACAAAAACTCGGAAAATCTCGCTAACCCGGGATTTTTCCGAGTTTTTGGGCGGTTAAACCGGGTCAACCCGGGTTGACCCGGGTTTTTAATAAAAAAAAAAAGAAATAATGTAATGGATCATTTGAAGTTTGAACTTGTTTGCTTGGTTTGGAATTTGAATCATGTAATGTTCTAAATTCTAATGATGTACTACTACTATGAGTGACTTTATTTTGGTTTCTATGAGTTTATAATTTATATTGACATTTATGTTTTAATTTTCAATGTAATATGTATAGTATTTATTATATATAATTTGATATATTAATTAAATGGACCGAGACATCCCTCCGAGATGACCCGGGTTGACCCTTCTCAGGAGGTCGTCCGAGACGGCCTCCGAGACGAGATTCAAAACATAGGTGGAGGGGGACACTTGTTCCCCTCATATTTGTCTATTTTTTTTTTTTATGATTTTTTTTAGTTAGTGTATCATTTTAGATGGTGGGTTGTTATGAATAAATGTGAATTTAGGTCTTGTGGTGGGTTGGTTGAAGGATGGAGTATGTGAATGAGAGACAAATTAATTTTTTATTTGTGATGGTGGGTGGTGGATGGTCATAAATATTTATGGTCTACACGAGTATCAATTATGCTCATTTTTTCAATAAAATCGAAAATTTAAGCGGATTATTATTATTGATTTACGTTTAAAAGAATGAAAAAGAAAAAAAACATCTTTTTATTTTATTTTATTTTATAATAAGTTTAATATTAGGCGAGCTTAAGATTTTGGGAATTATCAGGTAGATGTAGCTGTTGAGTTATCTAGTGAACCTCAATGGCGGCGATAGCAGGCAGCAGCTTCTTAATCCACCACCTCTCAAAACCACAGACTTTACTCCTCCTCCCTTCACTCCGCCGCCGCCTCCTCCGGTCTACTACCATCACCACCTGCTCTCTCTCCACCACCCATCAATTCAACATCACCTTCGCTCCTCCCAAACCCAAACCCGAACCCGAATTACCATCCCTACTCAACCAAGACGACGACGACGACCAGCAGCAGCTCTACATCCCATGGATTGTCCGGGACGAAAATGGCAACCTCACCCTCCAGAGGTCTCCTCCCGACCGTTTCCTCAAATCCATGAGCACCCAGAAGAAGAAGAAGAAAGATACTAGTGGGAAATCCACCCCGGTTCCTACTTCTGAGCCCAAATATTCCAAGGCTGCCAGAAGATTCTATAACGAGAGATTCCGTGACCCGCCTCAGCGACTCGCTAAGGTTCTTGCTGCTGCTGGAGGTAGCTACATTTTTAACTTATCCTCAGTATCAGTATTATCCGGCATAATAAAATTATATTATGAAAATTTGGATTTTATATAATAATTTAGGAGTCAAATTTAAAATGTTAAGAACAGTTGACACCGAAAAAATTCAAACTGTTTTACGGTTATAGTGGTAATAGGGTAGTTAGATTTTGGGCTAACATAAGTTTCGGTTCAAATTTCGTGTTTCTGGGTGAAAATTTGGAACCAAATTCATGTTATTGCTAATCAGATAAAATGCACGGACTTAGGTTCAGTGACTTTCTAGGAATCTTGAGAGATGGTTTCAGGGCACCATTTATAGTCAGAGAAGTATTGGAGTTATAACTTATAAGGGTGTCCGGTAATGGTAAGGGTGCTGGAGTAGCATAGGAGAGGTTGGGGTTAGCATGAAGTGGTTTAGGCGTGGTTGGAGTTATAAGGTGGTTAAAGAATATTGTAGGGTAGGAGTAGATTAGAGTTAGATTTGGCCGTTTCACAAAATTTAAAAAAAACAAAACATTTTGATCGTACTTGGTATCTATCTTGGTGTGAATTAAAGGCGTTTGGTGGCATCATTTTGGTTTATGGATTCAACAAGTTAAGAATACTTTACTTTTGTTCATTCTTGAAATTCTGCAATTGTGTTTGAGCTTTTTTGTGTCATCAAGGGACAAATGATGTGTGGGATAATCCTTATGAATTTGTGTGTGTGCGCGTGGGGGGGGGTGGGGGGAGGGAAGACAATCAGCAGCAATATGTAATTTAGTAGATTTTCGTTTCTCTTTAGGAAGAAATACAGGTATCATGTGAGTCTTCTGTGGTTAGCTATATATATATATATGTATATATATATACATGTATGTATATATATGTATATATATATACATGTATGTATATATGTATGTATATATATATACATATATATATACATGTATGTATATATATATATGTATGTATATATACATACATATATATATATATATATATATATATATATATATATATTATATATATATATATACATATATATACATATATATATACATATATATATATATATTTTGTTTCGGGGGGGGGGGGGGGAGGGAGACAATCAGCCGCATATGTAATTAGTAGATTTTCGTTTCTCTTTAGGAAGAAATACAGTATCATGTGAGTCTTCTGGTGTTAGCTATATATATATATATAACATTAAATATCTATATATTATATATCTAGATATCTATATATATATATTAATATACATATATATTATCTATATATATATAATATTATACATATAGATATCTATATATATATATAATATAGATAGTATATACATTATCTCTATATGATATGTATATATATACACATCTGATTGTATATGTATATGTAGTATATTATTATATGTATACTATATATCTATATCTCTATATATATATATATAGATATGTCTTATATACTATAATCATATATATATATTATATATATACGATATATTTTGTTTCGGGAAGTAAGTTTGTTATTTTGCCACTATTATAGTTTAGTACTTTCTATGTAACTGAAATATGCCACAGCCAAGAAGACATACTGGTCATTGTTCAAATTGTTATTGGGCTATATCTTTTCTGTACGCAAACATTTGCCAGCTCCGATACCTGATCTCCTATCCTCAGGGAGTTCGGGTGGGTTTTACTTTTCTGTACATATTTCTTTATTTATTTTCAAATATTATTTTGGAAAACCAGGGTGAATGTGGGTCAACACGTATTTTGAGTGGTTTTAACTGGGTCACCAGGCTTCTAAAACATAGCTTAAACCCCTTCAGACATCATGCTTGTAAGCACTAAGCAAGCACGGACAGCAACTGAAGTTTATAAACCCCGACACCTATCCTGTATGTAGAAGCTGATCTGGTAATGAATGTTGCTTGCTGTTTATATGCTTATATGCTTATGGGTTATAAGCAAAAGAATATACTGTTTATAGGAAATATGATGATATGCTATTGTGGTCTTTATATTGCCCTAGAAGCATTAATTAGTTGGAGTGGAAAAACGACAATGGTAAGTTGGTAGTGGGAGCGCTAATCATGTCTCGAGATTATAGTGCAATAACAGAAAAGCATGGAGTTTTCATAAAACAGGATTACATATTTAAGAGAACTTTCTTGACTCAGAAAAGGCGTGGAGCCTTTAGATACTGATGCACGGTCTTTGATGTTTAAGTTTTCACCTTAAATTCTTAAGGTTTTAAAATGTTCATTCAATTATAGAACATTCAGATCATCAGAGGGGCATTGTAAAAACTTAAAAACCTAATTTCAAAAAACATCTTTCAAACTTTTATTTGCTTATTGACATGGTTTAATTTGTAGTGGCATCTAGAAGGAGTAGTGAAGAACTGATTTTTGAAGGGAAGGTCACTGTCAATGGTTCCGTCTGCAGTACACCTCAAGTTAGTCTGAGATCACTGTTTTCAACTTGTAACTACTCTATATTTGGTCATATTAGATAATTTGAACAAATTTGTTGACTTGTAATGTTTTGAAAACATGTGCAGACTAGAGTTGATCCAGGGCAAGATATAATATATGTAAATGGAAACCGTCTGACCAAGAAACTTTCTCCGAAGGTGTATCTTGCTCTAAACAAGCCGAAAGGGTTTGTCATCTATCTATGCCATTGTTTCTATTTCTGAATTTATTTTATTTTGTATGTAGAGGTAGTTGATGAAAAATTATATCATTTCAGTTACATATGCTCAGCGGGCGAAAAGGAGACAAAATCTGTGATGACTCTACTTGATGATTTTATGAAAAGTTGGGTATGGATTACTACACCAACTATTGGATACATCAAGTATTAACATATTTGAGAACCGTTATTTGTCCATGTTTTAGTATAGTAGCTCAAGATTTATCTGATTAATGATGTTTTTATTTATTCACTTTTTGTCCGTTTCGAATCATCCCAGAATAAAAGGAATCCTGGAGTACCTAAGCCACGTCTTTTCACAGTTGGCCGTCTTGATGTTGCGACTACTGGTTTGATTATAGTGACAAATGATGGTATGTATTATATTAACAGCCTTGTCAATCCCGCTTCCCGGAGTTTTTTCAGGCCTGCCCTGGATAGATACCTATAAATCAGATCTCTTGATTAAGTTGTTTTTTTTGTAAATTGTTACAGGTGAATTTGCTAATAAGCTTTCACACCCTTCGTCTAATTTATCAAAGGAGTAAGGTTTTTCTTTTCTTTTTGGTTAATGCATTTTTGAATGTTATCTGTCAATTTAGTCACTTTCCAGTTTCCACTTTACTTCGATCAATTAAACATGGTGAACCATCTAATTGTTCTGTACATCTTTAATGTACTCACAATATGGTAATTGACTGCTGTTAATTTGTAAACGATAGATATATTGCCACCGTTAATGGTCCGGTCAATAAGCGCCACTTGATGGCCATTAGTGAGGGAACTGTCATAGAAGGTGTGCATTGTACCCCTGATGCAGTGGAAATGCTACCGCAACAGCCAGATGTGTCAAGACCACGAATTCGCATTGTGGTATTTTCACTGTCCCAGTTGCATCAACTTCTCTTATCTGTGTCTCTCTTTTAATCACATTGTTCGTGTAGGTGTAATTCCACCACTATACATCCTATGTTAGTCTGCATCCCTGTCTTGAGCGTTCCTTATAAAATGCAGGTTCACGAGGGAAGAAAACATGAAGTTCGAGAACTTGTAAAAAATGCTGGGCTTCAGGTGACTTTGAAATTTTTTTATTTTATTTCAGAACTTTGAATGTTTGCTGAATAGGAGTAACCGCAGTTAGAACAGGATTGGATTTCTGTTAAATGAGTTTGGTGATTAGTTATCTCTATTAGAAACATTTGTACACTTTGAAACAATGCTCCATGTCGTATGTAATTTCTCTATCCATCTTATTAGCTTTCAGAAGCATGAGTGATCTGTCTATGATTCCATGTCGCATGTTAATCTCTAGCTGTTTTATCGTCTTTAAGAAGCAAGAATGATCTGCCATATGGAGTCAGTACAGATGTACACTTCACTTAGTCATATTCAAGGACTTTGTGCAATATTAAAGATTTCTTTATCAGATCATGTTGTTGGTTTGCTTGTTCTCCCAACCTCACTGTGAGGATGATCTGAAAACACATTATAGATAAATCAAATGATGTTCAGAGGTACAAGTCTTATAGATGCACAAGATTCTAAATTTAGAAGTACATTGATGATTGATCAAACTGGGGGCCAAGTCCCAAACAATATGTAAAGAATCAACAAATCTTCTATTGAGGCCAAAAAACTCAAAATCGAAGGTGATATGAATTATGAAAGATATTTATCTAAGAAGATAAATATTTACATTTACCAAGTTTTGTATCCATACTATAAATACTGAGAAAGGAAGTCAAAACAGTAACTTGACTGTCAAATTATCATTGGTTGATACTACATAATGAAAGAGAGATTATGGGCTAATTTCAGACATTTCCATAAACTCTGCATCTTTTTTTTTTTTCACTCCTGATTGTGCTTCTTTCTTTCTGACCTTTCTTCTTTGTTTCAGATTCATGCACTGAAGCGTGTGCGTATTGCTGGTTTCAGGCTTCCATCTGACCTTGGGTGAGTTTTTTTGTGTGCAATTATATATTCTCTAAATCATAATTTAATGCATTGTCCTTTTTTTGTTTATGAAAATATAAAGTCTTGCAATAGACAGTCCCATCTTTTACTTTCTTTCTTTTTCTTTTTTTTTTTTTTTTTTTTTTTTGCATGTTATTATACAATGTGTAATGCACCATGTGTACTTCAAAATTCACTCAATTAAATTGAATAAGACTTTTGAAATCCATATTTCAAATTTTCAACATCGTATGTTTTGAGACTACCCGATATCCTAATCTTAAAATGCATCCAAAGGAAAATTTATCTCGTGGATGATGTAGTAATTCGGTTAAATTTGTTATAGGCTAGGGAAGCATGTGGAACTAAGTCCCTCTAACCTGAGGGCATTGGGTTGGAAAAGTTGATATCGACATGGTATAGACTATATTCGCGCAACTGACAGACGTGGTTGGTTTAAATTGTGGGATTTACCAAGGAGTTGGTAGATAGGCGATTCTTGAATGAGGGACGAAAACATGACTGAGAATTTGTACAAGGATTCCTGGACAGGAGAATCAGCCAAGGTACATAGAAGATATGCCCATAGTAGGTACTCTGTATCATGATTATATATAAGCAGGGAGTAACTTGTTATTGGTATTTCATAGTATAGTGGAATGCTCTTTTTAAATAACTTATATTTTAGTTGCCTTGTTTGTAGATTGGTAGAAAGACAGAGTATCATAAACCTGGCATTAGGAAGTCTCTTTCTGTTTTGGTTTATTCTGCAAGTATTTTAGGTGGAAAGTTGTTGAAAGGGAACGTTCAGGTATAGTGACTATAGTCTATAGATAATGTTAAATGTTGGAATATATCAATATGGTATCTCATGAGACTCTTTTACTAAACATTAAAAATTATTTGTAAGTTACAAAAAATTAATAAGTTTATAATTTCAAAATTTGATCCAAAACTTTTAAAATCGAAATAATACTCCGTCTTAAATAACTTTTTTTTTTTGAGAAATCAAATCCATTCAACTTCATTCAAAAGTTACAGGAATTCATGAAAACATTGGGGCAACACATGGCCTTCTTAAAGAATACTAACATGTCTAGCTAAAATATGAGCCATCTGATTGCTCTGTCGCCTAACATGAGTAAATGTTACTCGAGTAAAACTAGCTATCTTCATGTGAATCTCTTGTATGATTGATCCAACCGGAGATAATGGCACTGCTGGAGACTTAAGTTGCTGGACCAGACTAACACAATCCCCTTCCAACATTATATGTGTCAAACCCAACTCCACAGCCGAAGAAACACCTGCTCGTGCTGCTGCTGCTGCTGCTACTTCTGGACTTGCAAGGTAAACCAGCGGCAACCTCCTCCAATAAACCACCATTCCCGTGCTATCTCGAATTACTACACCCAGCCCTGCATGTGATGGAGTCCATGACGCATCATAATTGACTTTCCAGACGCGCAACGGAGGCTTCTGCCACGGTATATCCATAGCAGGTGCTACTGGAGTCACCAGTCGGCCTTTAGCATTCTGAAAATTATTGATAAACTGCTGCACAAAGCTTATAATCTCTTGAGCATCGACTTGCACCCGCTCATGAATCAATCTGTTATAATCTCTTGAGCATCGACTTGCACCCGCTCATGAATCAATCTGTTACGTTGATACCAAATACTCCAACATACACAGACAAATTTTTAGAAGCCAGACACATCCGAGCCACATCGGACAGCAGCCAGCCAATTATACATGTCCTCTCCCCCAGAATACAGAACTGAAGAAGGAATATTAATTAGAGACAACCCACACGAGTCTAGCAAACATACAGTCCCTAAAGAGATGAAGAAGAGACCCCGAGCCATTCCCACATACCGTGCAGCTGTCAGCAATATCCATTCCGTGCCGAGTCAGCTGCGCAAGTACAGGCAGAGCATTTTTCTTTCAGAGACCGCAACATAAATATTTTCACCTTATTCGGCAGGTTGATTTTCCATATCCAATTCCAGTCTTGCACGCCTGAAGTGCTACTGCTACCACTCCTTTGACTCACACACACCCTGCTTCATGATATCTCTTGCAAGCCAATACGCCGACTTCACCGAATAGTAACCCAACTTGGAATAGTGCCACACACGCAAATCAGGCATTGTCACACCCAGAGAGTGTAAGAAAATACGGTCAGAGTTACCCCTAGGGTACGCAGCGGAATTTCAAAAAAATTTATTAACATACAGGTTAATTGATTATGTATATGCCGTATATATTTAAACACGTCAATTAGAAGACTTACAGTACAAGCACAACTTTCAAGTCTTCGTAATAATCCGGTATATCTTCTACTTCGTCGAAGTCGAAGATATCTGCAATGCTTTGATTATCTGCAAGACAATAAAAGTCAGTTTCCAGCTCCTAGAACCTCAACCTTGGTATCCACGGATGAACAACTTATCCGAAATAATGCTAGGATATTCTTTATGTGGCCAAGAAGATGGGGCGGCGATTCCTCCGGTAGGTGGCGCGCGCGTGGCTTAGGTGAAGTGGGGAACAACTTTTATTTTCTCTAAGAAAGGTAGAATAATTCTCTAAGAATTTGATACTTCATAATTATGAAAAAGCTCTCTAATGACTTACTTATACAGTAGTCAATAGAAGCCTAAAGCATAAGCAATTAGACTTCATAAAGGAATAAGAATCTAATTATTATCGCACTAGGAAACCAATTTCAAGTCTAGATTCATTCCCAATCAAATTAAAACTCAATTAGGAAAATCTAACTTATCCCTTGGACTTCTAATAGAGGAAGTAGCCGAACTCCTTCCCCTACTCCATCTCGCGCGCGCGTGCGTGTCCCGAGGGAGATAGGTGGGTCCCGATTTTGGGACCCACTTATAGTTCTAAGGCAATTCAAACTCCAAGTAGATTTTGTCCATGTGCATATGTTAATTCTAAATTAACATATACTTTCAAATCAAACCTCTATTATATTTCTAAAATATAATCTTTAATTGTATTTACATAAAATACAATTAATCAGCCAATTCAATTAATAATTCCAAATCATTAATTGAGCCACAAAATATTATAATTAATTCCAAATCAATTATAATCCATCAATCTCAATTAATTCCAAATCAATTGCAATTCCATCTTCAAGGATATTCGGATAAGCTGAATCACCACATAGTGTGACCCATAGGGCCTCATTGTATTAAGCAAGTCCTAGACTAGGCAAAATGGAATTCCTGGACGGTTCCATTTGCGATATTAACACATGAGGATGATAGTGTATATGTCCTAGAGACAGTCCTTATTAGGGCATGGAGCCCTTATAGAGGGCATATATGTACTATTACACAGGTCAACGTAATATGATATATGTTTGTCGTTTTACTATTGAGTATCGCTTTCATATTTATATTACACCAGGCATGCAACATGTCATATCTCTATTCCTGTCTGTATTGATATTAAACATGCCCCCTCGGATAGATGATCGATCACACAGATAGCGGGAGCTATGTGAGTTATCATCTATTCCAAACTCTCCCTAGTCGAGGTTCATCTCGGATGTAGGGGTCTGAATGACCAGATGAGACTAGTATGCGTGGAGGTTATACTTGTTGGAGCAAGTGTGAGCCGATCCCACGGCCACGGAACGGATTGTTGGAAAATCGAGAAACGTTCCCATAACTGCGCATAGTTGTTCGATGGGCGATTACTGAACAATGGAAGTACCCACCGGATACTCCCATCGATGTATACTCTACACCGAAGTGTCTATGGGAACCGGTAAGTTGTCGAAGTGATGCCAGTCGTCCTTTGGACTTACCGGACTTTATCATCACATTTGTTGCCCCATATCCTTGGTGGACCCGTCGATGTCAGCTTTGAATAAGCAGTTGACCTAAGACACGATCCAGGATTATGGCTACATACAAATGGGGATGATAAGTGATTATGTGAAGTGTTGGTCCCTTTAAACAACAAGAAAAGACTAGAGGGGGGGGTGAATAGTCTTTTCAAACTTTTGTCGTTTAAAACTTTCTCAGCAAGTACTTATTACTTTTCAGTAATGAGGTTGCTGATACTTAACTTTCTCAGCAAGCGTAAGTTACTTTACAGTAGCTTGGTTTGCTGATACTTAAAATCATAGAGCGGAAGTCTTTGAAACAATAAGTGCTTTTTCAGCAAGTAAAGTGTTTCAGCAAGTGATGTGAGTGACTGTGTACAAAACAGAAATAATTTGCTGAAAGCTAAATGCAGTAAGTAAATCACACAAACGCTTTTAGAGTGGTATCTGAGAGTGGCGTAATCTCCCAACTAATCCACTTTGTCCTTTCTAGGACTGAATCCACTAAGATATGATTGAGGTTCCTTACAATCTCCTATCTAAAGCGATTCAACAGAAACCAAAGCACACTTGCTTTGTCTCCAATCTAAACTAGAGAACTCAACCTTGTTCTCCACCAAACTTGGTACTTTTAATCAGCAAAACTATGCTCGATTAAGTTCCCCCTGAATATCACGCCTGAAAGGGTGTATTTTCAGTTAGAGAGTTTTGGGGTGAGATAACTTAATTATAACTTATTCAGTTACAACAAGTAATCTAAGAAACACAACTTGGAATACTTTGCAGTAAACAAGTTTGATTGTTTCTGGTGTCAAGACTTGTTCTTGTTCGAAAGAAAGAACACTTAACTAATTTCTTAGCCGAGTTTGTTCTACTTCTTCACAAGTAGCTTTTTCAAGCTTTAAGTCTTGGAACGGATCAATGGCAGTAAGAGAGTTTGAAGGTTTGTGAGTTTTAAGCACAAGTGAGAGTTTGATCACGTTGTTGACACACTTCAACTCTTTGCCTGATGACCTCTATTTATAGTGCAAGTAAGGAGCCGTTTGAATTTCAAATCCTAAGGCTTTTGTTCCTTAACATGTCACTATCTTGCTTTTGTACTTTCAGCAGCAACCTTTGTTTGTCTTCTAGTCTTCATGTCCTTTGTGTAAGCTTTGCATTAAATGCACCTTTGAATAGAATTCAAACAGTAACATTGGAGCGCAAAATCACGTACATTCAGCAAGAGGTCACATGTGTTCATCAGCAAGTGTTCATTCTCAGTTTCAGCAAGCACAACCTACTCTGTCTTTCAGATTTTCACTTATGCAATGCTGTTGCTGAAAATTTCACTTTCTGAGCAACACGTGCCTTACCAGTCTTCAGCAATCTTCAAGTCTTCAAGTTTTCAAATCTTCAGATCTTCAAAAGTCTTCAAGATTCTGACCGGTTTCTTATTTGCTTCAATAATTTGTTTGTAATAAACAAAATACATCTTCAGCAAATGCTTCAATAGGTCATTTTCTTTTCAGAAAATCAAAGCTAAGCATCAATAAGATATTTTCTTTTCAGAAAATAAAATACATCATACGCTAAAGTGTCAATAGATTAATTTCTTTTCAGAAATTAAGGTACGTCATCCACCAAGATAAAAACTTATCTAACACCTATCTAAGTCATCAGCAAACGTTCCTCTTTTACAATGTCCTTTAAAAATTCTAAAATCCTATGGACCTTAAGAGTACTAGTTACTGGACTGTTCTTAATTTAGCATGGTTAATTGCTCATCAAAATTACAAGTTTCCTAACAAATTTCCCCCTTTTTGATGTTAGCAATCCATGGCTAAATTAATTGTTACCCTTTTAGAGGTTTCTGATGTTGAATAAATCAGATGATTAATGCAAGCATACTTGAATTAAAAAAAACAGTAAGCATAAGTAAGTTGCATAATCAAAACCAATAAGAGTCAAAAAGAATTCATTGCTGAAAGTTATCATTCAAGAGTTTACAAGAAAGCGTAGATAACAGAGAATCAGCAAACAAAAACTTTTAACAAGAAACTATTGCAGGGACTTAAACTCTTTCAGAGGATTTTCTCAGTATCTCTCTTACACTCTTCTCAGCAAGAGTAGTGAATTCAACACAATCCTTCTCGTAGTTTTCCAGTAGCCTACGGACTTGTAGTTGAAGAATTCTTGCATTTTTGCAGGCAGTATGATGATGCTTTTCAGCATTCATTTCCATGTAGTTAATTACCCACAAATGCATGCCCAATTGCTGGCATGGAGAAGCTGTGTATCTGAAATGTTTCTCGGATGAATCTTTCTTAACCAGAGAAGATCATCTTCTTGATCCTGAGCAGTCAGATAGAAGTACTCATAAGGAATCAATCCAAATTTCTTCTTAGGTTTCTTTGTTACCGGGTCAGCATAGAAAGCGATGCCAGGTGGTTTGATTAGATCTGGTTCTTGTCTAAATGTCTTACCAATGGCAACTCTTCTTACATAAACCTCAAGATTCAACCATTTCCTAGCAATATTTCTTGGGAGGGATTCTTCCCTTTGCTTCTTTTGGACCTTGAGTTCAATCCATTTGAACATTTGATTCAAACAGGCTGTAGGAAAGAACTCATTTACCAACAAATCTTCCAGCTTTAGGATCCAGCAACCATGAATGTTTCTGATCACAATCTGAGTGGTTTCATCATTGCTGGTCTTTGTATATTCAATGCCGGAGCCAATAGCAATGTTGGCCAGCCTTTTCTCTTCCTGTCTTTGCCTTCTTCTTCTTGTTTTAGCATTGTCTTGATCTCTTGCTGAAGAGTCAGACGAAAAATGCCTTGAGTGGCCAGACGGAGTTATGGCTGTTAAGGGTCTAGCTCTTATGGCTTGAGCTATTGTTTGATTGTCATCATCTTCTTCATCATCTTCATTCAGATTGTGATGACTTTCAATGTGACAGAAATCTTGAGTTTCAGCAGCGGTTTTTCTCTTTTTGGTACTTGCTGAATTTAACTCAGTTTCTGCTTGTCTTTTAGAACTTTGCTCTCTTTCAGCAAGAGGTTCTAGTGGCACATCCACAGCAGGAGTAGGAGGGGTTTGATTGCTTTTTCTAGTCTTCTTTTCCCCCTTAGACATGGATTGCAACATCGGAGTGATGTGCAGAGAATAAAACTCATTGCAATTTTCAGCAAGAGTGTTGAGACTGTTATATTTCATGATGATTTCTTGTTGGTCAGAGTTCATTGTTGCTAACTATTTTTGACTATTCATCATGTTCTCTTCATGTCTTTTCTCTGTTGCGGCCTTCTCATCCATAATAGTCTGAGCTTTGACAAGAGCACTTTTTGCCAGTAAGAGAGCTTGACTTACATCTTCTTCATAGCTCTTGTGAAAAAGACTTATGTCTTTCTGAGCTATGGTTAAAGTTGTAGTGCGTCTCAGCACCGTAGCCAATATTTTTCCAATGTCAAGTGGGCTCTCAGCAAGCAATGCCTCATCTTCAGCTTTGCAGGCTTCATGGACTTTCTTTAGTGCGAGAATTCTGGGAGTAAACTCCTCAACTCTTGGGAACGACACTAAATTAGGTGTCAAGGAGTGAGCCTTAAGTTCAGTAGCAAACTGATCATCTTGTAAAAGCAACTCAGCCCTTAATGAATCTCCTTCATAGCTTAGATAATTAGGAGGAGGAATCTGAACGACTTTTGGGTCTCGCTTGGATTGTTCATCTTCATTTTCCGACAAGTCGTCATCATCCTCAGATTCATCAAGTTGAGCGACTTTTAAGCCTTTGTCAGTAGCTTCACGTCCTTGTTGTTGAGTGGTTGCTGATGGCAACGCTTCAGACTCAACGACTGGAGTTTCACCAGTAGATAGTTGTTTCAATTGAGTTTGGGGCTCAATTACTGGAGTTTCGCCAGTAGTTAGTTTTAATTGAGTAGTTGCTGAAGGCAACGTTTGAGACTCAACAACTGGAGTTGCGCCAGTAGTAGGTGGAAGGGATGGAACTTCCTTTGATTTTGGTCTTGAAGATTCACCAATTTCCGGATCCTGCGTATGCCTTGCATGGATCACGAGACTATTTTGTAAAGCTCGTTGGTAATCTTCATCTTCTTCATCCTCATCTTCAAGGTTTTCTTCAGTAACCTTGGCATCAGAAACTGGACTTTTGCCATTTTTCAAGGCAGCCCTTTTTCTGGCGTATTCTTCTTCAGTATCAGCACCTTGTATAGGTGCTTGATTTTCAGCATCAGCAGGAGGGGGTTGAGATTCTTGCTGAGATTGTTGTTGATCAGCTTGCTGATTGTCAGAGGGATTAGTTTCAGCAGCTGTCAACTTTAATCCACCAGCACCAGGACTTGGACCTTGATTGTCATCATCTTCATCCTTTTTGTCCTTAGAATCTTTCCCTTCATCATCACTGGGATCAGTGGGAATGTTCTCATCTTCTTCTTCTTCTTCATCATCAGTCAAGATGACTAGCTCAACATGCTTATACAAAGCAACACTTGTCACTTCCTCTTCCTCAGTTAGTTTGTGGGGATCAGCCACCACAGGAACGAACGAGCCTTTGAGCATCACAGCTTGTTCAGCTGGAGAGGCACTCTTAAATATGGCCTTCATATTCTCTCTGATTTGAGCAATCAGATTTGAACTCATTTGCTGAGAATATGTCATTTCGTCAGGAAGTATGGAGTGGATAAATGTTTCGAGCTTCAGCAGTGAAGATCTCTTTTTCTCATTTGAGAGATGAAGGTGAAGATCTGAGAAGTCCATTCTCCTATATCTTTGCCAGTTGCTGACGGACTTAGCAACTCTAGACAAAGTTGTCCTCTTGAAGCTCAAGTAAAGTTCTTCAGAACTTACTTGCTGATCTTCAGTGATGAGTACCATTTCAGTGGTCTCCTTTTGAGCCTGAAAAAGAATTTTATTTAGATCAGGATTGGTTTGGAGAATTGTTTTAGAGTTTAAATCTGAAACATGATTTACCTGCTGAGAGTCAGCAAGCTCATGTAGTACAATTTCCATTCCATGAGGAGCTGGGGTAGCATCCTCCATTTGTTCATCCTGAAATAAATTAAAATTAGACACAAGTACTAAGCTGTCAAACTTAGTTTTTATACCAAAATTATTAACTACCTGCTGAGCAGGGAGTGTTGGTTCTGGTTCAGAGGCTTCAGCAACCATCTGACTTGTATCTTGAGAAGTCTGTAGAGATAGTATAATATTAGCAAAAGAATAAGTTTCAGAATTTGAAGTTTTACTGATGGTTGTATTAACTACCTGCTGAGGAAGGACAGGTTGTGGCTCAGTCCTTTCAGCATTAACAGTTTCTTCAGCTTCTTGGACTGTTTCTTCAGCAGACTTCTGAGTTTGCTCTAACTGAGAAAGCTGTGCGGTTTCAGCAATCTCCCTTGTCTCTGAATTGACAAGTTGAGCAGAAGCAACTTGACCTTTAAGCTCACTGCTTGTCATGAAGAGTTCAATTGACTTGTTGGATGATTCTTCAATCTCCAACTCCATTTGTTTGCTTAAATCTTCCAGTACAAGCTGGACTTTGTCAATTGAAGTCTTGGGTGAACTTGGGCCAGCATTCTCAGCATCAAGAGATGCGTCTTTGAATGATGCTTCTTGAGTTTCAGCAACTTCAGGAACTGGTACCATTGCTTTCTCAGCAACTGGTCCATCAGCAAGCTGGGCTTCAGCAACTTGATGAGTTGCTTGTTCAGCAACCATCTGTTCAGCAGCATCAGCAAGTGCCGCTCTTTGCAAATCAGCAGCAATGTTGCTTACTGGTTCCATGGTTTGATCATCTAGATTATCTACAAAGTAGATATCTGGGACTTGGGCAGGAATTTCATTTCCACTGCCTTGTGGTCTATTCTCAGTAGAGTTATCAACGTTAAGTTGATTGTTGAAGGCTTCCGCAAACACTTCAACATTGCTGATGTATGTTTCAGTAATTATCTCAGCAACATCTACTGGCAAATGCGTTTCAACATTTGTCTGGGAATTGACTGAGGAGTCTTGGACGTTGGGGACTGACTGAGAAGCCAGTGTCTTCTTTCTTTTGTTACTTGTCCGTTTCCTCTTAGGTACGGGATTTGCTGATGACGCTGCAGTCTGAGTGTCATCATCAGCTTTCCTCTTTCTTCTTTTAGATTTCTCCGGTTTCCCAGAGTCATCTATTGTTGCATTTTCAGCAACGGCTCTTGTACACGTACCTTGTTGATTTTCTATAGCAGTTTCATTTGTGTTACCACCACCAACAGCAGTTTCATCTCTAAGTTGCTGAGTGGTAACATCTGCAGCTGTTGTATACGTTTCTTGCTGGCTTGTGCTGACAACATTTGCAGTTGTTGTCTTCTTGGATTTCTTTCCAGCAATCTTAGGTACATTCTGCTTGTAGAAAGACCTTCCCACATTGCACACAGATTTCTTGATTGGCAATGGGTTTCTTAGCTGAATCCTGAAATGTTCAAGGATATAGCATATCTTGATTCCATACATAACTGGAAAGGAAGGTGAGACCTTGTTGTCTTCTACCTTTACCTTAAACTTAGTAACACAATCAACAAGTCTGTTGAAAATGTACTTAGCCCAGTTAAGTTCCGATTTATTATCATGGATATGCATCAGCAATGGCCATCTTCTCAGGCCTACTTGGTCAATTCCTCCGACTTGGGAGTCAAGAACTTTAATCAGTAGCAGAGCTACTAGACCAAGTGAAGGACAGAGATGCTTTCTCTTAACGTGCTTTGTCCAAGTCACGGGAGCTATCTCGCCTTTCTTCATTTTTGCATTTCTGACGTCACTGTAGAAAGCTTCAATTTCTTCGTCAGTGGCAATGACGTCGTCTTCAGTTCCATTGGTTGGAATCTGAAAGGTCTCTGCTAAATCAGTCCATTTCAGGACGATTTGCGTGTTCTGAACATAAGTAAGAATCACTTTTTCAGTGACTCCATTACTGTCTGTGAGGGACTGGATTTCTGCATTATTGTAGAACTCCATAGTATCAATCATGCTCACTTGCTAGTGCGAGCAGAGATAAAGTTCATGAGGCCTTGCTGCTTGATGAACTCAAGCGCCTCTTCATTTTGGTCATCAAGTTCTTGTTCATAAAAGTACCTAATGTACTTTTCTTTTGCAAATCCTCCCCATTGCATCAACATCTCACACTTTGCAGTGTCAAGATATGACGGAGGCATAGGTTTTTCAGTGATTCGGTCGTTTTTCAACACAACTTTCGCTGTGTTTTGGGTCAGAGAAGTCACCGGAGCAATGCCTGTTTCAGCACTGTCAACCTTTGACGATTTTGAGGACTTAGATGACTGTCTCTTGGGAGCCATTTCTTTATATAGAGCAAGAAATTGTACGAAAAAGATAGTTTGCTTTTTGACCGGAGGTACAGTAGTTTCAGGCTAGAAATTGCAGAGAAAGGAAATGTGAGTTAAAGAATTTTGTCATTTCTCTAACTCCTTCTTTATATAGTGTCTCTGGTGTGTGAGAAACTCAATCGATTTGAGTTCTCAGCAAGGGTAAAACAGAGAAACACTGGAGATAGTGGAGCCTTTGCATTGAATGCGTAGTGGCCCACTAACTAAAACCGTCAGAGCACTCTCTCTCTTTGTTTTGTTAGCCGTTAGATTAATAACTCCTTTTAATCAATGGCCACGATTGAATTTCATGTCATGATTTATTGCGAGTTTATCTGTGCCAGCTTAACGTCACAAATTGATTTTACCGAGTAATAAGGGATAGATTGCTTGCTGAAATAGACAAGAATCTTTTCAGCGAGTTTGAATTAACAATCTAGCTACTTGCTGAAAGTTCCCCCTTACTTAGATATCTCATAATTTCTAAGTTTAAAAGATATTTCTGATTTCCCGTATCAGTAAATTCTTTTTGCAATTTGAGACATCCTTTGGTAAAATCTGAGAGATGAGATTTTGCTCTTTTTCTGAATTCCCGTTTCAGAAAATTCCTTTGATACTTGAATACCTGTTTCAGTATCTTTTGATTGTCTAAGTACCCGTCTCAGCAATCCTTAGTTCTTTCACTTACTGAGTTCCTGTCTCAGCAAGTGATCAAGTTTCCTAACAAATACCTGTTTTGAAGGAATTACTTGTTGAATGCCTGTTTCAGCAATCATGTTGTGACTTATCATTTCTTAGAAGAAATCAGTGACTTGGTCTTTTGGACAGGAATACTTTGGCTTGCTGAATACCTGTTTCAGCATTCTGCCAAGTGTATCCTTTATTGAGGTAGTTCAATCAATCCAAGGTTATACCTTAACATTGCGAACCTATTATCCGGTAGGGGCTTGGTAAAGATGTCAGCAAGCTGATCTTCAGTACCTACTTTCACAACCTCAATATCACCTTTTTCCACATGATCTCTAATGAAATGATGTCTAATATCAATGTGCTTGGTCCTAGAGTGAAACTTAGGATTTTGCGTAATTGCAATAGCACTTGTATTATCACAAAAGATTGGTGTTTTCTTTGCAGAAATACCATAATCTCTTAATTGTTGCTGAATCCATAGGATTTGAGCTGTGCAACAACCAGCTGCAATGTATTCAGATTCTGTAGATGAATTGGCGACACACGTTTGCTTCTTGCTGAACCATGATATTAATCTAGTACCCAAAAACTGACAAGTTCCAGAGGTACTTTTTCTATCAAGAGTTGATCCACCATGATCAGCATCAGAATAGCCAACCAATTCAAGTCCAGAATCTTTTGGATACCATAATCCAACATTGACTGTACCTTTAACATATTTCAGTATTTTAATTGCCTTTTTGTAGTGTGATTCTTTTGGATCCGATTGGAATCTTGCACACACACAAACAGCATACTGAATGTCAGGTCTACTTGCTGTTAAATACAACAAGGAACCAATGAGCTTCCTATACTTGTGTTCTTCAACACTTTTGTCCTCTTTAGTATAGCCCAATTTGGTACCAACACTCATAGGGATCTTTTCAGGTTTTTCATCCTCTTTGATCCTAAACTTTATGAGCATTTCTTTCGCATACTTTGCTTGATTTATGAATATTCCATCTTTGAGTTGCTTGACTTGCAACCCTAGGAAATAATTCAATTTTCCCATCATACTCATTTCAAACTTATTTGTCATGAGTTTGGCAAAATCATCACAAAGTTGCTTGTCCTTAGATCCAAAAATTATGTCATCCACATAAATTTGAACTAAGATTAATTTACCATCATGGTTCATGGTAAAAGAGTTTTGTCAACTTCACCTTTCTTGAAACCATTTTCCAGCAAGAACTTAGCTAAGGTATCATACCATGCTCTTGGTGCTTGCTTTAGACCATATACAGCTTTCTGAAGCTTATATACCATCTTGGTTTCTGAGGGAAGTTCAAAGCCGGGGGGTTTTTCTAGGTAGACTTCTTCAGCAAGTTCACCATTTAAGAATGCACTCTTAACATCCATTTGGTAAACAATGAAGTCATTGTGAGCAGCAAAGGCCAAGAAAAGCCTAATTGCATCCAATCTTGCAACTGGAGCGTAAGACTCATCATAGTCCAATCCTTCAGTCTGACAGTAACCTTGAGCAAACGAGCGTGCTTT
>CM051458.1:31164472-31189967 GCA_028274465.1 Plantago ovata
AAACATCGAAAATCTGGAATCAGGGCCAAGCGAAGCACTTGGAAGGGCCAACGGTCCGCTTCAAATTCCAGGAAGTTTTGCAACTTCCTGGAAATTCAAGCGGAGCGCCTGGAGCCTCCCAAGCGCTCCGCTTGACCAAGCGAACTGCTTGGCTTCCGCCAAGCGGTCCGCTTGGACCCTGTACCCAGATTTTCCTCGTTTTTCCATTCTTCTCACCTTTGCGCACCCGTTTTCACTTGTTTCTTGAGTCCTTTCAGGTACTACTCATATATAGGAGATTGGACACGAACCTTTATCTCAGGGAAGTGTACTTTCAATCCAATTTTTCCTTTTCTTTCAACTTTTCTTTGCTCGAGGACGAGCAAAAGTTTAGGTTTGGGGAGGGGGTATTGGATTTTCAGTACTATATGCTTGTGTGGTTCGTACATGCCTGATTTTACTCAAGTTCATGTGATTTGTCGTGTTTTTTCAAATTTTTGCATGCATATCATCCCTAGATTAGTTGTTGCACGTTGTTGTGTGTGGAGTTTATTGCCAAGTCTTTTGAACATTTTTATTGAGTAGACTAAGTGTTTATGACCATTGATCATATGTTGCATCACTTTGCAAGTAGTTTGAGGCTTGTCTCGCTTGGTTTGTCACATTCGCATGTGCACTAGTTAAGCTTAGTAGTCTCGACATCACCTTGAGTGGTGTTTCTCCTGTTGCGGTTCACGATGGCCTTATGAAATGATGCATGTTAGAGTCTATGGTTGTAACCCGTGTAATTATGTACGTAAGAGGCGACAAGTTCTTCACCTCGATTAGAGATTGCCAAATGCCTAGGAAGGAGGTAGTGTGAGGTGTGCGATTCCTTGTATTAAACCTATTCTATCGAATAGGTTTGGGGAGGGGGTTGCTTCGTTGATCTTGTCTTTCGTCTTTGAGTCGTTGTAAAGCTTCCTTTTTCTTTTTCTTTTTGTTTGTGTCCCAACCTATTCTTTCGAATAGGTTTGGGGAGGTGTCTTTGTAAAAGAGTCTTTCCTGTTTCTTTTTCGTCTTTGTGCTCAAACCTATTCTTTCGAATAGGTTTGGGGAGGTGTTTTTGACACTTAGTACTGCTGCTTGCCCCTATATAAAAAAAAAAGAAAGAGAAAAAGAAAAGAAGAAGAAAAGAAAAAGAAATATAAAAAAAAAAAGAAGAGAAAAGCAAAAAAAAGGGGGGGGGGGGGAAATAAAGAATAAGACCCAAAAGCAAAAGAAGGGTCGTTGCAAGCCAAAAGCAGTCTCGTAGTGTCAAGTGTCATGTAAATATTTTGTTCTTGTGAAGTGTCGAGTTGTAATTTCTATCTTTCGTTTCGTGTCGCCTTGTCCTAGGCCTGTTCTTGACCACCCTCATCTTGCTATTCAAGAAGTGGTTGAAAGAGGCTCATTCTTGAGAGTCAAGGTAGAATAGGGGAGTGTTATCCTTCTAAGGGAACCCTCCTTCGTTTGATGAGAACCAGTATTGGTTCGCCCTCTCTTGAGGAAAAGTCTCGCTTGGTGAACAGTAGTAAGCCCTCGGTTTCATAGGCACGGGGCAATTGTAGTATGATAACATGCATCATTGTGTCGTCACTGACCAGGTCCAGGTAGAAGATGTTACGAGAGACTCCTTTGTTTAACCAAGTGCACTTGAGAATGTGTATATTCGCAATCGAGGCATACTTCAACCTATTTGCATGTCATGCTCATTTGGTTTTGTTCATAAGCATTTGGTAGATTCAATAGATTAGTTCACTTTACTAGGCATGAGACTCCTTTTGTGTTGCATTTAGGATAGTTTGTTGCTTGAGGACAAGCAAAGGTTTGGTTTGGGGAGTTTGATGAACGTATTTTTGACGCGTTCATCTTGTCTTTTTTACCTTCTTTTGCTATCTTCTAGCCTTGTTTTTTGGTTAGTTTTGTAGAATAGTGTCACGTTTTGTGTTTTCTGCATTTTCAGGCACTTAGGTACGAAACGACGTTTTTGGAGCTAAAAACGAGCCTTTTTTATGGAAAAGATGGCCCCGTTGAAGTTCCCCAATCTCCGTGGCTTGTTCGTAAGTGTTTGAGCATCAATAAGCATCGACAAGGATGAGTCCAAGGCACCTGAGGGCCATGCGAGGGCAAAAAGATTGAGTTTGAAGACAAAAATCTGCCAGGAGCCAAGCTAAGCGCCTGGAATAGTGAAGCGCTCCGCTTAAATTTCTAGGAGCTTTGGCACAGAAGCCAAGCGAAGCGCTTGGAGTGTCAAAGCGCTTCGCTTGCCAAGCGCTCCGCTTGGCTTCTCCAAGCGGTCCGCTTGGCAGCGGTTACGTTTTCGGATTTTCCTTCTTAGATCTGATCTTTGGTCATTTTTTGAATATCTTTTGAACTGTAACTTCGTTTTGGAGAGCTCCTAAGCCCCAAAACTCAGAGAAAACTCAGATTACATTGTATTTTAGCTTGGGATTCAAGGTTTTGATTGGGATTCATCCTTTGTAATCATCTACGGAGAGGTTTTCTTTGCTTTCCACCGATTAGTGACAACTTTGGTGGTAACTTGTATCACTCTCTTGTCTTGTAGTTTGATATGATGTATTCTGATTATTATTCATATGAATTGATGTCTATGTTGATGAATATGAGTAGCTAAATCTTTTGTGTTGGTGGTAGAATGTAGAATATGCATGATATGGGTTATGTTTATGCTTACATGAGATTGTGATTCAATCTTGCTGCAAATCCCTTCATATGATTCTTAGTTGCCTATAAAATATATTCGAATTGAGTATAGTGACAAACTCTTGGTCAATGAAAGCTATAGGATTGTATGTTAGAGATTTGCAGCATGCTAGATAAATGGTGTTGGTGACAAGCACCTCTAAAGTATTGATAGTGGTCTTTTATGATGTGTGTCTTAAAGTTGCCTAGACGAGTTGCTTAGCAGACTTGATCGAAGGTTTTACGCACTGAACTTGTGAGCATATTCGTAACCCATGCATGTGTATTTGATTTCTACCACCAACCGTTTTCCAAACTTGATTTACATCAATCTGATTTCGCGTTGCTTTGTTCAAAGAAAACCATTCTACAAACACTTGAATTCGTTGACTGAAATTACTTGCAAAAACCTCAAGCAAAGCCACGTTAGGTCCCGAGAGAACGACACTCGGGGACAACTTGCCATTGCACTCTAGTTTGTGTAGTGATAAGTGTTCTTAGGCTTTTAAACAAATTTAATTGGTGAAAAACGACATCATCAAAGTTCAAGAGGAGCGGAACGGTACACACAGATGAATGTCTTTTCTGTAAGCAGAAAGGGCATTGGAAGAATGATTGCCCTAAGCTGAGGGCAGATCAAGCTAAGAAGCCACCGGCTTCTAGCTCAGGTATGTTTGTTATTGAAATGAACATGACTACTTTAGACTCCAATGGTTGGGTATTAGATACAACCTGTGGCTCGCACATTTGTAATAATGTGCAGGGGCCCATTGAACACAGGCTAGTCAAGCAAGGTGAAATCGACTTGCATGTTGGGAACGGCAATCCAGTCGAAGCCAAAAGCGTTGGACACTGCAAGATAGATTTACCTTCAGGACAATGTTTAGAACTTGATAACGTTTATTTGGTTCCATCCATTGTCAGAAATATTATTTCCATTCCATTGTTGGACAATTGGGGTTTTTCCTTTTCTAATAATACTTGTTATTTTTCGTTAAATGACCAGTATTATGGAAAAGCTCGCTTAGTGAATGGTTTATATATTTTGCAAAGTAGTCTACCTTTATTTCAAATACATAACAAACAACCGTCTTCAAGTAGGAAGAATAATCCATCTTATCTATGGCATTGTCGGCTAGGCCATATCAATGAAACACGGATTCAAAGACTAAGGAAGTTGGACTACTTAGAACCATTTGATTTTGAATCATATGGTACATGTGAAATCATGTGTTAAGGGTAAGATGACGAACAAACCTTTTGTTGGACAAGGTGTTCGTGCCACTCGTTGCTTAGAGCTCATACATACCGATGTATGTGGACCTTTTAAAGTCCATGCGCGTGGGGGTTATCCTTACTTCGTTACCTTTACTGACGATTTCTCAAGGTATGGGTATATTTATCTTATGACGAATAAATCCGAGACCTTTTTGAAATTCAAGGAGTTTAGGAATGAGGTCGAGAATGAATTGAACCTAAGGATAGTCACTTTTCGATTGGATCGAGGAGGTGAATACCTTAGTAAAGAATTTATCGACTACTTGAAGGAAAATGGAATTGAACCGCAATGGACTCCTCCTGGAACACCACAGTTAAATGGTGTGTCTGAGAGAAGGAATCGAACCCTGTTAGACATGGTGAGATCAATGATTGAATTCTCGACTCTTCCAAAACATCTATGGGAATATGCACTACGAACTGCAATCTACATTCTGAACCGTGCACCATCTAAATCAGTGGAGAAAACTCCTTATGAGTTATGGAAAGGAAAGAAGCCCTCACTGGGCTATCTTAGACCTTGGGGCTGTCTTGCGATAGTCAAACTGGTGCTCATTGATAAGTTAGATGCCAAGGGTGTCAAAGTATATTTCATAGGCTGTCCTCGTTAGACGAGAGGCTATGAATTCTATCATGCTGAAGATCACAAGGTGATTATATCTAGAAACGTCAAGTTTTTTGAAGCAGAATACCTCGAAGAAGAGAGGTTAGATGACATGATAGAACTTGAAGAAATTCAAGACTTTGACACGCGCGAACATGAGTTGTTTAAATCTTCTGATTTGGACTCAAGTTCAGTGGGAACTTTCGAAGCAGACAAGGGTAATGATATGACATTTTCTAGGCATGTCATAGTCAGTGGGAGTCCTGTGATTAGATCAACAGTTGAAACCACACCAATAGAACCCGTTGTCAATCAAACTGTGCAACGAGTTGCACAAGAGCAGCCTCCCGCTAGGGAACAGGGTCGCGTGGCGCGACTAGCTGCATTAGTGCCCACTGATAATGTTCGTGTTACACGAAGCCAGAAAAGAAAAGCACCAGAACCAGTCGAGCTCCGTAGGTCGAAGAGGATCCTAAAAGGACCTCAGAAGCAAAGTCTTATGACAGAAGACATCAGTGAACTTGATGTCGGCTTATCAGATCGGGAAGATCCCGAGACCTACAAAGAGGTAATAATTGATATTGACTCAGACAAATGGCAAGAGGCCATGGAATTGGAAATGGACTCCATATACCTGAACCAAGTTTGGAACTTGGTAAACTTGCTCCAAGGGGTTAGACCTATTGGGTGCAAATGGGTCTTTAAACGAAAGACAGATGCCGATGGCAAGGTACAAACGCACAAAGCTAGGCTTGTGGCGAAAGGCTACACGCCAAGGTATGGCATCGATTACGATGAAACCTTTTCACCGGTAGAAAAATTGAAGTCCATTCGAATTCTACTTGCGATAGCTGCCTACTATGATTATGAGATCGGGCAGATGGATGTAAAGACTGCCTTCCTCAATGGCAACCTTGAGGAAGAGGTCTATATGGTACAGCCGGAAGGTTTTATTAGTAAAACCAGGCCAACTGCTGTATGCAAATTACAAAGATCCATCTATGGGCTAAAGCAAGCGTCTAGGAGATGGAATATCCGCTTTGATGAAGCTGTCAAATCGTTTGACTTCATCAGAAGCAAGGAAGATCCCTGTGTCTACACTAGGCACAGCGACAAGGGAGTCGTTTTCATGATCATCTATGTTGATGACATTTTGATCATGGGAAACAATGTCTCTATGCTAGAAGAGACTAAAGTTTGGTTATCAAGTACCTTCTCAATGAAGGACTTGGGTGAAGCGAACTACATCATAGGGATCAAGATCTATAGAGATAGATCCAAGAGGATGTTAGGATTGACACAGTCCACCTACATCGACAAAATACTGAAGCGTTATAAGATGAACGACTCAAAGAGAGGCTTTCTCCCAGCTAGGCATGGGATAGTCTTATCAGTTAAGGATGGTCCTAAAACTGATGAAGAAAGAAACGCAATGAGTCGTGTGCCCTATGCTTCGGCAGTAGGGTCTATAATGTATGCAATGAATTGCACAAGGCTCGATGTGGAATATGCGCTTAGTGTCACTTGTCGACACCAACAGAATCCAGGAGTACCTCACTGGACTGCTGTAAAGAACATTCTTAAGTACCTTCGACGGACTAAAGAGATGTTCTTGGTGTTTGGTGGAGAACCAGAATTAAAGATGTCTGGTTATGTCGACGCTGGATTTGAATCAGATCCTGATGACTTTGAGTCACAGACAGGATACGTATTCAAATTGAACGGAGGAGCTATCTGTTGGAAGAGTTCTAAGCAAGCCACGATTGCTGACTCATCCACAGAAGCCGAGTACATTGCTGGATCAGAAGCTTCGTAAGAAGCTATCTGGATTTCAGAGCTCTTGAAGGAATTGAGGGTTGTTCCTGCTCCTAGTCCAATAACGATTTATTGGGACAATACGGGCGCCGTCGCTCAAGCTAAGGAGCCTAGTGTAAGAAAATATGGTCAGAGTTACCCCTAGGGTACGCAGCGGAATTTCAAAATTTTTCTTAACATACATGTTAATTGATTATGTATATGTCGTATATATATAAATACGTCAATTAGAAGACTAACCTTACTTCCAAGCAGCTTCCAAGTCTTCGTAATAATCCGGTGTATCTTCTCCTTCGCCGAAGTCGAAGATATCTGTAATACTCTGATTATCTGCAAGACAATAAGAGTTAGTTTCCAGCTCCTAGAACCTCAACCTTGGTATCCACGAATGAACAGCCTATCGGAAGAATGCTAGGATATTCTTTGTGTGACCAAGAAGACGGGGCGGCGATTCCTCCGGCAGAGGTGGCGCGCGCGTGGAGGCTTATAGAGGAGGGGAGAGCTTTTTATTTTCTCTAAGAAAACTGGGTAGAATAACTGTGTGTAAAACTGAAGCTCTCTAATAGTTTACTATATATAGTAGTCAATAGAAGCCTAAAGCATAAGCAATTAGACTTCGTAAAGGAATAAGAATCTAATTCTTATCGCACTAGTAAACCAATATCAAGTCTAGATTCATTCCCAATCAAATTAAAACTCAATCAGGAAAATCTAACTTATCCCTTGGACTTCTAATAGAGGAAGGAGTCGAACTCCTTCCCCTATCTTAACTATGCGCGCGCGCGCCTTGTCCTACGGGAGGTGGGTCCCAATTTTGGGACCCACTTATAGTTCTAAGGCAAGTCAAACTCCAAGTAGATTTTGCCCAAATGCATATGTTAATTCTAAATTAACATATCCTTTCAAATCAAACCTCTATTATATTTCCAAAATATAATCTTTAATTGTATTTACATAAAATACAATTAATTAGCCAATTTAATTAATAATTCCAAATCATTAATTGAGCCACCAAATATTATAATTAATTCCAAATCAATTATAATTCATCAATCACAATTAATTCCAAATTAATTGCGATTCCATCTTCAAGGATATTCTGATAGGGTGAATCACCACATAGTGTGACCCATAGGGCCTCATCGTATTAAGCAAGTCCTAGACTAGGCAACACCTAGACGGTTCCATTTGCAATATTAATACATGAGGACGTTTGAGAGGTTTCTCAAAGCTAACCCTTTCGTTGCGAAGTCTGTTGCGCTCAACGCGGCGATGGTAACGTCCCTTCATTTGACTTGCTCGAATGCATCTAGGATCGATGAAGTGTCTATCCCAATAATACATCCACGGGCGTCTCAGGGAGTTGTTTGGTTAAGATATACTTATGACCATCATAATATATCATTTGCACTGGCCAGTGACTTTACCAACACAACTATGCAGACTATGAGCAGTATTCTCCTGTGCTACACTTGAGAGATGAATCCTTCACAGAATCCCTTATCATCCCCATTTGTATGTAGCCATAATCCTGGATCGTGTCTTAGGTCAACTGCTTATTCAGAGCTGACATCGACGGGTCCACCAAGAATATGTGGCAACAAATGTGATGATAAAGTCCTGTAAGTACAAAGGACGACTGGCATCACTTCGACAACTTACCGGTTCTCATTGACACTTCGGTGTAGAGTATACATCGATGGGAGTGTCCGGTGGGTGCTTCCATTGTTCGATAATCCTTCTTCGAACAACTATGCGCAATTATGGGAACGTTTCTCGATTGTCCAACAATCCGTTCCGTGGTCGTGGGATCGGCTCACACTTGCTCCAACAAGTATAACCTCCACGCATACTAGTCTCGTCTGGTTCATTCAGACCCCTACATCCGAGATGAACCTCGACTAGGGAGAGTTTGGGATAGATGATAACTCACATAGCTCCCACTATCTGTGTGATCGGTCATCTATCCGAGGGGACATGTTTAATATCAATACAGACAGTAATAGAGATATGACATGCTGCATGCCTGGTGTAATATAAATATGAAAGCGATACTCAATAGTAAAAGCAACAAACATATATTATATTACGTTGACCTGTGTAATAGTACATATATGCCCTCTATAAGGGCACTATGCCCTAAGTAAGGACTGTCTCTAGGACACATACACTATCAATCTCCCACTTGGACTAGAGCTAGTCACCTTTATGCCTAATACCTAGATTAGCATAATGTCTTAAGTGGACTTCCACTGATAAGACCTTGGTGAAAGGATCTGCCACGTTGTCCGTGGTAGAGACACGTTCTATACTAACTTCTCCTCTATCTATAATCTCACGTATAACGTGATATTTTCTAAGTACATGTTTGTTCTTGTTTGTAGATCTAGGCTCCCTAGCTTGAGCGGTGGCGCCCGTATTATCACAATAAATTGTTATTGGACTAGGAGCAGGAACAACCCTCAATTCCTTCAAGAACTCTGAAATCCAGACAACTTCTTTCGATGCTTCTGATGCAGCAATGTACTCGGCTTCTTTGGATGAGTCAGCAACCGTGGCTTGCTTAGAACTCTTCCAACAAACAGCTCCTCCGTTCAATTTGAATACGTATCCTGTCTGTGACATAAAGTCATCAGGATCTGATTCAAATCCAGCGTCGACATACCCAGACTTCTTTAATTCTGGTTCTCCACCAAACACCAAGAACATCTCTTTGGTCCGTCGAAGGTACTTAAGAATGTTCTTTACAGCAGTCCAGTGAGGTACTCCTGGATTCTGTTGGTGTCGACAAGTGACACTAAGCGCATATGCCACATCGGGCCTTGTGCAATTTATTGCATACATTATAGACCCTACTGCCGAAGCATAGGGCACACGACTCATTGCATTTCTTTCTTTATCAGTTATAGGACCATCCTTAACTGATAAGACAATCCCATGCCTAGCTGGGAGAAAGCCTCTCTTTGAGTCGTCAATCTTATAACGCTTCAGTATTTTGTCGATGTAGGTGGACTGTATCATTCCTAACATCCTCTTGGATCTATTTCTAAAGATCTTGATCCCTAGGATGTAGTTCGCTTCACCCAAGTCCTTCATCGAGAAGGTACTTGATAACCAAACTTTAGTTTCTTCTAGCATAGAGACATTGTTTCCCATGATCAAAATGTCATCTACATAAATGATCATGAAAACGACTCCTTTGTCGCTGTGTCTAGCGTAGACACAGGGATCTTCCTTGCTTCTGATGAAGTCAAACGATTTGACAGCTTCATCAAAGCGGATATTCCAGCTCCTTGACGCTTGCTTTAGCCCATAGATGGATCTTTGTAATTTGCATACAACAGTTGGCCTGGTTTTACTAATAAAACCTTCCGGCTGTACCATATAGACCTCTTGCTCAAGGTTGCTATTGAGGAAGGCAGTCTTTACATCCATCTTCCATATCTCATAATCATAGTAGGCAGCTATCGTAAGTAGAATTCGAATGGACTTCAATTTTGCTACCAGTGAAAAGATTTCATTGTAATCGATGCCATACCTTTGCGTGTAGCCTTTCGCCACAAGCCTAGCTTTGTGTGTTTGTACCTTGCCATCGGCATTTGTCTTTCGTTTAAAGACCGATTTGCACCCAATAGGTCTAACCCCTTGGGGCAAGTCTACCAAGTTCCAAACTTGGTTCTGGTACATTGAATCCATTTCTAATTCCATGGCCTCTTGCCATTTGTCTGAGTCAATATCAATTATTGACTCTTTGTAGGTCTCGGGATCTTCCCGATCTGATAAACCGACATCAAGTTCACTGATGTCTTCTATCATAAGGCTTTGCTCTGAGGTCCTTTTAGGATCCTCTTCGACCTACGGTGCTCGACTTGTTCTGGTGCTTTTCTTTTCTGGCTTCGTGTAACACGAACATTATCAGTGGGTACTGATGCAGCTGGTCGCTGGGCGCGACCCTGTTCCCTTGCGGGAGGCTGCTCTTGTGCAACTTGTTGCACAGGTTGGTTGACAACGGGTTCTATTGGTGTGGTTTCAACTATTGATCTAATCACAGGACTCCCACTGTCTATGACATGCCTAGCAAGTGTCATATCATTACCCTTGTCTGCTTCGAAAGCTCCCACTGAACTTGAGTCCAAATCGAAAGATTTAGAGACCTCATGTTCGCACGTGTCAAAGTCTTGAATTTCTTCAAGTTCTATCATGTCATCTAACCTCTCTTCTTCGAGGTATTCAGCTTCCAAAAACTTGACGTTTCTAGATACGATCACCTTGTGATCTTCAGCATGATAGAGTTCATAGCCTCTCGTCTGACGAGGATAGCCTATGAAATATACTTTGACACCCTTGGCATCTAACTTATCAGTGAGCATCAGTTTGACTATCGCAGGACAGCCCCAGGGTCTACGATAGCCCAGTGAGTGCTTCTTTCCCTTCCATAACTCATAAGGAGTTTTCTCCACTGATTTACGTGGTGCACGGTTCAGAATGTAGATTGCAGTTCGTAGTGCATATTCCCATAGATGTTTTGGAAGAGTCGAGAATCCCATCATTGATCTTACCATGTCTAACAGGGTTCGATTCCTCCTCTCAGACACACCATTTAACTGTGGTGTTCCAAGAGGAGTCCATTGCGATTGAATTCCATTTTCCTTCAAGTAGTCGATAAATTCTTCACTAAGGTATTAACCTCCTCGATCTGATCGAAGAGTGACTATCCTTAGGTTCAATTCATTCTCGACCTCATTCCTAAACTCCTTGAATTTCCCAAAGGTCTCGGATTTATTCTTCATAAGATAAATATATCCATACCTTGAGAAATCGTCAGTAAAGGTAACGAAGTAAGGATAACCCGCACGCGCATGGACTTTAAAAAGGTCCACATACATCGGTATGTATGAGCTCTAAGCAGCGAGTGGCACGAACACCTTGTCCAACAAAAGGTTTGTTCGTTATCTTACCCTTAACACATGATTCGCATGTTCCATATGATTCAAAATCAAATGGTTCTAAGTAGTCCAACTTTCTTAGTCTTTGAATCCGTGTTTCATTGATATGGCCTAGCCGACAATGCCATATATAAGATGGATTGTTCTTCCTAATTGAAGACGGTTGTTTGTTATGTATTTGAAATAAAGGTAGACTACTTTGCAAAATATATAAACCATTCACCAAGCGAGCTTTTCCATAATACTGATCATTTAATGAAAAATAACAAGTATTATTCGCAAATCGAAAGGAAAAACCCATATTGTCTAACAATGGAATGGAAATAATATTTCTGACAATGGATGGAACAAAATAAACATTATCAAGTTCTAATCATTGTCCCGAAGGTAAATCTATCTTGCTGCGTCCAACGCGTTTGGCTTCAACTGAATTGCCGTTCCCAACATGCAAGTCGGTTTCACCTTGCTTGATTAGCCTGTGATCAATTAGCCCCTGCAAATTATTACAAATGTGTGAGCCACAGGCTGTATCTAATACCCAACCATTGGAGTTAAAAGTAGTCATGTTCATTTCAATAACAAACATACCTGAGCCAGAAGCCGGTGGCTTCTTAGCTTGATCTGCCCTAAGCTTAGGGAAATCTTTCTTCCAATGTCCTTTCTGCTTACAGAAAAGACATTCATCTGTGCGCACCCTTCCGCTTCTATTGAACTTCCTTTTCTGGTTCGGACGCTTAGGCTTATCACTCCAAGTGTTAGCCTTGGCTCCCGACTTTCCCTTACCCTTAGCACCTTTGTTTCTCGGGTTTGGGTTAGACGGTTGCCCAACAAGCATGATCGACTTTTCCTTCTTCGGAAGAGTTTGATCATATGTCTTCAGCAGATTATGAAGTTCAGGCAGTGTTACGTCCTTCGCATTCATCGTGTAATTGATGATGAACTGCGAATACGAACTCGGCAATGATTGAAGGACAAAGATCACCATGATCTTGTTCTCTAGCTTAACGCCGGAATCGGCAAGCTTTTCAAAGAGACCAATCATTTTGAGAACATGCTCAGACATGTTCCCTCCTCACTGAGCTTGCATCTGTGTATCTCTTCGATCAAATCAAATTCAACACTTCTAGCTGTCGTCTTAAAGAGCGACTCTAGATGCTTCAGAATCTCATATGGCAACATGCTTTCATGTTGCCTTTGCAGCTCATTGCTCATTGCCGCCAGCATAATACACTGCGCGGATCTAGCATCCTCAAGATGCTTATCAGACTTTGCCTTGTTGGCTTGATTCCAAGCAGCAACCTGATCGGCAGTCTGATTTTCGGGACACACGGGAATGACCTCGTCCAAGACGTACTCAATCTTTTCGTACCTCAGCACCAAACGTATATTCCTGATCCAATCTAGGAAGTTTGGTCCGGTCAAAATTTGCTTCTCTAAGACAGCACGGAGCGAGATACTCGCCATTTCTAATATCCCAAGGAGAAATAATATAGAACGAAAATAATAAATCAACTATTGAAATATTATTTCTAAATACACAGTCAACATAACTAAACAACAAGGTCCTTTAGCTGTTTAGCTCCCACTATTTTCACATATGCTTGCCCCCACAACAAACATACGGGTAATGTCCAACAAGTTACCGTAGTGGCCAAGATCCAAATCCATACTATGCTATACTCCAACGGGGGCTGGTCGCATAGCATAATATGACCGGTAGGACTATCCAATTGCGTCACGCAACTCTTGGTTGTTAAATCTAATTTAACCCGATGCCCTACATACTGTACCTATCGAGGTCGCTAGATACAATATGCAGTAAGTCATAACCATAGGCTTACTCTAATCTGACGATCACTGCGAGTCTGTAAGACGAGGTCGCCAATACAAGAAAACGCAATGAATGTTCAGAATTAAACCACCCTATGGAAAGCATCTCAGAAATACATACATATATATATTTCTGTACTTATATTGGTTGGGGCTTGTCGCTTGAGGGTTGTTATCAGTCATCTACAAACAAATAAGGGCGCCGCCTACCCATCATGCATGAACGGTCTACACGTAATGGATGCTGCCTATCCATTCTAGTTCTAAACGCGGTCAAGCACATAATGGGTGCCGCCTACCCATACATAAATATGCGGTCCGACATATAAGAGGGCGCCGCCTACCCTCGCATGCATAGCGGTCGAACGGAAAGTAAAATACTTGGTATTTAAACATGCATTGTCAAACAATAGCATATTGAGCATATGAAACAAGTAGTAGCCTATGTGGATGACAAATGACTTCATAATTTCATTATGAAAATTATAATCCCATACTTATAATCTCTATGAAATAATTGAAAATTTGGACTAGATTGAAAAATCGAAAATTCTATTGACCAAGTAGCAATTTTCGAAAACCCGAAGGACTTAATTGTAAGTTTTGAAACCTTGGAGGTGTTAAATCTAAAATTCAAAAGTAAAAGGACAAATTTGCAATAAACAATAAATTAATAAATTACGAATAAGCCCTTTAACTTTATACTAATTAAATTTAACCCCTCTAGTTAAAAACAATTACAATTAAATCATATTTATATTCCAAATATAAAATTCAATCGTCAAAATTTTCAAAATTCGATTTTGGGTCCAACCGAAAAATATATATATTTATTAGGTCCCGTCCCCACGGTGCCTGCGGCCCCGGGCGCCCGGCGCTTGCGGCACGCGGGCACCGGCGCCGCGGGTGTAGGCTCCCGGCGCCCCAGGCGCGCGGGCGCCTGCGTCCGCAGGCCTCGGGTACCAGGTACCCGGGTGCCCGCGGCACACGGGCACCTAGCGCCCGTGTGCCGCGGGCACGGCGCCTGCAGCGCCGCAGGCGCCCGGGCGCCTGCGGCCGCAGGCGGCCGGCCGCCGCCTGCGTCGCGCAGGCGGTCCGGTCAAATATATATATTTCAATATATTTTTTTTTTTGAAAATATAAATTCTAAATTTATATAAAAATAAAACTTTTGAAAATCGAATTAATCATAGAATCAATTGCATCCACATATCTACAAAATCATACAATATATATACGTATATACGTAATCAATTAACCTCGCTCCGATACCACTGTAAGAAAATATGGTCAGAGTTACCCCTAGGGTACGCAGCGGAATTTCAAAAATTTTCTTAACATACAGGTTAATTGATTATGTATATGTCGTATATATATAAACACGTCAATTAGAAGACTAACCTTACTTCCAAAGCAGCTTCCAAGTCTTCGTAATAATCCGGTGTATCTTCTCCTTCGCCGAAGTCGAAGATATCTGTAATACTCTGATTATCTGCAAGACAATAAGAGTTAGTTTCCAGCTCCTAGAACCTCAACCTTGGTATCCACGGATGAACAACCTATCGGAAGAATGCTAGGATATTCTTTGTGTGACCAAGAAGACGGGGCGACGATTCCTCCGGCAGAGGTGGCGCGCGCGTGGAGGCTTATAGATGAGGGGAGAGCTTTTTATTTTCTCTAAGAAAACTGGGTAGAATAACTGTGTGTAAAACTGTATCCAGAGCTCTCTAATAGTCTACTATATATAGTAGTCAATAGAAGCCTAAAACATAAGCAATTAGACTTCGTAAAGGAATAAGAATCTAATTCTTATCGCACTAGTAAACCAATATCAAGTCTAGATTCATTCCCAATCAAATTAAAACTCAATCAAGAAAATTTAACTTATCCCTTGGACTTCTAATAGAGGAAGGAGTCGAACTCCTTCCCCTATCTTATCTATGCGCGCGCGCGCCCAGTCCTACGGGAGGTGGGTCCCAATTTTGGGACCCACTTATAGTTCTAAGGCAATTCAAACTCCAAGTGGATTTTGCCCAAGTGCATATGTTAATTCTAAATAACATATCCTTTCAAATCAAACCTCTATTATATTTCCAAAATATAATCTTTAATTGTATTTACATAAAATACAATTAATTAGCCAATTCAATTAATAATTCCAAATTATTAATTGAGCCACCAAATATTATAATTAATTCCAAATCAGTTATAATTCAGCAATCACAATTAATTCGAAATTAATTGCGATTCCATCTTCAAGGATATTCTGATAGGGTGAATCACCACATAGTGTGACCCATAGGGCCTCATTGTATTAAGCAAGTCCTAGACTAGGCAACATGGAATTTCTAGACGGTTCCATTTGCAATATTAATACATGAGGACGTTTGAGAGGTTTCTCAAAGCTAACCCTTTCGTTGCGAAGTGTGTTGCGCTCAATGCGGCGATGGTAACATCCCTTCATCTGACTTGCTCGAATGCATCTAGGATCGATGAAGTGTCTATCCCAATAATACATCCACGGGCGTCTCAGGGAGTTGCTTGGTTAAGATATACTTATGACCATCATAATATATCATTTGCACTGGCGAGTGACTTTACCAACACAACTATGCAGACTATGAGCAGTACTCTCCTGTGCTACACTTGAGAGATGAATCCTTCACAGAATCACTTATCATCCCCATTTGTATGTAGTCATAATCCTGGATCGTGTCATAGGTCAATTGCTTATTCAAAGCTGACATCGACGGGTCCACCAAGAATATGTGGCAACAAATGTGATGATAAAGTCATGTAAGTACAAAGGACGACTGGCATCACTTCGACAACTTACCGGTTCCCATAGACACTTCGGTGTAGAGTATACATCGATGGGAGTGTCCGGTGGGTGCTTCCATTGTTCGATAATCCTTCTTCGAACAATTATGCGCAGTTATGGGAACGTTTCTCGATTGTCCAACAATCCGTTCCGTGGCCGTGGGATCGGCTCACACTTGCTCCAACAAGTATAACCTCCACGCATACTAGTCTCGTCTGGTTCATTCAGACCCCTACATCCGAGATGAACCTCGACTAGGGAGAGTTTGGGATAGATGATAACTCACATAGCTCCCACTATCTGTGTGATCGGTCATCTATCCGAGGGGACATGTTTAATATCAATACAGACAGTAATAGAGATATGACATGCTGCATGCCTGGTGTAATATAAATATGAAAGCGATACTCAATAGTAAAAGCAACAAACATATATTATATTACGTTGACCTGTGTAATAGTACATATATGCCCTCTATAAGGGCACTATGCCCTTAGTAAGGACTGTCTCTAGGACATATACACTATCACCTAGATCTACAAACAAGAACAAACATGTACTTAGAAAATATCACGTTATACGTGAGATTATTGATAGAGGAGAAGTTAGTATAGAACGTGTCTCTACCACGGACAACGTTGCAGATCCTTTCACCAAGGTCTTATAAGTGGAAGTCCACTTAAGACATTATGCTAATCTGGGTATAGGCATAAAGGTGACTGGCTCTAGTCCAAGTGGGAGATTGATAGTGTATATGTCCTAGAGACAGTCCTTATTAAGGGCATGGAGCCCTTATAGAGGGCATATATGTACTATTACATAGGTCAACGTAATATGATATATGTTTGTCGTTTTACTATTGAGTATCGCTTTCATATTTATATTACACCTGGCATGCAGCATGTCATATCTCTATTTCTGTCTGTATTGATATTAAACATGTCCCCTCGGATAGATAACCGATCACACAGATAGTGGGAGCTATGTGAGTTATCATCTATCCCAAACTCTCCCTAGTCGAGGTTCATCTCGGATGTAGGGGTCTGAATGAACCAGATGAGACTAGTATGCGTGGAGGTTATACTTGTTGGAGCAAGTGTGAACCGATCCCACAGCCACGGAACGGATTGTTGGACAATCAAGAAACGTTCCCATAACTGCGCATAGTTGATCGAAGAAGGATTATCGAACAATGGATGTACCCACCAGACACTCCCATCGATGTATACTCTACACCGAAGTGTCTATGGGAACCGGTAAGTTGTCGAAGTGATGTCAGTCGTCCTTTGGACTTACAGGACTTTATCATCACATTTGTTGCCCCATATCCTTGGTGGACCCGTCGATGTCAGCTCTGAATAAGCAGTTGACCTAAGACACGATCCATGATTATGGCTACATACAAATGGGGATGATAAGTGATTCTGTGAAGGATTCATCTCTCACGTGTAGCACAGGAGAGCACTGCTCATAGTCGTTCATAGTTGTGATTGGTAAAACCGCTGGCCAGCGTATCAATATTATTATGATGGTCATAATAGATATTGGATTCACCATGCAACTCACTGAAGACGCCCGTGGATGTATTATTGGGATAGACACTTCATCGATCCTAGATACATTCGAGCAAGTCAGATGAAGGGACGTTACCATCGCCGCGTTGAGCGCAACAGGCTTCGCAACGAAAGGGTTTGCTTTGAGAAACCTCTCAAACGTCCTCATGTATTAGTATTGCAAATGGAACCGTCTAGGAATTTCCATTTTTCCTAGTTTAGGACTTGCTTAATACAATGAGGCCCTATGGGTCACACTATGTGGTGATTCAACTTATCCGAATATCTTTGAAGATGGAATCGCAATTAATTTGGAATTAATTGTGATTGATGGATTATAATTAATTTGGAATTAATTATAATATTTAGTGGCTCAATTAATGATTTGAAATTATTAATTGAATTGGCTAATTAATTGTATTTTATGTAAATACAATTAAAAATTATATTTTAGAAATATAATAGAGGTTTGATTTGAAAGGATATGTTAATTTAGAATTAACATATGCACATGGGCAAAATCTACTTGGAGTTTGAATTGCCTTAGAACTATAAGTGAGTCCCAAAATTGGGACCCACCTATCTCCCGTAGGAAAGGCGCGCGCGCGCGCACAAGCTGGATAGGGGAAGGAGTTCGACTCCTTCCTCTATTAGAAGTCCAAGGGATAAGTTAGATTTTCCTAATTGAGTTTTAATTTGATTGGGAATGAATCTAGACTTGATATTGGTTTCCTAGTGCGATAAGAATTAGATTCTTATTCCTTTACGAAGTCTAATTGCTTATGCTTTAGGCTTCTATTGACTACTATATATAGTAGACTATTAGAGAGCTTTTGACATAGATTTTCACACAGTTGAAGAATCAAATTCTTAGAGAATTATTCTACCCAGTTTTCTTAGAGAAAATAAAAGCTCTCCCCTCCTCTATAAGCCACACGCGCGCGCCACAGCGGAAGAATCGCCGCCCCATCTTCTTAACCACACAAAGAATATACTAGCATTCTTTCCGATAGGCTGTTCATCCGTGGATACCAAGGTTGAGGTTCTAGGAGCTGGAAACTAACTTTTATTGTCTTGCAGATAATCAAGGTATTGCAGATATCTTCGACTTCGACGAAGGAGAAGATACACCGGATTATTACGAAGACTTGGAAGCTGTGCTTGCTTTGGAAGTAAGGTTAGTCTTCTAATTGACGTGTTTAAATATATACGGCATATACATAATCAATTAACCTGTTTGTTAAGAAATTTTTTGAAATTCCGCTGCGTACCCTAGGGGTAACTCTGATCGTATTTTCTTACAATAACGTGATACTTTCTAAGTACATGTTTGTTCTTGTTTGTAGATCTAGGCTCCTTGGCTTGAGCGACAACGCCTGTATTGTCACAATAAAACGTTATTAGACTAGGAGCAGGAACAACCCTCAATTCCTTCAAGAACTCTGACATCCAGACAGCTTCTTACGATGCTTCCGATGCAGCAATGTACTCGGCTTCTGTGGACAAGTCAGCAATCGTGGCTTGCTTAGAACTCTTCCAACAGATAGCTCCTCCGTTCAATTTGAATACGTATCATGTCTGTGACTTAAAGTCATCAGGATCTGATTCAAATCCAGCGTCGACATAACCAGACATCTTTAATTCTGGTTCTCAACCAAACACCAAGAACATCTCTTTAGTCCGTCGAAGGTACTTAAGAATGTTCTTTACAGCAGTCCAGTGAGGTACTCCTGGATTCTGTTGATGTCGACAAGTGACACTAAGCGCATATGCCACATCAGATCTTGTGCAATTCATTGCATACATTATAGACCCTACTGCCGAAGCATAGGGCACACGACTCATTGCATTCTTTCTTCATCAGTTTTAGGACTATCCTTAACTGATAAGACAATCCCATGCCTAGCTGGGAGAAAGTCTCTCTTTGAGTCGTCCATCTTATAACGCTTCAGTATTTTGTCGATGTAGGTGGACTGTGTCAATCCTAACATCCTCTTGGATCTATCTCTATAGATCTTGATCCCTAGGATGTAGTTCGCTTCACCCAAGTCGTTCATTGAGAAGGTACTTGATAACCAAACTTTAGTCTCTTCTAGCATAGAGACATTGTTTCCCATGATCAAAATGTCATCAACATAGATGATCATGAAAACGACTCCCTTGTCGCTGTGCCTAGTGTAGACACATGGATCTTCCTTGCTTCTGACGAAGTCAAACGATTTGACAGCTTCATCAAAGCGGATATTCCAGCTCCTAGACGCTTTCTTTAGCCCATAGATGGATGTTTGTAATTTGCATACAATAGTTGGCCTGGTTTTACTAATAAAACCTTCCGGCTGTACCATATAGACCTCTTCCTCAAGGTTGCCATTGAGGAAGGCAGTCTTTACATCCATCTGCCAGATCTCATAATTATAGAAGGCAGCTATCGCAAGTGGAATTCGAATGGACTTCAATTTTGCTACTGGTGCAAAGGTTTCATCGTAATCGATGCCATACCTTTGCGTGTAGCCTTTCGCCACAAGTCTAGCCTTTTGCTTTTTTACGTTGCTATCGGCATCTGTCTTTCGTTTAAAGACCCATTTGCACCCAATAGGTCTAACCCCTTGGGGCAAGTCTACCAAGTTCCAAACTTGGTTCAGGTACATGGAGTCCATTTCCAATTCCGTGGCCTCTTGCCATTTGTCTGAGTCAATATCAATTATTGCCTCTTTGTAGGTCTCGGGATCTTCCCGATCTGATAAGCCGACATCAAGTTCACTGATGTCTTCTATCATACGGCTTTGCTTCTGAGGTCCTTTTAGGATCCTTTTCGACCTACGGAGCTCGACTGGTTCTGGTGCTTTTCTTTTCTGGCTTCGTGTAACACGAACATTATCAGTGGGCACTGATGCAGCTGGTCGCGCCCCGCGAACCTGTTCCCTTGCGGGAGGCTGCTTTTGTGCAACTTGTTGCACAAGTTGGTTGACAACGGGTTCTATTTGTGTGGTTTCAACTAGTGATCTAATCACAGGACTCCCACTGACTATGACATGCCTAGCAAGTGTCATATCATTACCCTTGTCTGCTTCGAAAGCTCCACTGAACTTGAGTCCAAATCAGACGATTTAGAGAACACATGTTCGCGCGTGTCAAAGTCTTGAATTTCTTTAAGTTCTATCATGTCATCTAACCTCTCTTCTTCGAGGTATTCTGCTTCTAAAAACTTGACGTTTCTGGATACTATCACCTTGTGATCTTCAGCATGATAGAATTCATAGCCTCTCGTCTGACGAGGATAGCCTATGAAATATACTTTGACACCCTTGGCATCTAACTTATCAGTGAGCAGCAGTTTGACTAACGCAGGACAGCCCCAAGGTCTAAGATAGCCCAGTGAGGGCTTCTTTCCCTTCCATAACTCATAAGGAGTTTTCTCCACTGATTTAGATGGTACACGGTTCAGAATGTAGATTTCAGTTTGTAGTGCATATACCCATAGATATTTTGGAAGAGTCGAGAATCCAATCATTGATCTCACCATGTGTAACAGGGTTCGATTCCTTCTCTCAGACACACCATTTAACTGTGGTGTTCCAGGAGGAGTCCATTGCAATTGAATTCCATTTTCCTTCAAGTAGTCGATAAATTCTTCACTAAGGTATTCACCTCCTCGATCTGACCGAAGAGTGACTATCCTTAGGTTCAATTCATTCTCGACCTCATTCCTAAACTCCTTGAATTTCCCAAAGGTCTCGGATTTATTCTTCATAAGATAAATATATCCATACCTTGAGAAATCGTCAGTAAAGGTAACAAAGTAAGGATAACCCCCATGCGCATGGACTTTAAAGGGTCCACATACATCGGTATGTATGAGCTCTAAGCAGCGAGTGGCACGAACACCTTGTCCAACAAAAGGTTTGTTCGTCATCTTACCCTTAACACATGATTCGCATGTACCATATGATTCAAAATCAAATGGTTCTAAGTAGTCCAACTTCCTTAGTCTTTGAATCCGTGTTTCATTGATATGGCCTAGTCGACAATGCCATAGATAAGATGGATTATTCTTCCTACTTGAAGACGGTTGTTTGTTATGTATTTGAAATAAAGGTAGACTACTTTGCAAAATATATAAACCATTCACTAAGCGAGCCTTTCCATAATACTGGTCATTTAATGAAAAATAACAAGTATTATTCGCAAATTGAAAGGAAAAATCCAAATTGCCCAACAATGGAATGGAAATAATATTTCTGACAATGGATGGAACAAAATAAACGTTATCAAGTTCTAAACATTGTCCTGAAGGTAAATCTATCTTGCAGCATCCAACGCGTTTGGCTTCGACTGGATTGCCGTTCCCAACATGCAAGTCGATTTCACCTTGCTTGACTAGCCTGTGATCAATTAACCCCTGCACATTATTACAAATGTGCGAGCCACAGGTTGTATCTAATACCCTACCATTGGAGTCAAAAGTAGTCATGTTCATTTCAATAACAAACATACCTGAGCTAGAAGCCGGCGGCTTCTTAGCTTGATCTGCCCTTAGCTTAGGGCAATCGTTCTTCCAATGCCCTTTCTGCTTACAGAAAAGACATTCATCTGTGTGTACCGTCCGCTCCTCTTGAACCTCCTTTTCTGGTTCAGACGCTTAGGCCTATCACTCGAAGTGTTAGCCTTGGCTCCCGACTTTGCCTTACCCTTAGCACCTTTGTTTTTCGGGTTTGGGATAGACGGTTGCCCAACATACATGATCGATTTCTCCTTCTCAGGAAGAGTTTGATCATATGTCTTCAGGAGATTATGGAGTTCGGGCAGTGTAACGTTGATGAACCGGAATTTGTCAGATTCTAATTAATCAAATAAATTTGTTATTTAGCCAAAGGCAATCCACAACTACAACGAAAACCGTAGTGTAGCAGTAGAATGACTCGAGTGTCTTTCTCTCAGGACTATAACTAGCTTTATCTATTTAACAAGAGAATATAAAAACAGCAGACAGATAGCAAAGGGGGTTTCTAGCAGATAATGGAGATTGGTGATAGTATGATCCCTCAAAGCATAACGGGTCGATAATCATGCATAAATTCCTCGGTCTTGCATAGAGATCTTTGAATCAATCTAGTGTCCTGTTGTAATTATTAAGCACTACGAAGATAATTGGTCTGACAAGTCAACCACTATTGTCCTAATGTGTTCCGTAATTATTCAACACTACGAAGATAAACTCGCGTCCAGGTCGACAAGTGTCCAATTTTGCACAATAATTAATACAACATACGAGAATTTAGGCTGTGCCTGATCAACGAAATAAAGCAATGACACGGAGTATAATGCGCGATATAGCCATTAGCATGATTATCTTCCCTTCGCTAAGAATTCACATACTACCATCAATGATAAGTTTAGCTACTCATAATAGGCATGCAATCAACAGAAATCATAGAAGAAAACATGTTGAAAGATAAATAGGAATAAGTAGATTAAACTGTAAGATACAAGTTACCGAAGGTTGTCAATCTCCGAAGAATTGCGATCCTACAAGCTCCAATCCGCTATGAAAAAGTGTCCCCTAAGCTATGGACCCCCAGAACAGGCTCTGGGAAGTCCCTACCTAAAACTACAGAGAGAGGTGAGAAAGTAGGTCTGGAAAAGTATGATTTTCGGAGAAAACCGAGCAACTATATAGGCTTCGAACTATTGTGGGGCGGTTCGCCCCACATCTGCGGCGGTTCGCCCCGGAGATAAATTCACGGAATTTCGCGTTTTCGACGCGTTTTTGGATTTCTTCCCCTTTTCGGACTCGGTTTCTGACTTCTAGTGGCCTTCTAACCTCCAGATTCGGCCCCTAGACTCTAAATCCTATCCGGAAACCTTCAGATACTCCAAATAGGCTTCTGGAACACCAATTCCTTGTCAACTTCAATATAATTGCCCGGAAATCTTCGATTTTCAACAAAAACCTGTAAGATAAAAACTAAAGGGAAACGTGACACTATTCTAATAAAATGCACTAAAATATAGCTAATTAACATAGAGGATAGCTAAAATAGGTGAAAAAGACTCGAATGAAAGTGTAAAATACACATTCATCAAACTCCCCAAACCGAACCTTTGCTTGTCCTCAAGCAACTAAGCTAGACTCTAATGCAAAAACATGCAAGACACAAAATGGAGTCTCATGCCAAATAATATGAACTAATCTACTGAATATACCAAAAAACATATGAACAATAAACCATATAAATCAAAACATGAATATAGGTTGAAGAATACCTCGATTGACTTATACACATCCACATAAGCACTTATGTCAAGGCAAGATAGTCTCTCGTAACATTCTCTACCTGGACCTAGACAGTGACGACGTAATGAAGCATGCTAAGATACGAATGGTTGCCCCGTACCTATGAAACTGAGGACTTACTGCTGTTCCACCATGTTAAGACTTTCCTTAAAAGAGGTCGAACCAGTACTGGCTCTCATCAAACGAAGGAGGGTTCCCTATAAAAGATAACTCTCCCCTATTATACCCATCTCTCAAGTAAAGTCTTAAGCTATTCACCACTTCTTGAATGGCAGGACGAGGGTGGTCTAGAACAGATGACACTTAAGACAAAAAGATAAAAGATAAAAAACACGATTACGAACATTACAAGAAATGGAAAGGACTCAACACTTTGCTAAACTTCTATTTGGCTTTATTTGGACCCTGCTTTGCTTTTTTGGGGTCTTTTTTTTTTTTCTTTTTTTCTTCCAGATTCTTTTTCTTTTTTCTTTTTCTGGAATTTTTTCTTTCTTTCTTTTTTTCGATTTTTTCTAGCCAGCAGTTGCATAACAAAAAGAGAAAAAATGACTCACACGACTTTCCCAAACCTATTCGGAAGAATAGGTTGGAGTACAAAATTTACGGAAAAAGAAAAATAAACTCACGATACGAAAATGAAAAACAGAAACAAGTCTATGATGGTGTAACCCCCACCCCAAACCTATTCGGAAGAATAGGTTATAAACAAAGGATCACACAACCTCACACTACCTCCTTCCTAGGCATTTAGCAATCTCAAAGCATGGTGAAGACTTGTTGCCTCTTAGGTACATAATTACTCGGGAAAACAACCATAAGACCCTAACATGCATCATCCTATTATAAAGGCCTTCGTGAATCGCAGTAGAGAAAACACCACTAAGTGATGTCGAGACTACCATGCTTAACTAAGTGCAATACATAAATGTGACAAGCCAAGCGAGAAAAACCTCAAACAAATTCATAGAGATGAAGCATACGATTAATGGCATAGTTGGTTGATCTACCCAATAAAAAAGTTCAAAAAACTCGGCAATAAACTCCATATAAAACATGCAAGACTATCCTAGGATGAATGTAGTGAATGCAACCTAAAAAATCTAAGAAAGCGGTAACGTGCAAATGCAAATGCAGACTGATAAAGCATGCGAGGTACTATACTCATCCTACCAATACCAAGCTCCAAGCTAACAACATCGGATCACTTAAATCCCATCCCCCCTCATGAAATTAACGCTAGTCCCTAGCAGTAAGAAAATGAGGAAATAAGATGTGATACTAGATGTTACCCCATGGTTTGGCCTCGGTCGGATGAGCATGCTGTTTGTGAGTTATTGGGACCGCTCTGGGAGCTTTATAGGGTGTCATCAGGTCTTCTGGTATGCGTGGTAGTTTCAATCATAGGCCGGATAGGAACAACTCCTCCATTAGTATCATCATTGCCCGTATGGCCTCATTGTCACTACTATCACGCACAGCCCCACTAGTAGAGTTGTAGTGTCGATAGAATTCGCAAGATAGCGCGCTGTTTATGGAATCCTCCTCCGGTAGCCCTCCATAGGATGTGAAACCGGGTGAAGGGGAAAGGGCAGTGGTATCAGGGAACCTCCCCCATCCAACGTTTAACCACACGAGAAGTTACAGTAAGCT